>LPNX011232306.1:99111-212748 GCA_001517045.1 Pseudotsuga menziesii
ATTAAAAAATCCTTTATGCTTTGAATATTATTGATCAAAATGCATATTTTTGACATTGTTTTTGTTTTATACAAGATTACATACTAAACCATTCAAATTTGATCTTCAAGATGTCGAATACTAATGGGAAACTGAATAACAACAATGTTGAAGATGTAAGAAGCCAACAACGACAACGAGTTAGAAGGCAAGCTTTCAATCAAATGCAACAACATTGAAATTGAAAGAGAAGAAACGAGGAAACAAAAAAATGAGAGACAAAGATTGCGGCGACAACAAATGACTGATGATCAAAGAGAAGAACAAAGAAAAAAAGATCGCGAAAGGAAAAGATTGTAGGTGCAAAGTCAAAATGAGGAAGATAGGGAGGAGCATAGAAGTCAAAATCGTGATAGAGTAAGATCATACAGGCAAAGAAAACAACACGGTATAACTAACATAATAGCACAAAATGAACCCATTTCTCTCGTCGGTGCCAATAACCCATTCAATGGACATATGGTGTTAGATCATGAGCAACTTCATACAATGTCCAATGTACCAATTTCTCATGAATATGAAGTGATTTCCCATAAACCAGCGTAGATCCAGCTTTACCCGGCTCTATCATGCGCCGAGAGGGATCAAATATTTAGACGTGCAAACCCTTTTTTGGAGTGCAATTGTTGAAGGAGGGTTTGCACCTCGAAATATTTGATCCCTCTCGGCGCATGATAGAGCCGAGTAAAGCTGGATCTACACTCGTTATTGTACAATATTATATATTGAGTCACATATCAATCTTACAAAATCTAATGAGTACAAATAACAAAAAGAAGTATCAATGACATTAGGGGTTATTATTACAAATACCAAAAAGGAGTATAATAACATTAGAGTTTATTATTATTATTGGTACAATATTATATATTGAGTAATGTAACCATCTTAAATTTAATATTATTTAATTTAGTAGTTGTATTTATGTTTCAAGATTTTAATATGTGTTTTTTTAACAAACCATAATCTATAATTAGATTTTTTAATCTTTATATAACAATGATTTAAAACATAGTTAGATTTTTGGTATCTCTTTGGAATGATCCTCATCATGTGTAAAAATCTTCTTATTTTCACTGATTAAGAAATTTAATAAAAATATCAAAAATCACTTTGACTTATAAAAATTTAATTATTACATTTTTTAGAAATATAGAACTTTTAATTAACCCGCAATTTTACTGATACCTAACTTCCTTTGGAGCCATCCTCGATCGCATTCCTTTTTTATTTATTTATTGAAGGGTAACTTGTAGTTGCTGGTAATTTCAACTAGAAATTAGGGTATTTAATCAATAAATTAATTAAACAAAGTCTCCTGGTCCATGTGGGACACCAAATGCATTTCTAGAATACTTTGAATTCAATCCAAAGATTAGAATAGTCATCACACGGAGCAGGATAAGCGTTCACCAAATCGCCCCCGGAATCCGGCAGATCAATTTTGCTGTAAATCATACTTTCGAGGAATTAATTCGTAATTTTAATCATTTGGGTAGTTTTAAAATGCCCGATTTAGTATAGAAAGAGCCAATAAAATTAGTAAAATTCCGAAATAATGTCTTAAACAATTTCACAGCAAACATTTGACTGATTTTAATCAAAAATCGGCCGGAAAAACGGGGCGATTTGGTGAACGCTTATCCCACGCGGTCATCACACAGCAGAGAATTTGTGCATATTCTGGCAATATGTACCCGGAATACGCTGATCACAGACGAACGTAAAGGCGTCCGGACGTGTACGTTCTTCGTCCGGAGGCAGACGATCACTTTCGTTACCGACTTACTGAAGAATTCAATTATCCGAGCTTTCATGGCGTTTTCCATTTGTCTTGCCGTTTAAGACCGGTTCAGCTTTGGTCTAGACTTCTAGTCATGCGGTTGGCTGCAAATTAAATGCAATTTACCGACCACATGTTTGTATCATGTCCGAATTGACCTCGAATGCTCTGATCGCAGTTTCCAAGAAATTCATGAGAAATGGATACAATCCCAAACAAGTTGTATATACAGTGGACAATTTTTTTCTTTATTTTTTATTTGTTTTTATCAGTTTTTTTTATTTGTTTTTATCAGTTTTTTTTATCAAAATTTGTAAAGATAGTTAGATTTTATTGTGGGTGTTGGATTTGTGTGTAATTTGATTTATTTTTGCATTTAAAATTATCCAACAAACAATGGAAATTACAAATTTTATAGGTTAAATTCACTAGATTCTAACCAAAAATCATCACTAAAGTTAAAATTCAAAATCGTGGGCTCCATCACAAAATACAGAGAAATGGAGGGAATCAAACTTAGAATACGACAACCTGCATGTGTGTCGATTGATAATGTTAGGTCTTCCTGTTGACTGAAATAAAATAACATCCGTAAATCCTTCGGGTGTTTGAGACACCAGTCAATGCAGCCAGTGGGAAATTGCAATCCCACCGATGAGTCGCGTAACCAGCAGGTAACTTCGGGTACGGTAGGTCTTGGTCAATAATACTGGTTTGATTCGTTCACGGGTTTGGGATTTATACTTGCAAGTTGCTCAGATCCTCCCAGGAAGGCAACCTCCCTCTTGATGAAAATGCGGGGCATTCGGAGGATGATATCCAAGCTATTCCTGCAGCGAAAACCTAAGTTTGATATCAGCTGGTATGTCCGGCTGAGTTCCCAGCCTTGCCCAGCTCAGAAATTCCCTCTACTTATTCGGGATCGTTCCTGTGCTGATGAATGTTTTGTCACTCCAGAGGGATGCTGCCCTGTCGATGTAGGGCAGGAGAGAAAACGGTATTTTGTGGGCATCCCTTATTTGAATCACCCGCTTATACGCGCTCTGCTGGACAAATCGAGCGAGGAGTTTGGAATGGATCAGATTGGGGTTCTCTACATCCATTGCGATTTGGAGAGCTTCGAACATGTGTTATGGTTGGTTCACAGCGATCCGAACCCATCCTATGAAACAATAGAGGAAGTTATCATGTAATATGATTTGATCAGAGTATCGTTCATCAAAGCAAAATTGCCTTCCTGATTTATGGTGGGATTTACGAGTTTAGATGAAACAATAGAGGAAGTTGTCATATAATATGATTTGATCAGAGTGTCGTTCATCAAAGCAAAATTGCTTTGCTGATTTATGGTGGGATTTATGAGTTTAGAAGATTGATTAGGTCATTTAGGTCATTGTATATATGTTGAATGGAATGGTGGTTGGAGATGGAATGGTGGTGGTTGTTGTTGACCATTGATATAGCTGTTTGGTATCTGCCTGGTTTTAAACCAGCCACCATTCAATTTAGGGGTGTTTTAAATTATCACCCGCCACCATTCAATTTAAGGGTGTCTTAACTCATCACAAGCCACCCACTATTTTACATTTAGCAGATGGAAAAATGTTATTATACTTTTCCCTGTTGTTGTTGTTAGACTGCACTAACCCTGACATAGCTGTTTGGTATCTTCCCCTCTTTTAACCAGCTACCATTCAATTTTTGTCCACCATTCAATTTATGGATGTCTTAACTTATCACCAGCCACCATTCAATTTAAGGGTGTTTTAACTTATCACCAGTGACCATTCAATTTAAGGATGTCTTAAGTCATCACTGGCCACCCACGATTCTACATCCAGCAGATGGAAGAATGTTATTATACTTTTCATTGGAATTCAAATTTTATTATATGACATGGTATATAATCAATCTACACCCACTATTCTACATCTAGCAGATGGAAAAATGTTATTATACCTTTCATTAGAATTCAAATTTTATTAAATGACATGTTATATAATCAATATATTTTATTGATTCTTTCAAAAACACAAAAATACAATTTAAATAATTTTTAACAGTCTTGATTATTGCATAAAGAAATGTTATGCAGATGCAAAAAGAGCTTACAAATCTGTCCTACAGGACAGTTGCGGTCAGAAGTTGTGGATGTTATATGGAGTTTTTTTCTGTGTTTTCTCTGTGATGAAATTTCTCTTTGCTACTGTCAAAAGAAGTGTAAAATACTGGTTATTCTTTTGCTTACTGTTGGCATTTTCAATTTGGTTTCGAAGGTTCCCAGTGTTTCCATAAGTATTTATCCCACTGTTGGAATTTAATGGATGAGTCAATGGATTTATGAGTTCAAATATTGATTAGGTGATTGCATATATATTGAATTGAGGGGAGATAGAGTGATTGAAAGGAATGTTGTTATAACTTTTATTCAGATTCAGATTTATTTATGTATCATGTTATGTAATCTATATATTTGTTTTTTGTTCTTCCTAAATATCAGCGTGTAACAATCTTGATAATATTCCCATACAGAAAGTGCTTACAAATTTGTAATAGCTAAATGTTATACAAATACAGAAAGTGCTTACAAATTTGTCATGCTGAACCGTTGCGGTTAGAAGTTGCTGATGTTAGATAGAGTTCTTTTTTGTGTTCTCTCTTGATGAAATTTCTCTTTGCTACTGTCAAAACAACAATGTAATATACTGGTTATTCTTTTGCTTACTGTTGGCATTTTCTATTTGGCTTCGAAGGTTCCCAGTGTTCCCATAAGAAGTATCTATCCCACGGTTGTAACTTAATGGACGAGTCGATGGATTTGGTGAATTTAACGATAGAACTCGCTTTACTCTGTAAAATAGATTAATAGCTTGATAAACAGCATTCAAATTGTTGCAGCGTTCTATTTTGATCATTTTGTTCAGATTTCAGCAAACTAAAAATGGCTCCATAATAACATTAAAGCATAGAGACCTGTTTTACAGCCCAGCCCTTGTTAAGAGAGAGATTTTCACTGTACATTCCAAAAATACTAATTAAAAATATCCATGCTCATAACTTGGTCAAAGTTCATTAACCAACCAGATTTATCAAAAATGACATCCTAACAATTTTTTTTTTTTTTAGAAAAAAATACCAGTCTTTGTTATTCAAATGAATCAAAAGACATCTTTTACATAACAGCATGTTTACTTCCGGATCCCATTGCCAACATCTTGACAAATACATAACAGCAAATACATCAATACAAATTTGCTAGATGACTGTCCGATCTCAGAGCCACCATCAACAGCTATAAATGACAAACAATGCAGCAGATACAAGAAATAAAGTCTGATCTTAGCAGACTTTTCTCATCATCCCTGTTAAAACAGGTCAGATAGTACTGAAAATTCGAAGATGAACTTCAAACCTAACATATCAGAGCAATACATGGTGGCAAGAGGGACTCAATCATAGAATAGAAAGAGATAATCAAATCATAACTATAACCATGCTGAAACAAAAGAGATATTCAGCTACTCTAAAAGAGATAAAGATTGCCTTGATTCACAATCATTCCATCCAAAGATTCTGAAAATGAAACAAATCCCAAATCCAATTTCAGTCCTAGTTTGGAGAGTGCATCTGCCAACGTGTTATGCTCACCAGAACATCAAGTGCAGAAATTCTGTTTAACCATGAGATAATAACCATTGAGTCCCCATATATCAGCTAAATAGGAATACCCATCAAAAAGCTGACTTTTAGAATTGCCCAGCAAGCCAGTAACTCTGCTCTAGTGTTAGAGCTTCTGCCAGAACCCATGGAAAATCTAAAGAAATGCATATCATTGATATAAATCAAAAAACCTGATCCTCCCATTTTTTCGGCAGCAGCACCATCAAAAAAGCCACAAGGAAAACATTTTATAGGTTTAGGTCCAATATTGCGAGCTTTGCAGATTTTCAAAGGCACAGGGTAAGTAACAATTTTTCAAAACAATATTTGTTAAGAGAGAGATTTTCACTTTACATTCCAAAAACACTAATTAAAAAAATCCATGCTCATAACTTGGTCAAACTTCGTTAACCAACCAGATTTATCAAAAATGACATCCGAACAAATTTTCAAAACAATATAATTAATCCTACAAGAATAATGGTATATTATTTATATTATATTATGAATTTAGAGTGGTTAGGATGTTCATTCCAACCATTTTTCCAAATAATAGAATATAACACAAGAGTCGTTACTTTTTTTCTTTCTAGAATATAAGAGTGGTTATAATTTATATCGTTATTTGTTAATTAGGATGGGCCTAGTAGTGCAAACAGCAGATTCTATAGCTAGAGGGTGTTTACTCTTTTGAAGCTGGTTTTCTTATATTATTCTTAATAAATGTGTTTTATAATATATTTAATAAATTTTATAATGATCAATTTTTATTTATTTATTTAGCTTACATTTAGTTAAGGTAATCACTAGCTTTCAAACCACATTGACATATGGTTGTGTAAAATGAATTTAATGTTAGCACAACCATTGCAATTTAGATTTAAAAAGTGGTTTGACCATCAAAGGCACCATTAAAAAAGGCTTATGGAAATGACATCCATGATGTTCTTTTTGCCAATTTATTTTGGTGAAAACATTAAGGATGACATTTTAAAAGCACATTACAAAATACGAGTAGGACATGATTATGGAGTTAAATCTTCTTATTATTTATTTAGATAGTGTTTAGAGATATAAAATTTATGTTTTTACATTAAATCTGAAAGAAATTTGATTGTAAAGAGAAACAGTACAAAAAATGACAAGTACAATGCCATGGTTATTGTATCAAAGAGCATGACATCAAGCTTAAGTTAATATAGATTTACATATGAAAAAATAACTATGAAAGGATGTATGTAATACTCTCAGTTTGACATTTGTAATGAATAATGTAAATATGCTAATATGGATTCCGGCCAAGGTTCGTCTAGTGAATTACTAGGCATATGTGATATAAATATCTCTATATGGACCATGTGATTGGATTTTTATGATGACATAAAATATAGGTACATATTATGTTGAAAAATAGTGTCTATGGTCCAAGATGCTTGTGTAAAGAGCACTAGAGGGGTTATGATTCCACTAGAGGGGAAGAGGAAAGGGGGCTTGTGAGAGATTAAATCCTCTATTTCCAAGTGTCATCCTTAAAAATCATCCAATTACTGCCGTGTGCTTTAAATGAGCCAATTACTTTATTTTGACTATTAAATCTAAACATTGAATGCATGTGGGAATTTGGCGAGTAAGGTCCTCTCATGTAGTTATGGGAGCATGGGATGAATATACTTCCATGACAGCTGTAAAGGTCATTTCTTCAATGGCCAAAAGTTTTTTTTTTTGTCTTGTCACCATTCTCTCATATCCTTTGGAGCCGACCATTCATTTTCTATTACTCATGCACATGTTTACTAGAATATGGGACACACACATAGTTCTTCCTTTCATTGTTCATTACTAGTTACCAAATTGTATAATACCCATAAATTAGATTTGGAGAACAAAGATATAGATTTGAGGAAAAAGGAGATGGATATGGGTGAGCATAGAGGTTGGCCAAGATAGGATCCCTTAC
Organism: Pseudotsuga menziesii; assembly: GCA_001517045.1. NCBI lineage: Eukaryota > Viridiplantae > Streptophyta > Pinopsida > Pinales > Pinaceae > Pseudotsuga > Pseudotsuga menziesii. The sequence goes on from LPNX011232306.1 coordinate 106,551, forward strand.
ACATTGTTTTTTTCTACTTTTGCATGATTAAGAAGCCATGAATTAATGCTACAATAGGTTCTCCAACAACATACAAAAGCTTGGACTCCTTTTATGTATACACTCGTAAGCACTTGGCCAGATAGATCGCCTAAGGGAACCATGGATTGGTGAAGGGGACACCTAATCCTAGAAGGGTGTTATATGGGGTAGGTATCATAGGATCCATGGATGTGATTTCTAAGTGGGATTCTTGTAGAGCTTTAGATGACCATGTAGTTAAGAATTGGCCGTAGTATGGGTTGTTGGATGAGATATAACAACCTATAGGTGTTTCCTTCACCCTAGCGGCCTCATAACCCAGCTTGGAGGTAGCCTCTTAGAAGAAAGAATATATGTTGGACATAGTACCTGAGGTTGGTTGGGTAGGAAATTGATCTTACATAACCAATTGCTTTGTCTTCTTTTTTTAAAGATAAGTATTCTATTTGTATCTCAATGTGCAATGTTTAATATTTTATGCATGTAATATTTATGCTTGTATATGCATGATATGTGTGTGTTGATAGTGCTTCTTTCATCTTTGTTTTACAATTATTCATCTACACTTGTATTGTTATGGTTATCGATTCATAATATGGCCATACAACAAAATTTAGGAGCCCATAATTTGTTTATGTCCCCTTTTTTCTGTCAGAATGATGGATGTGGACGTGACAATATACAAGTAATGTTCATGTAGTATTCTCAAGCTATATCATATTTGAACTCGTCTCCATTCGTTGTCGAGGTACTAAATGGAAATAGTTTTAGAGAGTAGATATTTCATTATAGAAAAAAATGTTCTAAGTAGTTTATTCAATAGAAAAACTAAACATAAATACATCAAGTTTTGGCTTAAGATCGATACACTATCTTAGCCACACAATCAATTTGTTGAGAGACCACACACCTAAACAGGAGCTAACTACTTGGAGGATATCTCTCATGTCCAACTAGATCTAATAATCTCCTAAGTAATAGAAGTGCTAAAAAAACTCACCTAGAGGTAAACTCTACATTAAAATAATTAATACATGAGAAAACAACAACCTTATGGTATAATGAAGAATCACACATTAACAATAAGACAAGTAGCAATTAAAAATTCCAACACCCTCCCTTTAATCTGTACTTGTCTTATCTCTATCGCGTTTAGGTCTTCATCAACATCTCTAAACATTTCAAAATATTTGAGTCTATGAACTCCATCAAGGTGTCACCTAATCCTATGAAAGGTGTAGCCTCCTCATACTGATGCAAGTTTCCTAGAATCATTGGACACCATCACCACTTGCAACGTCTCATACCCCTCATAAAAGTATCCTTCATAACTTCGAGATCATAGATCTTCCTCAAACTATTTGTTGTGAGGGAAATTGTTTTATTGTTAGAAAGATAAGTGTTATTTTCCTAGTGAATAGGTACAGACAAACACAACCAATTATTACTACCTTTCCCTAGATTCAATCATGCATAATAATAAAAACACGTTTGGAGGAGAGATTCGAATGCACCTTTTTAATGGAATCTTGTCCAATATTGTTGTCAAGCACAAATCCTTGAATTCTAGTTACCATCTCTTAAGTTTTGTATATGCACTTGCACACAAGCATACAACAAACCTTCATCATTATTTGAAGTAAATAATTAATCAATAATGCATGAAGGAAAATACATTAATCATTGCTCAAAACAATATCATATAACAGTTATATTTTGTGGGGGATAGATCATTGATTTGTATTGAATATGAAAGAATTATCAATCAATTTATATGTAAATCATGGTACATTTAATTATCAATCTAGAGTTTGTAAAATTGTGAGATGACATGCATTGTATATATAAGCTACATTTCCTAACATGCACTAGTTTACCTAATATGCTTCTAAGAAATGAAAATGCATCATTAATTTACAAATTTGGAAAAAAAATACACCATTCTTCATAAATAAAAACCTAACTCATTCACCCTTGGAAATCATCTTGTACTTTGAGCTTTGATCGTGTTGCTAGGAACTTTATGTCACAATTTATCTCTTTGCATGATTTAGGTAGTTCCATTTCCATAAATCACCATTCACATGTTTGACAAGTTTTAATAAAAACTAAATAACGTTGTAGGAAAATAAACACACCATACTTTCATTAGTTTAAAAGCTAAATTTGAAATAAAATTACATGAAACAAATAAGAGCATATACAACGAAATAAATTCCACCATGTTCTCACGTAATTAGCATTGTCTCTCAATTCATATGCTTCAATAGTCATCCCCATAGAGTGGACAAGGCACTATTTTTTATACATGAACTTTCCTATAACTGAAATTACAAATAATAATTTTAGATCCATACATTTCTCGTGTTGTTACAAGCATTTGCTAAAACTCAACTAAAAATTAGCTCATAATATCTATAAGATCTTTGCTAACTCCCATCAAATTTAGGATGATTTGAATGTCAAGTTTGAATTTAGAGATCTCTGGGCTATAATAAATTTGTCAAAACAAATCCCAAATTAGTTTTAATAGTGTTTGAATTCTTATATCCATCATATATATTCAATGGAGAACTTCAAATATTATAGAAAAAACAAATTCACACTCATATCCATGGATAATTTTAGGGGCTATATATAGCTCACGTGCTATATTAAGTGGGTTACAAATATTTAGTGGGTTATTTTCTTATATGGAAAGGGTTTTTTTAGCTAAAATATATTCGCCCAATATTTATTAGAAAAAAATAAATCCAAATTGAATAGCCTCCCCGTTATTAATGAAGAAAATAAAAAACACTATTTTCTCCCTAGCAAAATGTCCCTTCAATATGTTTTTCGTCCGCAATTTCTAGAGAAAATATCGTGAAAAACTCCTTCGCCCCTAATTTTTAGTAATGCAAGCTCCCAAGGGTTATTTTTCCATTCATTTTCCTTGTAATTTAGGCATATGGTTGCACTCACTTAGACCTTATTCAGTTTCATGTGACACCTTCTTTGAGCCCTTTATTTCCAGTATTGGGATAAAAGTCACAGGCTATTTTGTTCTATATAAAGGATAGAGTGATTCATGGTTCACCCACATCGAATTGCATTTAGAAGGTGAAGGTTTTGGTTGATGCGATTCCACTTTTCATTTTTAGTTTTCTTGACATTTTAATCTTCACATAACATCTCTATTACTGAAAGATCAGACGTTGAAGGGGGATATCAGACATGCAATTTATCAGAGAATACAAACTGGCGTCATGTTTTTTATCCAATAATTAATGTGGTATGATTTTTATTATGATTTTTATGCTTTTTATCCACAGTTACAGTATATTATTATATTGTAAATTTACCTTTTATCTTTCTGTTTATCCTATATGCTTGATGAGGCTTGTCGAATTCTAGGGCACTCTCGATTCATTGAAATATTTGCCAATATTTTACAATATCTTAGAATTTAGTGAAATATTTTCCAATATTTTACAAGATTCTATAATAGAATGAAATAGTAGCCAAAAAATTATATATACATGTTATATTATTGATAAAATAACCTTCAATTTTTCGTTTATATTAGGGAGATTCATCACTTTATTATACATATAAATTTTCGGGGTGTTCTTAAAATTATCCTTACTCATATCCACCACCAATTTGTCCTCATTTATATTAAATAATTAAAATCATAATTTGAAATAGCTAATAAATAAATAGTAGCTACCGAAATGAATCTCGAACATATAAAATTATAGAAGAATGGATTTATAAAAGTCCATCATCCATAATTAAAACCATATAATTAATCTTTGAATATCTTTTAATTATTACTGGCTAGATTATTGGGTTCTTAAATCCATGACATATTTGATTAAATTGGCCCGTCTAGAAATACATGACTTTAAGGACATAATTGGTTGTTAGAGTCACAATGTAATGTTCCATCTATGTTTCCTTTGTTAGGATTATTGTAATCCTCCCTTGTCCACCATAGTATAAATGCTAGTTTCCTAGATTAGGAATATGTTTCCACTTCATTAGTGCCATGGATAAGTTATCTGGGTCCCACCTACCAGTTGATGTGCCCTCATGCATGATTTTAGGAGCTCTAGAGACCAATCCCTATATTTTAGGATCCCACATTGAGTCATGGGAGTCCCACCATCAATTCACCCTAATATGTGTTGAGTTATGCTTCGATGTGCCACATCAAGTTCAGCTTCAGTTATCCTAGAGCCACTTTGCATTATTTAAGGAGTTAAGAGCCTTTTCTCACCTACTCTGGTTAGTTAACTAATTGTGAGGTGTTTCGATTGTCTAGAGTTACAATAGTGAGCCTCTAATGGTGAATTTTCCATACTTAGTGATGTCTAGATCCAATCCATGTCATGGTATTCAAATTATATTATTGTATCATGGATGTATTTCATGCAGTTTCATGATTATTCAATTATGGTTATGTTTCCAAATTCTTGCCTCTTTTCTAAATAATTTCACCATGATTGTTTGGAAATTATAGCACTAAAATTATTCCTCTTTCATTCTTGTTTCACTGTGAGATTCAATCCATCTTAATGATCCTGTAGTATTGATAATTTTACATGGCATCAGAGCAATTTCAAGCCATTTTAAATCCTTGGATACTTCCATTGATGCACCAAAAGCAATTGGGTTTCAAATAAATCCTAGTATCTTTTCATTGCTCCCTGTGGATTTATCCAGAGAAGTCTAGATAGGTGTGAAGCACCCTGATAATGTGCTCATTGTAGAAGTAGAGTGTGATTGAATTGATTTAACCTTCAAATTGAGAGTTTGATGTAGCTAATTTGAATAATTCCAAAGAATTGTGTTGCTCCTGAAGCTGCAAAATGGAGAATTCAACAACCTTGACACCAAGTATCCTCACACCCTTCAATTAATTGTATTTAGGAGATATATACATATTTGGTTTCGCAACAAAGGTCTGTATAGGGTCACAATGGGAAAGGAGGTCAAACTCTAGCATCCTTTAGAGAAATGGAAGTACATGAACAAATTGGATGAAGCCTTTGGTTTCATGTGCATTCATATCTCTAGGGAGTTACTCTTCCGCCTTGATGTATTAAAAACACCAAGGGAAGTATTCCATAAGATCAAATCACTGTTTGACAAGAAGGAAGAGCTAAGAGGCCACATTTTGTAGAATGATATGATTTCTTTTCAACCCAACAGTTTCAAAACCATGCAACAATTCTTCTCCAAGTTCAATTCTTTGGCCATGCAAATGCAATAAATGTGGAATTAACAAGAAGGATGAGCAATTTTTGTTATCCATTCTGAGCAATATTGGGCCTGAATTTTCAGTATTTGTGTCAACCTTCCACTATAGGAGACTGACAACCCTACACTATTGAATTCCATCACTTTATGCATTCAATGAATCCATCATTCAAGAACAAGACAAGTTGATCCAAATGGGATCCCTCAAAGCCTTCAATAATCAAAGCTATTTTGGCTGGGGAGACCAAGAATGGACAAGATAAAGGGATACATAAGGGGAAGGATAAAAAGAACACTGAAAACAAACCAAAGGAGAAGAAAAATCATTTAGATGGAGGCTCTGGTTCTAAGAAGGATAATCATAAGAGGTTTCAAAATACCAAGTGTCCATATTGCAAAAGAGGAAACCATTCAAAGAACCTATGTATGAAGAAAACTATATATCAGATGTCAAGAATTATTGAACAACATAATATTTTCCTCCGTGGAGGTGCAAGGAAGACGGATTCTAGAAGCAAGACTCAATATCATGAGAGATGTCATGTAATGAAGGTTGGATTCTCACAATTGCAATCCTTCCTCATTGATTTAGGAGACTCCAACCACATGGTTGTCTACAAAGAATCATTTTCTTCTCTATATCTCACTAGTGGTCCTAGCAAACACATCGGACTCATGATTCTCAAATCCCAACTGTTGGGAAGGTTTCAGTTCAATTTGAGTATGGATTTCTCAATAGTGTCCTATATGTGCCCTCTTTAGTAGAAAATTTGTTGTCTATATATCATACATCCCATACTGGTTCACCAAAGTGAGTTTTATTTGAACCGAACATGGTTGAGATCTTAGAAATCTATACTAGGAACATGGTAGCAAAAGGAGCTCCAAACAATGCCTTCAAGGAATATGAGTTCTCAATTTTTTTTCCATACTCACACCATATTTCCCCATTAACTCATTCTAATGAAATAAGTAGAATATAGCATGAGAGCTTCAACCATCTGAATTTCAAATACCTCCAAAAATTGCATAATGAAGAATTGATAGAGGGACTTCCACTCATCAAGTCATCTCAAGGTGTCTACAATGGTTGATTGGTAGGTAAGCACCCACAGAGAAGGTATGAAGTTGGGAAGGAAAGAAGAGTTTCCTCTACACTTGATTTGGTACATAGTGATGTATTCAGACAAATGAATACAGCATGCATGAATGAATCTATATACTTTCTAAGGTTCATTAATGACTACTCTAGGTATTATTGGATCTACTTTCTTAATCATATGTCTGAGGTGTTTGAAACTTTCAAAATTTTCAAATTCTTAGTTGAGAACACTCTTGGGAATAATATAAAAGCACTAAATCAGACAATTGAGGAGATTACATCAAAAGAGAGTTTCAACAGTTGTGTTTTTTAAAATGTATTTAGATGCAACATTCAGTCCCATATACACCACAAGAAAATGGTGTAGTTGAGAGGAAGAACCGATCATTGAAAGAGGTGGATACCTTCGTTCTTGAAGAAATAGATCTTCCACCATATCTTTGGGCTGAAGTAGTGAATTGTGCTTCATACATACATAATAGAGTACCTCATAATTCAGTGGTTGGGGTTGCTTCATTCAAAGCGTTGATGGAACATAAGCCTAATGTCTCACATCTCAGGGATTTTGGATCCAAATAATGGGACAAAATTCCATCTAAAAGGGGGAAACCCTTCCAACCTCTAAGTAACAAATGCATTATGTTGGGATATGAAAATGATGCAAAAGATTACAAGTTGATAGAGATTTCAACCAAAATATACTTCATAGAGTGGAGTGTCCAATTCAATGAAGATCCATTGCATGATCTACAACCAGCTAAAGAGGAAGGTATAAATGCTTAATCTATTCCATTTGAATATGATGATGTTGTTAGATTAATTATAATCATCCCTTGACCACCATACTCAAAATGTCATTTCCTAGATTAGGCACATGTTTCCACTTCACTAGTGCCACGGAGAACTCATATGGGTCCCACCTACCACTTGATGTGTCATTTTTCATGAGTTTAGGAGCTCCAGAGGCCAATTCCTATAATTTAGGAACTCACACCAAGTCATGGGAGTCCCATCATTAGTTCACCTTAGTCTATGTTGAGTTATTCTCTAATGAGAATTAGTCACGGGGACTTCAATTAGTGAACTTGTCACATAGCACATGCGATCATGGGATATTAAAGAATACCCTTAATTTCCAGAGATATTGACCCAAACTCTTTTTATTGAAACCACCTCTCAATAATTAAAACCTCCTCCCCACCCATTTTTATACCTCAATCCTTATAAACCACCCTACCCACCCCCACCTTAAACCCCTCATCCCCCCAATACCTGCAATATATTGGTTCAATTTTTGATAATTTTAAAACCCACAATATGAACTAATGTGATAGGATATTGGTCAACAATTGAAGCCCCCGTGGAATTAGTTAGTTAATCTCTAGTTATCCTAGCGCCACATTTGCATGAATTAAGGAGGTTAGGCACCTTTTCCTACCTACCTTGATTAGTTAACTGATTGTGAAATGATTTAGTTGTCTTCAGTTAAACTAGTAAACCTACAGTGGTTATTTTCCCCTAGTTAGTAAGATTTGGAGGTGGTCCATGTTGTGGAATTCAAATCACACATCGTGGATTTGAATCCTCCTTATTGTATCATCATTGTATTACACATAGATCAATTATTATGAGAGTAATGTTATGCTTACAAATATTTTCCTCTTGATTGTTTAATTTCACCATGATTGTTTGATAATTGTACACTGAATTCCTTCTTCCTTGTTCAAGCTTCTTTCACACTGATGTTCATTCCATCCTAAAGATCCTGAAGCTTTGCTAAATTAAACATGGTATCAGAGTAGGTAATCATGCAACCCTCAATCCTCAAAAACTTACATTGATGCACCAAAAGCAACTGAGTTCCATATAAATCTTTGTACCTGATCCTTGCTCCCTCTATATTTATCTAGTGAAGTCTAGCTAGGTGTGAAGAACCCTGTTAATGTGCACATGTCGAGGTAGAGAGTGATTGAATTGGTTTTCCTTCTAATCAAAGTGTTTTTTGCAAGTGAATTGAATAATTTAGAAGAATTGTGTTGCCCCTGAAGCTACAAGATGGAGAATTCAATAGCCTTGACACCCACAATCCTCACACCCTTCAACTATATTGATCAGAGGGATGATATGAATATTGTGTTGCGAAACAAAGGTATGTACATCGTCACTATGGGAAAGGATGTCGAACCGCAGCAGTTTCTTGAGAAGTCGAGGCATCTGAAAAATTTGGATGAAGAATTTAGATTCATGTGCATTCATATCTCCATAAAGTTACTCTTCCATCTTGATGGATTAAAAACTCCAAAGGAAGTATGGAAGAAGATCGAATCATTGTTTGGCAAGAAGGATGAGATGAGAGGCCATATTTTGGAGAATGAGCTGATTTCTCTTCATCCCAACAATTCTTCTCCAAATTCAAATCCTTGTCCATGCAATGGGGTGATTCCATGAAGGTGGGTGATAGTTTTTGGCCAAATTTGGCAATGAAAACCTGATTTTTTACTCATGTGCTAGATAGAAGCCCTCAAAATGCATATATTCCATGTGAATTTCAACTTCTAGTAAAAAAACAAATTGTAGAATATTATGTTGGCTTCCCAATGATATTTTTTTAAAAATATTTTGATGCCATTTAATGTGTGAAATTTTTCATTTAATGAACTGTGTGACCTTAAAAAATTGAAGAAGTTAATAAGTGGCTTATGTCCAACCCCAATAATTCAATCTTACATTAATAATTATATATATGAGCATGATCTACACAAAATGCATTGTGGTTTGCATACTTGTTTTGTTAATTTATTTCACAAAATACAATTATTTATTGTTTTTCGAAAGTGACCACATCTGATTTCATCATCATTTTATACACATGTGTGTCCATCCCATCTTTTTTTTAACTATTTTCAAAAATTGAAAAACCAAAGATATCCTTTTGAACAGGACACGTCTATGTGTGGGTTGTTCATTTTTAAGAAATTTTTGGATGTGTATTTCTTACCCTGCACATTTTTCTTTGAATTGCTTCGAAGTTGTTGTCAAGTTTTCTAAGTGTAAGTTTTAGAACTAATTAAAAAAACACCATATGAATGCCAAAACGCATGCATTATACCTCAATGGATAGAGGATTCGGTGATGAATCTATCGGTATGAACTCTTCTCAGTTGTGTTCCATGAATAACAGGTTTTACACCCCTAGAAGTCACATAAAAACATTGATTTTCCTGTGAGAGGGATAATTCTCTATTTTTCAAGCCCTCAATTAAGGTCTAAAGCTCAATTGAGGTTTTAATGGAAGCTCGATCGAAGTTTTAACGAAAGCTCGATCGAAGGTTTATTAAACCTTTGGTCGAGGATCTAACAAACCCTTGATTGAGCTACTGTTAAACACTAAAAAAAAGCTTTGTGCATGACTACCAAGGTTTTATATGCACACTCACCACGTTTATATTTAGTACAAAAAATTGAGGAGATAAATCCTAGCCCCCTGGTTTTCAACATCTCGTGGACACTAACTACCATAATCCATATCTAGAAGATTATGCCCATGTAGGACATTTTAGAAATGGGCTTCAAGGACCCAACTAGAGAATTTAAAAGAAAAATTAGACAATAATAAAGACCTCTACCTCATTAGGAAAAAAAACTAGTAATAAGCATAAGTGTTCATTAAGTAATTGTTTTCACACATTTTGAATAAAATGTAAAAAGAAAAATTACACAAGAATAAAGGGGAAATGGGAATTTCAACATCATTTGATTATTATCAGCAATATATCCAATGTGTATACAAATCGACATGGATTCTTAGGACTACGATCTACCTACTATATAGATCCTTCAGGAAGACATTTAAATCCCAAAGCCCAGCACAGAATAGAACAAGACGATTAAGATAAATATTAGTGTTAAATTCAAGATCATATCACATAATTGTAGTTTTTTAAAATTAAAAATTATATACAAAGGAGCAAAGTATTTTTAGTACCTTTAGAGAGATGAAAATGTGAGCATAAAAAAAAATATGACCTCATTTCCTTGGGTTATATTAATGTCCATTGTTTACTCTTCAAAATTGTTATTGTACCACACATTTGCAGGTAATCTTGCTAGTAAATTATTTTATGACAATATAATTTACATCAATAACACGTGACTAATTGTTTTGGTGTTTCATAATGCTAGGAGTGGAGGAAAATAAATAAAAGAAAAGGTGTTATAGCGATTGTGGGATCCGGAAAAAAAAAGTATGGAAACTAAACATGATACTACATCTTATTTCGACAATAATTGAAAATGTCAAATGACATGAATTCAAATGGGGATTCAAAATACAAGGTGTCCAAGCATATTTTGGAAGACTTCATTAAATGAAACTTTACATGATGCATATTGAAATACACGTGTTTTTAAATACCTCTATTGAATTCTTATGTGTGGTTAGAGAAATGCTCGATTGAGCTAGCAGCTTAATCGAGATTTTCAAAATTTTAACAAAGAAAATATTTGAGTGCCCATATTTGTATGTGCACACGAATATGGACACCCAAAAATTTCTTTAATCAAAGTTTTTAAAATCTCGTATTGTTCATGGGAACAAGGTCTTCAAATTCAATTAAAAGCAAACATAGAATTATATGATAACAAATTTTAATAAAACATATTTTGACTAGAAGAATGATACTTGTGGGTAATAGTACACACCTTGAAGAAAAAACAATTAAAAGAATTACTACTGCTACTTCATCTAGATTTTATGTGTAGATATTAGTCGTGGAGTAGTTGGAGTTATAGATGTGATTTATTGGAGCCATAATCACATCTATGACTCAATTACTTTGCAATCCATATCTACGAATGAATATAAATGACCCTTTTCTATCCAACAAACGAAGTGAATTAAATGATGGGTTTGTTACCTATTTATAGACGGTTAGAAATGCTCGATCGAGGTCTTCTTTAACCCTCAACCGAGCCTATTTTTAACCCATGATCGAGGTCTTAAACCCTCGATCGAGGGTTTATCAAAAGCCTGATCAAGGGTTTAAAATAACCTACCTCTATCGCGGGTTTATCAAAAGCTTGATTGAGGGTTTCAAATAACCTCGATCGAGCATGCTATAAACCCTCGATTGTGGTGTAAGACCTCGATCGAGGTTTTCATAAAAGCTCGTATGAGGTACATTTTTTTGTTTTTGTCGAAATCATCTTGCCAAAATTGTAACCCACCTCCATGAATGCACCCAGTGCAAGTAGTGTGGTATTGACAAGAAGGATGAGTAATTGGTTCTCTCTATTTTGAGCAAACCTGGCCTAGAATTCTCTGTGTGCGTTTCCACCTTTAAATCCAGGAGACTGAGAACTACTGACAACTACAAATTGGCAAATTCCATCCCTTTATTCCTTCATAGAATCTCTTATTTAGGAACAAGATAAGCTGATACATATGGTATTCCTTAGAGCTTCCAAAAACCAAGCTCTCTTGGCTAGGGAGACAAAGAATGCGCTAGAAAAGAGGAAGAAAAAAGGAAAGGATAAGAGGAACAATGAATTTTAACTAGAAGAGGAGTTTGATCCATTAGATGAAGCCTCAAGATATTATAGGGAAAAAAATCAAAGGTTCGAAAAGGGTAAGTTCTCCTATTGTAAGAAAGGAAACCATACAGAGAAACATTGTATGAAGAATACCATAGATACGATGTCAGGACTCCTTTAAAAACATAATATTTCCCTCCTTGAATGCACAAGGAAGGATGATTTTGGAGACAAGAATAAATATCATGAGAAATTACATCCACTGAATATTGGATTTTCAAAATTGCATGCCTTCTTCATTGCTTCAGGAGCCTCCAATCACATGGTTGCAACCAAAGAATCATTCTCTTCATTAAAACTTATTGATGGTCCAAGTATTTAGGTTTGATATGACACCCAAATATATGCTAAAGGGAAGGGTTCAATCAAATTTGAGGATGGATTGTTCAAGAATGTCCTCTTTGTGCTCTCCTTAGTAGAAAATTCATTGTTTGTATACCATATGACTCATATAGGCTGAACAAAGCGAGTTGTATTTGATCTTGAATCAATGGAGATCTCAGATATCTCAACTAGAAAGCTAATGGAGAAAGGTGTCGTAGACCATGCCTTGAAGGAATATGAGTTTTTTAATTTTAATGAAGAATAGGATCTTCAAGCATGAATGAATTCAATGAGAAAAAAAAGGCTGCATAAGAGAGAGAAGAATATAGTAGAGACTGATCAATTACTCGTGGAAAAATTGCACACACATGGAGACAAAATTGGAATAATATGATTACATCCATTAATCAGTATATTGTATGTAATACAAATGGTATTACAAATAGGATAATTTGAATACCTAAGATAGGATTTGAATCTACCAACTTTGACTGACTTGAGAGCTAACTCGGTGTGGGAAAATCACCACTAGAGCTCACTAATGCAACTCCAGATCATTGAAACAATTCACAATTAGTTAACTAATGTAGTTAAGTGGGGAAATGTTTAGGAGTAGTAATACATTCTTAGTACATAATTTTTACCTTAGTCTAACTTCATTTGAATACTTGCAATGATATCCTATAGTTTATACTTAGGGAAGCTGTCTAGGAGGTGAACTAGTTATTTCCATGCCTTTTCACACATGAACCAGTGCTATATTTGGTCAAACCAACACATGTATGCCCTCATTTAATGTTTTGGGGTGCTACATCCTTGATTTGGATGATCTAGGTTTGACTAGGGGCACTAGTGGTGTTTTTGGTCCATTTTGGCTCTCCTAGGAGCATTTATTGTCACCTTGAGCCTCCCACTCACCTCTATATTCTCACCCACACATGCCTTGGAGTCTTTAACGCCCCAACACACTTCAACAACATTCACACCTTGTTTCATGACTGTTTTGGCTGAGTTGTAGCTCCATTGGCCCACCTAGGGGGGATTGAGGTCAATTCTCACCTTGACACATGTACAACTCTAATTGGCTTGTAGAAAATATAAGTGTTTTTCATTGCATGTTCCTACAACAACTTCATGGATTCTACAGTTGTTCCTCTCCTTTCTCCATTCAACTATTATGAGTGGAATTCGAATATGTGTGCATATCTCAAGAGGTAATGTCTCTATGATGTGTACATTGGTGTTGTGAGAGAGACAGAGTCCTGTCAAGAGAAGTATGATTGTATTTATGACAATGATAAATCCTATGTAACTATGTGTTTAGATATACCTCCTACAATACGCTACCTCCTTGATTTTGTTGATTACTCATTCGAGCTTTGGAGAAATCTAGATGAATATCTTGGCATGCAACAATAAGATGTGAGATATATGGAGAGAAATAAAATGGGAACCTCCTTATGTGTTCTTCCTCCTATGATATCGACCTCATGCATTTCTAGAGTAGCTGTTCAAAATGAAGAAGAAGAAGTAGCCAAAGATTCAACAAATGATCCATGTCAAGTTTCTTCCTATGTGGCTTCCTCTCCTTGTCAAGAAGCTACGTTTCATGAATATAGAATACAAGTTGCTACCATCACTATTGCTGAATATTTATCTATCCATTATACACCCTTCTCCCTTATGTCTTTTGTTACAAATGGGGAATATGTATTGCTATTTGATGTTCATAGCGATCCTTCTCTAGAAGATGGGTTTTCTTCACATGAGAGTATTGGTTCGAATTATGGAGAGGTTTGGATGTCAAGTGAAGATATCTGATTGCTTCACACTATTTTTCCCATATATTCCTCCACCATCACTAGTAGAGTTCCTTCAAGTTCATATGAAGATAGAGAAGCCCTTGCCATCACAATAGCGCATCTTCTTGGAGTTGATTACAACCTTCCTTCAAAATTGATGCTTCAATATCCTTATGACTTGCTTGGGGTCACCTATTCTTAGGCACTTCAAGTCTCTTTTAGGAATGGAATCCTGTTTGTTTTGAGGTTCAAGTATGAAGAGCACCATTCTCTCTCCTATTAGTGTATTTCAAATGGTATAAGGATTCATCATTCAGTTGTTCCTGAGTTGATTGAGCACATTCCACTTCTTCCCAAGAAGAAGATTCCTCCAAACATTTTTAGTTAATTTTGGAGTGTATGCAGCCTTTCTTCTATGTTGAAATCCATTTTTTGAGGGGAGGTTTTGTCCCATGAGGTTTTCCTCCTTACCTCTGTTACATGGATCAATAGAATTTTGTTGTAAAAGGTGACTTATGCCTTAGTTTCCAAGGCCGTAATAAATCATTAAATTGTACTAAGTATAAATTAAGGGGGGGTGTAGGAGCATTAATACATACTTAGTACATATTTTTGACCTTAGGCTAACTTCATTTGAATATTTGCAATGATATCCTATAATTTAGACTTAGGGAATTTGTTTAGGATGTGAACTGGTTATTTCCAGGCCTTTTCACACATGTACCAATGCTATAGTTGGTCAGTCCAGCACATGTGTGCCCTCATTTAATGCATTGGGGCACTACATCCTTGATTTGGGTTATCTAGGTTTGAATAGAGGGAGCTAGTGGTGTATTTGGTCCATTTTGGCTCTCCTAAAAGCAGTTATTTCCACCTTGAGCCTCCCACTCACCTCTATTTTCTCACCCACATATGTCTTGGAGTCTTTAATGCCCCAACACACTTCCCTAACGTTCACACCTTGGTTCGTGACTTTTTGGGATGAGTTGGAGCTCCATTGGTCCACTTAGGGGGGATTGAGGTCAATTCTCACCTTGACACATGTACAACCAATTCTCACCTTGACACATGTACAAATCCAATTCGATTCCAGAGCCACTCGAATTTTTCCAATGTATTATAAATATGTTTGATAATAATATGATAAGTAATCAGCACCTTTTAGATGTGCTATTCCAGCTATTTCTATCGCTTTGTTTTCTCTTGTATATTTTGTCAAACACTTTGATGGTGAAATTGTTCTAGCTCCTAGATCTAATTTGAGAAGCAATTCTCACAAAATGAACATTATCTCTCTTAAATCATGCAAACTGGCGCTAGGATGACTAAGAGTGAACTAGCTTATGGGAATTGGAGCATAACTAAACATAATTGAACATTGACTTGGGCTAATTGTTGGAAACTTCTAGTGGAAATCATAATGGGTTCCTAAATTGATGCAGATAGGTATATTGAGTGGTAGGTGGACCCCATGTGAGTCCCACATGCACTAGTGAAGTGGTAATGAGCTCCTAAGCTAGGAAAATACAAATAGACTACGATGGTTAAGCTAGGATTAATTAATAATCCTAAATTTGAAAACATGGGCCCTGGAAACTAAGACCAAAGGTCACCCATACAATATAAATGAAAATCTGTTTGCTTAACAAACTAATGAAATAGAGAAAACCTCATGGGAACCCCCCCCCCCCCCCCCCCTCAAAATAAGTAGGAAAAAACCATGATCAGGATTTCACACTATAGAGAGAAAATTTCTTCTCGAGTAAAAACTTGTGAAAATATTTTTGCAATTTGCATCTATGTGGAGTAGTAATGCAGTGTGATGGTTCTTGTGTGCACTAGTTTCCTAGTACTATTCATGTGAACCTCTCCATATTCTTTCCAATATGATTCCATATAGGAGAATAAATGTTGCTTTTGTCTCTTCTTTCTAGAGAAAGAGTGATCCAGATATTGGGGGCTGAGACCCAGAAGGCTTGGATGTCGAGAGAGGAGGAGATTAAAGGTGCAAAATTGTTAACATTTGATGCATAGAGTAATATACATAGATTAAATATCCCACATGTAGGGGTGAGGCTCAAAGAGATTTCTTTGAGCCTCACCTCTCAAACCATAATAAGAAAGACACTCAGAACTAGTAACCCAATAACGCAATAGAATAGGAGAAGTGGAGGATGTCAAAAATCCTTGAATGCTTTATTGAGAAGGCATAGAGCCTTTTTATAACATTATTACAATGTGCCTTGGGGAAATACCATGGGTCAAAACCATGGGTTGTGAAATACCATGGATGAGAGAGGTGCAATGTGCCTTGAAGCCATACCATGGAACAAAACCATGGATTGTCAATTACCATGGATGAGAGAGGGTGGCCTCTCTATTTAATGATTTTATGATGACTGAGAGTGTGTGGCCTATCATTAAATGCTTTTATGACTCATACATCCGAATTTAGACCATATTCCCCCTGAAATTCAGATCATTCTTCCCCCCTTAGAAAATGATGGTCCCCATCATTTCATAATAAAAAGATACCATGATTACAATGTGTCGATTTCCAATGAAGAGAATGGTTTTCTGTGGTTAACCCATAACCGTGGGTTTTGTGTGGTTGACCCATAACCACAACTGTGGGTTTTTTGTGGTTGACCCATAACCATAATTGTGGGTTTTGTGTGGTTGACCCCTGACCGTGGGTTTTGTATGGTTGACTGTTAACCATGGGTTTTGTGTGGTTGACCGATAACCATAACTGTGGGTTTTGTGTGGTTGACCCCTAACCATAATCGTGGGTTTTATATGGTTGAATCATAACCATGGTTTTTTTGTGGTTAACCCATAACCATGATTACAATAGGATTTCATATAAGTAAAAAAAAATTGGTCTTTGGTGAAGTTGATATCTCACTGCAAATCCATTCATATATTTTGATGCAGGTGATGAAATTGAATTTCGTTGAAGACCCATTTGAGATATTGAAGAGAAATTTCCATACATATAAAATAATTTCTCTGTGGTGGTCCAAGGAGTGAGAAAATGGTTGCCAAATCTCAAGGGATGCGCACGCACTGGTTTTCCAGACACATGTTGCTTCAATCGATGATATCTCTCAAACCAAAGATCCAAATGAAAAACTTCCAAATACCCATTTTATCTAACAAAAATATCTTTCCCATGAGCTATGGTAGAGCCTCTTATATATTTTGTAGAGCCCATGGTACTCGTTTGAATTTGGTGTACATGATGTTGCACTGTGTACAGACATAGGTTGCTTCAAACAAACATATCTCACAAACCAAGAAGGTAAATTAAAAACTGAAAAATACCCATTTTAGATGAAAAAAATATATATCAAATGATATATGGAAGAACCTCTAAAATGTTTTGTGGAGTTAGTGGTACTTGTTTGAAGTTGCTGCACGTGAGGTCGCACTATGTACAAACATGTGATGCTTCAAGCAGGTATATCTCACAAACCAAGAAGGTAAATGAGAAACCAAAAAATAATGATTTTAGATGACAGAAATATATTTCCAATGAGATATGGAAGAGCCTAAAAAACTCTCTGTGCAAGTTTCAACATCCATTTGAAATTTGTAGAGGACCACAAAGGATGCCAAGGGTTTGTACAGAAAAATCAGATGTTGTAGAGATCATGGAACTTCCTCTTGAAACTTAGATATCTTGTATTGCTTGAGGACTAACTGTGATGCTTACAGCGTATAGACCAGCAATGGACTATGAGTGTGGTAAAAGGAGGCTGAAAATATCTGCATATCTTTGAACCCGAACTATGCTCAAACCCTCATTCCGATGGAGAGCATACTTGCTCTGATACCACTGATCCGGATCTTGGGGGATGAGACCCGGAAGGCTTGGATTCTGAGAGAGGAGGAGATTAAAGATGCAAAATTGTTAACATTTTATGCATAGAGTAACATACATAGATTAAATAACCCACATGGAGGGGTGAGGCTCAAAGAGAGTTCTTTGAGCCTCACCTCTCAAACCATAATAAGAAAGACACTCAGAACCAGTAACCCAATAACGCAATAGAATAAGAGAAGTAGAAGATGTCAAAAATCCTTAACTGCTTTATTGGGAATGCATAGAGCCTTTTTATAAAATTATTACAATGTGCCTTGGGGCAATACCATGGGTCAAAACCATGGGTTGTGAAATACCATGGATGAGAGAGGTGCAATGTGCCTTGAAGCCATACCATGGAATAAAACCATGGATTGTCAATTACCATGGATGAGAGAGGGTGGCCTCTCTGTTTAATGCTTTTATGATGACTAAGAGTGTGTGGCCTCTCATTAAATGCTTTTATGACTCATACATCCGAATTTAGACCATATTCCCCCTGAAATTCAGATCAAAGAGTGACATGATCCAATTTGTTCTTTAGTGAGAATAATTGTTTATTAGACCTTACCATCATGTAACATCTCTCTGGGAGTTTGTATAACCTCTCTGAAAGAAGTGAATTTTCTTGACATAGCATAAGTATCTTTTTTTGAAACTAAGATATTGTTCTCCTTGTGTCAAATCACTCTCTAGTCATGTCCCCAGCTACCTCAATAACCTTTTGAGCCCACTTAGGCCTAGTATTGTGAGTAGGGACTAAATATAGATCTAGATTCGATTGGAATTCACCTTCAATCGATAAACTGATTCAAATTTGTCCTCTTCTTTGGATTCTGAATTGGAAACATTAATGGTTTTACCTTCCCTTTCAAATGGAAGATGAGACTGCACTGGATTTGAGTATGGAATAAAGTGTGAGAACGCATATGCCTCAGAGGCATGGTTTGCAACACCTTTCACTATAAGCTTTCCAGTTGATATATCTAATATATTCACTGAGTTAGGACCAAATACCACTTGATTTGGCGAGTTTGTATGAGTCATCTGGTATGCAGAAAACCACTACAACAAATTTGACTTTTAGGGGGGGTTGTCTTTTTCCTCCAAAAGTCACTTTTAGGGGAGATTTTGGATTTGGAGGCATTCTTTACAAAACCACCCCTAATAGCACCGACACTGAAATTATATACTTTTATGGGAGGTTCTGGAAGAGATCAAAACTTCCCCTAAAAGTGACTTTTCGGGGTAGTTCTAAACCTTGCCCCCCCAAAAACGTGACTTTTAAGGGAGGTTCTAAACCCCGCTCATGGACACGTATGCAGTATGTTTCAAACACCCCCTGAAATTCCTTATTACAAACCTTTGGGGGAAGTAACAAACCCCCCTCGTATGTACCTATGGGGGCGGTTACAAACCCCCCTCGTAGGTACCTATGAGGATGGTTTCAAACCCACCTTGTAGGTACCTAGTGGAGTGGTTTCAACTCTGCCCCCCCTCATAGATGTGTACACAGGAAGTTATAACCCCCCCCTAAAAATCCATCTTACAAACCTTTGGGGGCGGTCTTAACAAAACCGCCCTCAATAGAAACGATGCTAAAAGTTTGGAATTTTAAGGGAGGTCATGGAATAGATCAAAACTAAAGCTAAAAGTGACTTTTGGGGGCAGTTCAGAACCCTCATTAAAATTCCTTATTACAAACCTTTGGGGGCAGTTATAAATTCCCCTTATAGGTACCTACATGGGCGGTTCAAACCCCCCTTGTAGACACCTACGGGGGCAGTTGGAAACCCCCCCTTAAAATCCATCTTATAAACCTTTGGGGGTGGTTATGAACCCCCCTCATATAAACCTACAGGGGGGTTTTGAACCCCTCTCATTGTAACATACAAGGGATGTTTTGAACCCCCCTTGTAGTGACATATGACTACGGTTTAGAACATCCCTCATAGAAACATGAAAAAATGGTCTGAAACCCCCCCATAGATATAATAAATCATAATAAAATATATTTTATTAACAATAACAATATTTAAATATCATTAAGGAAAAGAGGAATAGAACCCTCAAGCTCTTGCTTGTAAGGCATGTTCTCTTCCATTAAGCTAGAACCCTTTAAGAATTGGGTAAATGAGCAATACTAGCACCAAGATTGCATCATTTGTGATTCTAAGAAAAGACAATAAGATATAAATACAACCATGCTTAAAATCCAATTTATAGTTCCAAAGAAAACCATGCTTAAAATCACTTAACTTCCTACATGCTCATATATATTTTTAACCACCTAGATAATTCTAAAAATAAAATAAAAAGCACAACAAAAAATATATTCAAATGAACATTATCCATCAGGGAAGTGCACTAATATATTAATAAATATACCTCAAGATCAACAAACGCATCAAGTAGCTCTCTAACTTCTATAAGGACTTGCCCCACAATCCTATTAGCACGTGTCAGAGTGCATGTTGATGTATTTGTAACTTCGGAATGTATTCACTTATGTATTTCATATATTGTATTTGAATAGTATTCGATGTTCCTATCGGGAGAATAAATAATGTAAACAAGTCATGTAAATTCATAGAGGTTAACCCTCCTTGTTGATCAGGGTTTAAAGTCCCCATAGTTGTGGGGAACTAGGGTTATTAGACTCTCCTAGAGAAGTCATCCCTGGTAAGTTGTTGTCAAGTTAGAAACTAGTATAAATAGAGAGTGAGCCTGTCTATTTATCACACAGTCACTCACACTCAGTTTTAGCGCATGAGTGAGAGAGAAGGAGCCGAGATAAGAGAGAGAACAACTGTCAAAGATCATCTTACTGTCTTTGGGTTTTACTACTGCCATTGGTGCTCATTCTATCTATGAGGAAGTTGCGGGGTTTTCTCCTTTATGGTTTCCCCGAGGAAAATATTTGCGTCCATTGTCTCTTGTGATTGATTTTTTTGCATGTTATTCTATTAGATAAGATCCTAAGATCATATTGCTTAATTGATCAAATCTAACATGGTATCAAAGCTAACCTCAGAACAAGACATTGTGCAGCTGCAGAAGCTAGGGATTCTTAATTTTTGGGTCTCTCTCACAATCCATCAGCAAAAGGAGGCTGATGAATCTCCATTGAAAGACACATCTTTTTGTGGAAGCATAATCTTATTCTGAGCATTTTCAGTTTTTGACCTACCACTACATCGAGAAATTAGGTATTTTCACTGAAGAGGAATTTTTGAGTGAGCCTAGGCTAGGATTTATCTCCTCCTGAAAATAAAAGTTTCGAGACAAAAATCTAGGTTTTTGTTTGGGTAGAACTCCGGAAAAGTCAAACCCTACTTTTCCCTAGAACCAGAAAACCAACACTACAAAAGATCAGCTCCAGATCCAATTTTCAGCTTCTCAAATTAGTAAGATCTAAATATTTTGTATTTGCATTTGAGGTTCTTAGCTAAGATGTCTCATCACACAAATCTTGATGAAAAGATTGAGGGAGCTAATAAATTTTGAGCCTAGAAGTATAGGATCTCCCTAGTCCTAGAAGAAAGTGAGTTGGACTCTTACATCAGTGAAAAGGTTCCAGTTCCAGAGGGAGGTGAGGCTAAGGCCTTACACAAAAATAAACTGGTCATGGCTAAAAGGATTATTGTTGATTCAATCAAGGATCACCTCATACCACAGGTGTCCTCCCGAAAGACACCTAAAGCAATGTTTGATTCCTTGACCAAGCTATTTGAAGGGAAGAACATAAACCAAAAGATGACTTTGAGGAACCAATTGAAGAGTGTGAAGATCCAGAATGCGGAGACCATACAGTCATACTTTACAAGGGTCTCCTAGATCAAAGAACAACTTGAAGCAATGGATGAAGAAGTGTAGAATGCATAAATTGTGATGACCATTTTGAATGGTCTCCCTAGGTCATGGGACTCTATCATTCAAGGGATTTGGGCTAGAAGAAAGCTAGTCACCTTCAATAGACTGTGGGAGGAATTATCACAAGAGGAAGCTCGAATAGTATCCTGAGAAGAAAAGATGGGAAGTGAAAATAAATCTCTCACATTACACTCCAAGAAAATCAAGCGGGACCATTATCATCCTAAAGGTAAGCATTCTCACCAAAATAACTCTAGAAGAACTCAAATCAGATGTTTCACTTGTGATGAGATAGGACACTATGCCAAAAATTATCCTAGAAACAAAAGTAACTCTCAGAAGAAGAAGAACAAAATAAAACATCATGCTCACACTACAAAGGATGATGATCCTCCCAAGAAAAGAGTCAAAAAAGAAAGTGAAGATTCTTCAAGTGATGAAGAGTATGTTATGATTTCTTCCCTCACGGGAACTGTCACACATGAAAGCAATGATTGGCTTATAGACAGTGGAGATTCCAAGCATATGATAGGATTCAAAGAATCCTTTGTGAAACTATCCAAACATGAGTCACCTCACAAGGTGAAACTTGAGGATCATTACCAGTATCCAATAAAAGGTAGTGGTGAATCCTCCTATAAGCTAGAATATGGAAAGCCTATGAAGATGAAGGATGTCTTGTTTATACCAAGACTAAAGAATAATCTCCTCTCAATATCTGCATTGGATGCAAAAGGCATAAGGGTTGCATTTGTATATGGCCAAGTCCTTATGCGGCCAAAGGGAAAGACTATCGATGATGCATTAGTGATTGGACAACATGAGGGAGGAATATACAAATTGAAGGGCCAACCAAAACAAGCTTTGGTCCATGACTCAGTAGAGCCAAATGAAATTTGGCATAGAAGGCTTGCACATGTGCACTATAGGCCACTACCACTTGCAAGCAAAGTTGTTGAAGGTCTTCCAGAAATACAGGAAAATCATGAAGGAGTTTGCAAAGGATGTGCGAAAGGAAAGAACACAAAGAAGACATTTCCAAGTAGCGAGTGAAAGGAAAAAGGAATCTTGGAAATCATCCACTCCTATGTATGCGGTCTGATGTCATCCAGTTCATTGAGTGGGTATGTATACTATTTTTTTTCATTGATGATTTTTCTAGGAAGACATGGATATACTTCTTGAAGAACAAAGATGAAGTATTCAGCAAGTTCAAAGAATTCAAAGCCTTGATCGAGAACCACACAGAAAAGAAGATCAAAACCTTTCGATCAAACAAATATGGAGAGTTAACATCCAATGAATTCAAAGAGTTATGCATAGATTCAGGGATTAAGAGGGAGTTAACCACTCCATATAATCCACATCAAAATGGGGTTGCAGAAAGGAAGAATAGAACGATCATGGAAGCTGCAAGGGAAATGATTCATGATCAAGAACCTCCCATGCATCTATGGGCAGAAGCCGCCAGAAAAACGGTGTATGTACATAACCATACTCCACACAGAGTACTCAAGAACAAGACACCTGAAGAAGTCTTCTTCAGCAAGAAACCAGAGGTCAACCATCTCAAAATATTTGGTTGTCCAGTGTACATACACATTCCAAAAAGAAAAGAGGACAAAGTTAGATCCTTCTGGAAAGAAAGGTATATTTGTGGGATATAGTGAAAGCTCGAAGGTGTACATAATATATTTCCTGGGATTCAAGCATATTGACATCATTAGGTATGTAATATTTTATGAAGACTCAGCTTACATCAAATCCAAAAAGAGACCTATTGAAGACCTTGAAGAAACAAAAGTACCCAGAATTCAAGATACAACTATGAACGATGATACTCAAGAAGAAGATCGAGAAATAGAAGAACCCTAGGAACCTATAAATCCACCCCAGGAGAAGAATCCTCACAAGAGGAAACCTGCATGGGTACGAGAGAATATCCAAGGTGTAGAAAGATATGGGGCTTCAGAAGAGATGCACAGCGAGAGGAAGAGAACTAGGTCCTACTCCAAATGTGTAGCCCTATTATGTCACATCATTGATAAAGAAACTTCCAATTATGAAGAAACGAAAGAAAAGACAGAGCAGAAGGATGCTATGATCGAGGAGTACTAGTCGATCATGAATAATTATGTCTGGGATGTTGTCCCAAGACCAGAGGGGAAGTATGTTGTGACTTCCAAGTGGATCTACAAGATTAAGCATGCTACAGATGGCAGCATAGAGAAATATAAAGCAAGGTTTGTGGCTCATGACTTCTCCCAGAAAGAAGGAATAGATTATGAAGAAACGTTTGCACCTGTAGCTAGATACGCTTTCATTAGATCAGTACTTTCTCTTGCAGCAGTGATGAAATAGAAGATACACCAGATGGATGTCAAGACTTCTTTCTTGAATGGTGTAGTGGAAGAGGAAGTGTATGTGGAGCAACCACTCGGTTTTGAGACACATGATAGGAAGAATCATGTATTTAAATTGAATAAAGCCATGTACGGTTTGAAACAGGCACCCAGGACATGGTACGGCAGAATAGACAGCTTCTTGACTAGTTTGGGATTTACTAAGAGTAAAGCGGATTTCAACCTTTACTGCAAGGTTGAAGAAGGGAACCAGTGATACTCCTACTGTATGTAGATGACCTATTTGTAACAGGTGAGGATGGGTTGATTGCTAACACGAAGAGGAAGCTTGCTTCTGAGTTTGAGATGAAGGACTTGGGTATGATGCACTACTTTCTAGGCATGGAGGTGTGGCAGAGTGTAGATGGAATCTCCCTGGGACAAGGGAAGTATGTAGTAGAGATCTTGAAGAGGTTCGGGATGATGGAATGCAAGGCCATGACCACACCTATGGCATCAAACCTAAAGCTATTGAGTGATGGTTCATTAGAGTTGGTTGATTCTATGATGTATTGTCAGATGATTGGGTCCTTGATGTACCTGATGAATACGAGACCATGTATTTTATTTACTGTGAACACATTGAGCTAGTTTCTGACGGATCCTAGACATGTTCACTTGATTGCTGCAAAGCATATTCTAAGGTACCTGAAGGGTACAATTGATTATGGGCTCAAGTATGAGGTGAATTAGAATATTAACCTAGAGGGTTATGTGGATTCTAATTGGCCAGGTAGTGCCATTGACAGGAAGAGCGATTCGGGGTGCTGCTTTAGTATGGGATCAGGTGTGATCGCTTGGTTTAGCAGGAAACAATCCTGTGTGGCACTAAGTATAGCCAAAGTAGAGTATGTCGTAGCTTGTTCAGCTAGTTGTGAGGTAGTTTGGTTGAGGAGGCTACTATCTGATTTGTTTGATCTCCAGTTAGATGCTACTTGTATATATTGAGACAACCAGAGTTGTGTGAAGTTGTTAGAAAACCCGATGTTCCATGACAAGTTGAAGCATATTGAGATCAAATACCACTATATCAGGGACACGATGTAGAGGGGATAAGTTAAGCTCCAATATGTTACGACAGACATACTAATAGCTGATGTGTTGACTAAGCCATTAGCCGAAGTGAAGTTTGAGTATTTCCAAGAGAATCTGGGTGTTCTCCAGATAGAGGTTCCTTCCAAAGGGAAGTGACGAGTCTGTGAGCCATTCTGACATGGTGGTAGGTAGGGCCTCCCATGGTCAGATGTAAGTGCAGAGCCATTCTGACATGGTGGTAGGCAGGGCCTCCCATGGTCAGATGTAAGTGCAGAGCCATTCTAACATGGTTGTAGGCAGGGCCTTCCATGGTCAGATGTAAGTGTAGATCTATTCTGACATGGTGGTAGGAGGGGCCTCCCACAGTCAGATGTAAGGGCTGAGCCATTCTGACATGGGGGAAAGCTGGGCCCTCCCATGGTTAGATGTAATTTCAGATCCATTCTGACATGGGGGCAAGCTGGGCCCTCCCATGGTATATTTAAGTGCAGAGCCATTTTGACATGGGGATAGGCTAGGCCCTCCAATGCTCAGATGTAAGGGATGAGCCATTCTGACATGGGGGTAGGATGGGCCCTCCCATGGTCAGATATAGCGGCTAAGACATTCTGACATGGGAGCAGGCTGGGCCCTCCCATGGTCAGATGTAAGGGCTGGGCCATTGTCACATGGGAGTAGACTGGTCCCTCCCATGGTTAGATGTAAGTGATGGTGCCATTTTGACATGGGGGTAGGCTGGGCCCTCCCATGGTTAGATGTAAGGGCTAGGCCTATCTAACACGGTGACAGGTTGGGCCTTCCATGGTCAAATATAAGTGTTGGGCGGGCCTTTTCGATCTAGAGGCTCAACCTCTCATGGTCGGATGTAAGCGCTGAAGAAGATGAAGACCTACATGGATGCTAGGCCTATAACCAACATGAAAAGGGGATGGATCTGTAGAACTTCCTGTGACGAGTAGAATTGAGAGATAATACCATTTGATCGAGATAGGGGAGTAGTGATGATGATGATCCAGTTATGATCCAACTTTGATAATGATCCAGTGATGGTCCAGTGATGATCCAGCTTTGATGATGATCCAGATTTGATCTAGAGAAGAAGACTTATGCTAATGAATTGTGTGAAGAGAATACCTTCATAGTTAACAGGGAGTGTTGATGTATTTGTAACTTCGAAATGTATTCACTTATGCATTTCATATATTGTATTTGAATAGTCCTCGATGTTCCTATCGGGGGAATCAGTAATGTAAACAAGTCATGTAAAGTCATAGAGGTTAACCCTCCTTATCGATCAGGGGTTAAAGTCCCCACAGTTGTGGGGTACTAGGGTTATTAGACTCTCTTAGAGAAGTCATCCTTGGTAAGTTTTTGCCAAGTCAGAAACTAGTATAAATAGAGAGTGAGCCTCTCTATTTATCACATAGTCACTCACACTCAGTTGTAGTGCATGAGTGAGAGAGAAGGAACTGGGATAAGAGAGAGAACAAATGTCAGAGATCATCTTACTATCTTTGGGTTTTACTGCTCCCATTGGTGCTCATTCTATATCTGAGGAAGTTGCAGGGTTTTCTCCTTTATCGTTTCCCCGAGGAAAATCTTTGTGTTCATTGTCTCTTGTGATTGATTGATGTGCATGTTATTCTCTCAAATAAGATGCTAAGATCATACTGATTAATTGATAAAATCTAACAATGCACTAGTACATAATGAGAGACACGTGACAAAAAAAAGACCAAAATCTGCCTATAAATGACCACTTTTGATTTGGCGATCGGTGGTGGCTAATTTTTGGTCTCTTATCACACGACCACAAATATGGTCATATATAGTTCGGTCATTTATAGCTTGTCAGATGGTCATTAATTTGGTCATTAATATTGTCATATGTTTGGTCATTAATCTGGTCATATGTTTGTTGACAAGAGACCTAAAACTAGCCACCAAAAATGTCATTTGGTCATTTATATGTGAATTTTGGTCATTTGTTTGGTCTCTTATCTCCCATTTGTTGGTCACTTATCTCTAATTTTTTGTCACTAATTTAATCATTTTATATGCAAATATTCACTGGTTTCTATAGATATGGTATGGATGAATCAAACCACCAATATCCTTCCTATAAGGAAGGTGGTGCTCTTCCATTGATATAGAACCCTTAAATTCTCTATGATACTTGCAGAAGTACTAAGATTATTCATGTACTTCAGACATGAGATATCGATTATAAAAGGAAACAATAATTAGCACTAAAATCTACTATAGTTTGATCATGCACTCCATAAATCCAAGTTCTACAAAAAAATATTGTCCGTATGTATATTCATTCAAAAAAAGCATGCATTAACACATTCAAAGTTCAAACAGACATCCACTTATCTTTTCCATTGCTTCAACATATTTATCAACAAATTTACTCATTCTCTCACCCAGATCAACAATTGGCTTATGTGCCTCTGTGAATAAATCATATTTCTTTAAGTTGTTGAATACATAAATAATGAGAAGTTAAAATTTTTAAAATGAGAGCTTGTCTTCTTAGCTTATATAATGCTTCAACAAGGGATAAAATAATATAGTTCGAGATTTGCTTAACATATGACTCGTTACATCCCTGTGCTTGTCCTTTATCCATGACCAATATTCCATCTAAGAGCAGTTCTGTCATGCATGTTTAAACAACAGTAGGTGATAAAGTTTATTGACATAGAGAGATGGATCCCAAAAACCTAACAAATATGCATCAATGCAACTGCAACTTTTGGAAACTGCTAACTAGATTTTGATATTTAAAATTAGAAGCAAATATATGTTAATAAAAATAACACAATCCATGACAAACCATCCCAAACATACATAAACCATGACAAAGGATGACAAAACAATACTAGAAACAAAATAGTATCACTGTAACTAGACAATATAAGTTTAAAGCATAATTTTCATGTCTTTCAAATCTAACACTCCCTAGGCTCCATGTGTTAAAGATGAAAAGCATAGAAAGACAATAAATAATAGTAGTAGTAAATCTAAGTCAAAGTACAAAGAAAAAAAATAAGATAACCCACTACGAGATTTGAAACCTTCCTTATACTCATCAATATTTTTTTAAATCAGATATTGTACTCTATTAAGAGATCATTCACTACATGAACAAAGTGAAATGACATACCTGAGAGAGAGAATAAATTCAACTATGGTAGGTTTAGCCAACTATAGTAGCAATCAAGGTAACCCATTCGAAAAGAAAGGAAACCCTAATTACTGAAGAAATAGACCAAGAAAAAATAGTCCATAAAATATCAGGTAATGATGACATTCCACACACAAATGAGAGCTCAGTTTGTATCACATACAAATACCATGGATTTCTTGAGCAGGATGTGAATTGTTTGGGGCTACTAAAAGAAACCATAACCCTGTTTGAGTGGAATAAGAACTCTGTTGTAGTGTTTGAGAGTTTGGGTCTCCTTGAAGTGAACCATAACAAAACCCCGATTACTGGAGAAACAAACCCATAAACAACATTCCAAAAAATATTAGGTCATGATGACATTGCACACACAAACCAATTTGGATCCCATACAAAGGCCATGGATTTATTACAACTTAGCACACTCAAAAAGTGCAGTAGAGATATTAGTCCACTCAAGTCTTAAACCGTGACCTCCTAAGCTGGGTTGTGACCTTCTTGGTGCTTCTTGAAATGAGCAGTGACCTTCTTCGGTCTGCTTGAACTGAACCGTGACCCTTTTGGGGATGGCTGGACTAAACCATGACCCATCTTAACTTGTTTGAGCAGGCTATGAGTTGTTTGGGGCTGGTAGGATGTCACCCCCATAACAAGCATAACAAAATGGTTAAGGTACCACACTATGAGGGGGCACTAGCATAAGGACCAATCAAGGGTCAACATAAGATCAAGAGTCAACAAGAGGGATCATGTGAAAAAACAGCCATATGCAGTGAATTGTTTTTTAAGGAAGAGCGGAAACTGCATTAATGCTTTTTTATAGCTTGACGTTTCGATCTCTCTCTGAGATCATCATGAGGAGTGCTTGCTCAAGACAATTCCGAGGTTTATAGATCATCTTAAATATGGTTCGATTTAGTTTCTCGGTAAGGGTAGGGTTTACCTAAACCTAGTCGGCACGTTAGAAAGAGATTTGAAGCCTTCCTTATACTAAGCAATATTTTTTTAGATCAGATATTGTCTATTAAGAGACAAGTCACTACAGGAACAAAGGAAACACCTAAGAGAGAGAATAAATTCAATTATTGTAGGTTTAGTCAACTGTAGTAGTAGTCAAGGTAACCTAGTCAACAAGCAAGGAAGCTCCAATTACTGGAGCAGCAGACGAAGAAACAACAGTCCTTAAAATATCGGGTAATCATGACATTCCACACACAAACCAGAGCCCATACAAATCCCATGGGTTTCTTGAGAAAGTTGAGTTGTTTGGGGTTGCTAAAGGAAACCATAAGCATGGTAATAACTATATAGTATAGACTAATTAATGTATTTGGTGATGACTATATATTTTAAAGTAATAATCAAGAGATATCCCTTTTCAACCTTGTGGTAATAACTATATAATATAGAATGATTAATCAATATGGTGATTACTATATAATATGATTACGTATTAAACTAATATAAGGGATTAATATTTCTTCGAGTTTTTTTTTGTTATGTGCCATTCATGGATTACCCTTACATGGGACAAGGGAAAAAGACAAAATCATTATGGCACATATTTACAAACCAAAAACCTTGGAAAGCCCTATTGTCCACCACCCATGACGCAAACGAAGGACCTCGAAACCTTTGATGATGTTGAGGATGGAGCTCCATACCATCGATGCCACCAATGGCCATGGCGATGTAGGTCGATGACACCGCCAAGTATGAGTTTAGAGTGGATTTCACATTGATTAATTTCAGTGGAGTTTATACATTACGAGGGTTATAAAACCCTTAATTGGTGCCAAATTTTTGGCTTTGGTCGGAGGGGATGGGGTTTATTTGGGTCTAAGAGGTGTTGGTTGAAAGGGGTGTGAACTTGAGGGTTAGGGAGTTTAATAACTCATGACAATTGGAAATGAATTTTGGGTTTTGGAAAGTTTATAAGAGCTATATATTTGGACTTGTAGAAATGGAGAAAAACATAGCAATTAACAGAACTTGGAGGCTCTTGAAGAGGCATGCAAGGGATTCTACATCAACATAGTACAAATCTACCTCTTATCCTCCTCCTTCTTGGACACTATCTATTACCAAAGAAAAACCTATATCCTCAATCAAATATGTCCACACATTAGATGTTGATTTTGATGAATAATTGGATGTGATGGCTCTGTTAGAGTTCAAAAATATTTTTGGTGACAGTCAATGTAGCTAGGGATACAAACCCACAAGGATCTAGTTCAGTCTTCTCCCAGGAGCTTGATGGGTTTTTCAAGAAACATTGTGGAATATTTATTCCCCTCCAAAGCGAAGGGTTGGGGGGAAATCATGACTAGTGCAAGCAAGTAGGGTCTTGTGATGGACAAAGTGCCCATCCACTAGTTCAATGGACATTTCCATCTCGAGGTTGATTGGGTAACACAAATAGAGGAAGCATCATAAGAGTTTCCTTTTCTCTTTTAACTGAGTGTAGGAGAGATCCCAACATGTTCAATGACTTCATGTGCCACATTTTGGAAGAATGTCGGGACTGGACTAATCCCTAACTAAAACATCTCATTCTGGCTAGGTTTTTAGGTGAGATTTTACTCACATTCAACAACTGAAATTGCAATCTTCCCTAATATGCAATTTGGGAATTTAAAAACTAAGTGGAAAAGAGATACCAACATGCTCATGACCTCATGTGTGACATTTTGGAAAAATGTGGGGAGTGGACTAATATCTAACTAAAGCATCTCATTTCCGGCTATGTTTTCAAGTGAGATTTTACTCAAATTCAGCAACTGAAATTGCAATCATCCCAAATCTGCAGTTTGGGCATTTAAAAAATGCATCTTTGCATAATTCATGATTTCTGAATCCACAAAAATTTTCAGAATTGCAATTTAAAGAAACAATTGTTCAGAATGCATAAATTTGTGTTTGTCCGATTCCTATCAAGATTGCCTAAAAATATGCATTTTGGTTGTTACTTAGTCTTCTCTAGAATGTTGCTCCAAAACCCTTGAACCAAGGAAAATATGGGATAATGTTGAAAAATAAAGGGAAGTAATATCCTTCCAATAATTTATTGGAAGTTGACTTTTGGCGTCTTCTTAATTAGAACCTTTGGTGGAATAAGGTGAATGTTACTTGAGTTTATTGCTCCAACAATATTTAGGATTAATAAAAGTCTGTACTATATGGGGAAATTTACAAATATTACACAATTGTAATTAAACATGGTGTCATTACGAGTGAGATGTATCACTACAACAACAATAATAAAAACATATTCTTCCTTTTTCTCCCTCTTATTTCTCTGAACATGTGCACCAAAAATTTCTACATGATATTAGAAATTTAGAACCATACCAGTTATGTGTCTGAGATAATGAGGATCCAATAAGAGTTGTTCAAATATGGAACCATCATGAGTCAAGGAGAGTTATATTTTATTTCAAATTATCTACATGCACAGAATTTAAAATTTAGGTTTATTCAAAACATGTGGATAAATAATTTTTATCAATTCAAAATATATAGATAACTCAAAATATATAGATAACTCATGAATTTAAAAAATATAGAATACCTATGATTTTAGAAAAATATAGAGAAAGCGACGCTTAAGGGAAGCTTAAGATGATGACACTGCATTCTGATAAAATAAAATAAGCACATTGAATACCATCACCAATAAATAGTGTAGATGTGAATCCCAGAATGGACCAAAGCGTACAAAATATTCATATTCAACAAGAGACGACAAAGAAACGTAGCCCACAAGAGAAAATAAAATGATATTTTCATCCACTGGGGAATGCTTACACCACCACAATGTCACAACGAAGTTGCATAACATGATACAAAAAATTAGATGCAAGAGAAGTTGTGACAGTATTTGCAGACAGGTTCCCATGATGCAGACATTTTGTGGAATAGGAATGACACCATAGAATAAGAGACACACCATTTTGTTTCAATGTCAGTCCAGTAGATCAGACATCCATCTCAAATAACATTGATTAATTGAAAAAACCACAGAGGTTAATGTCATGTTTGCACACTTGTAGATTCCATCATTAGGGCACACCAGCTGCAAAAGAGGAACGTCTTAGAACAAGAATAGTATTGGACTAGCAGTAAAAACTTTCAATTTGTTATAGATTTACAAAATCTCAGACATGTAAAAAATATGAAGGGTTTGTGGACTACTTGTTAGGACACAAAATTGTCATTGACAATGCATATAATTTGCAGAGTGAAAAATAAAATTGTAGACATCAAACATATTCTGAATTTATTGTGGTCACACCAGAATCTAGACTCAAGACTAACATAGAATTGATACATGTAAGATTATGCCATACATATTTCTGACATAAAATAGTACAGACAAATAGCAGATGCCTTGAGAAATTGTTGACATGGTAGTGAAAATATAAGACTCACATTTTTTGACAATATTTAATTCTTGTAAAAAACATATTCATAGACTAAAATTTAGCAGAAATATAGACAATCAATATAAATATCGCAATGTTTGTATGAGTCACAATTATCATAATAAAGTATGTATCCCTAAAGTTAGGCCTACTGTTAAAGCAATTCCAGTTTACTTCTGTAAGGAATTAAGGCCAAAAATAGGTGGAATTTCATTCTGAAACGAACAAATATTAAAGTCTATTAGTAAGTGATCAGAGACTTAAGAAATTGGAAGGCTCAAATTAATTTATTATCAAGGAAGATCCAACTGAATCCCGCCTTCAATGAGAGGATGCATGAGAGTGATGGAAATCTAATAGAGTGAAATTTTTCCTTTCAAGTTCCAGATGAAAGAAATGGCAATTTGATAGAAGTTGTTATTTCCTAAAAAGTTTGAATCAAAACACTAGAGTATGGGTAAGATCAAAATGTTAGAGTTCTTGCTTTGGAGATCCAGTTAATGTAGCATCTATTCAAATGAGATTTCCGATAGAGAGTTTACATAATGGAGAGAAAAGATGTTCCATGCATACAGGCTCTGGGCTAGTTGATAGAAAGAGTTGAAGCAACAATCTTTTGGGAATTTAAGAAGTTCCAAACCCTAAATCTAATCCTCATGTTTCATAGCCTTCCTCCATTTGCATGACACAATGTAGAACAATTGTCCCTTCTCTTGACAGAGCCAATGCCCGGGCTACAAGACCACAAGGATAAAGGTTCAATGGCGATCTAGACTCTCAAATTTAAAATTTGAACTGTGAACATTGAGTTTGAAGGGTTCGACAAAATGTTGCGGCTACAAATCTGAAGAGTGAAGGTTATCCATTATATACTTCAATGAAAACAACTTAGGGATATAGGATTTGTACATAAATGTGGATTTCTTTGTATACTACAAGTATCTGGAGGTTATTGAACATAGAGGGACTCTGACAAACACTTCAGAGAAGAAAATATTTAGTCATTATATGTAGAAGAGTGGATTAGGTCTCTGATAAAAAATGCTACAGAAGATTCCACTTGTTGGAGATATATGATAAAAGCATTACTGGTTATAGTTCAATCATGTAGCTTAGATCATATGCAATGGACATAAAATAACAACTGGATTAAATCCATGAATTGGTGGATAAATTGCACTGGGACTTTCAGAAGGCCTAATCAGTCACTTCTGTGATCAAAACATTCAAACCCTGGAAAATGTATATGCTGTAAATAATATGGGTCGGTGGTCAAGTGGATGGAGGAATACAAAGGAATTGAGACTAGAGAATCAATGGGAAAAGAGATGGACATGGTACCAAAAATCCTTGGTCATGGCCTCCATAAGGCCGAGAAATTATCAAGATGCATTGTTTTGGGAAATAAAAAAAACATGAGAACTATACAAGGTGAGCATTGGATTTAAATTTTTTATTTCAAAAAAAGAAGATTGGAGTTGCAGTCAACCCTATAAATTCAAAGCTCATTCCTTTGAAATATTCACATGGAATGACATCCAACAAATATCATGGCGACTTGCAAGTACTTGATTATTTCATTTAGTGAAAAGAGCAAGAGGAGAGCATCCACGACTTTGTCTAACATGCAAATTATCAAAGCAAGTATCGATGGTGGTTAATAAAATCGTGTAAGATAAGGGTCAATCGGAAGGAGAAAGTATAGAAAACACATTTCAAAATTAGAAGGAAAATGACAACACTAGAAAGAAGCATTATACCTTCCAGTCTTTGTTTTGGAATCCATTTGACTGGTAAGGAATGCTTCCCATTTTCAGGGAAGGTACTTACTCCAAAAGTTATATTCTTAAAGATTCAAGGAGTCTGCAAAGCATTCAGACATAGTACTATGCATTCAAAATACATAGTAGTAGGTGAAACGAAATCAACAAATCCAAGCCATATGAATTATTCAATTGAACAATGCAATTAAATAGTTGGAAGAGTGGTGAAACAGGAGTCGTGTTCCTGTCTGAGTCCCATTAAATCACCTTTAAATTTTTGGGAAGCCAAACTAATAATTCAGCTAAAGTAAAATCCTTGATAATCCTTACCATTGCATTGGAGTTAGAGACCTTAACATCTATGGTGACTCAAAACTCATTATACCAGGGATGAATGAAACAATGGATCAGAAGCTTACAACTTCATGGGGACGTTCAGTGCACTTGGGATCTCAATATAGTTTTCAGGAAGTACTCTTCCACCATGTCTACAGAGAAAACACCTTTCAGGACAAACTGTCTAAACAATCCTATAGAAAGAAGATGGAATCCCTGCTCTCCAGAATTGTCAGGAAAACAACTACTCCAGAAGAAGAACTATACCCTATTAGTTCTTCTATGGGCCATTTGGATGGAAAGGAAAACTACCCTTTTTCAGGAGAATGTACATACTCAAGAAGATATTTTATTCAAGACTCAGGGAACCTACAAAGAATTCAGATAGAGTAGAAGGAAATCAAAATATAGAGTGGTGAGTGAGACAGATCAATAATCCAAGAGTGGTAAGTGAGACAGACATAGTAAGGAAATGTGAGAACAATTACAAGATGACCAAATATGTTTGATGGAGTTCATTGGGGAAGGATTGTTTGCATTAACATTCAGATTGGGGATTTGAAACTCGAAATATTTTCTCTCTAATGTTTTGGAATCTTTAAAATATATTTATTTTATCAAAATTTTAATATTTTTGTAGTCTATAGTAAACAGAGTCATAAAATCCAAACTGGTATGAATCAGAGATAAGTCGGAGACTAACTCTGAGTTAACCATCGACTAATTCAGAGTCCAATTCTGATTTTTAAAACATTTTTCTGAACTTCAACATGGCCGTTTGTTTGTGTGATTGGAGTGTTTCAAATTTTTGTTGATATTTGGCACTTGCCTTAACAGCATTATCCAATTATTTTCAGCTTTTGCCTGGCCTTTCTATGTCATTTTTTCTTGGATATTGTTCTTTGAAAAAGTTGCAAAATTTTATTCTCCTCTTTGACCATTTATACATTTGTGTATAAAAATTTTTACACCCTTTTCTGCTTCATTGGTTGTCCATACGTTCATGTGCAGGTGTTTATTCGAGGTAGTGGATTTGAAGGATGTATCCCATTTAATCCTTCTATAAATTAACTCCGCAGATAGTGAAGTCCTACTCATTTGTATCTGGCTTGGACTCTTTAAACACACATCCCCAAAAAATACTAAATATAAATGAATACATATGGCATCTAGGGTGATACCTAGTCGCAGGAGAAGATCCATTCACTCCTAGTCGCAGGAGAAGATCCATTCACTCCCCATCCTACTTCGATTTCGCAGAAGCACAACAGTCTTTCATCAATAAATGGGCACATGGAAAATTCAAGATGTGTAATATATTGGAGGTAACTACTCTATCAGATCTATGTTTGGGTGCAATCCCTCAATCCCACAGTAGTAGTGGCATCTAAGGGATATCATCTGATGGAACCAAAAATCTAGTTTGTAGAGGTTCTGAGGTAGTTCATGTTCAAAATAACATCTAGCAACTCCAAATTGCAGGAAAATAAAATGGGCAACGAGTATTAGAGACTAAATGTCCTCCTCAAAACTGTATAGGATAACATATATAGTGATCACAATTCACAATGTGGCATGAAGATTAAAAACAAAGCCATGCAATGATGTCCATTATAAAAAGGATAAATACAACGAATACAAATGAAAATTTACTCCTCCAACTACATACACATGGGATGGTCTTAGATATGTTGTCTGTACTAAACATGTTGGATATCCTAGTCTTACTTTTCATTTTGAAACTCGATTTTGAGCAAGTGAGGCTCAACACTCAACGATAACTCCATGTTTACTGCGTGCTCATGTTCTTACCATGGTTTGAAAGGTCTGCACTTGCATGTTTACTGCGTTCCCATGTTCTTATCATGGTTTGATTTCCTACCTATCTCCCACAATAAAACTATCTAGGGGCATGACCCTCTAAATTTTTGGGTGAATTGTAGGGTGCATACACTCCCACAGGGACTATGGGTGGAAGGTCATTTTTGGAAATTAATGCATGGATGAGAAAGGTAGTAGCTCCAAGGTTCCATTTTCCTTGAGGTATGTATTAAAAAGATGGAAGTTTCTTTCCATTACTGCTTAATCAAACACAAATATCGTGGAAAAAAATAAGCACAATAAGAAGTTTAAGGAATGGTGCCTTTTCACGATTGCACCTTAGTGGAATATCATTACATAATTGCACCTTAGTGGCAAATCATTTCAATATATTCCATTGAGTTCATACATCAGTGTTTCTACCACCCACTGAAAATATGGGATGGATGAAGGCTAGTTTCCTGCTCTGACATCTTCATTTTCAGCTAATGAACTATTAACTTGTTTTTTTGTTGTCACAGGTTCAGTCGGAATTTATTTTGATATCTCATGCTTCAACATTTATACAGAGTTGAGAAATGAAATTTTAGGGTGTTCGTTAATAATATATCCTCCAGATATGATGCAAATGGCTCATAATTATGTCACTAGATAGAACTCTTAATTTTTCTCTCAGATCACTAGCTTAGTGCGTATCAAGTGGCCACTTAATTAATATTTTCTAATATGGCATAGTTGGACCCCTAGGATATTGAGAATTAATTAATATTGGTTATGTAGGGAACGCCATAGTGTGTTTTATTACTTGTTAACACAACTCAGAGTGATTAAACAACTTATATGCTTTCCCCACTGGCTTGTTAGGTGATATGTCTGATTATCATATCAGAATGAGTGAAGTACAATGTAGTCACATGCATAAGTGAATGTTGACAACATTTTTGATGCACAAATCCAATGTTAATTCATTAACGGGAAAAATATTTTAATGTAATGGCATTCTCTACTCCAATCGCGTCGCTTGGATTCTTAAGGTAAGCCCATATTTCGTGTAAAGCGTTTTTCTGGTTGGTTTAGTAATAGTTGCACTAATCTCTTTCTGTATAGGGTGGTTTTATTTTGTTCTTTTAGTACTGTCATCATCATATAGTAATAATCACCATTTTAAAATTGGATGATGGATAAGTAATAATACTCAATAACAAATCAACCCTATTTCATTCATTCATGGACATGTAAATGTACATACATCTATCCATGGTTTGTCTCTCTGATTAATGAATCGATCACATTAGATTGGATAGATTTGTTTAATCTCAAGAATGAATTAGATTTGATAGATTAGTTTAACCTCGAGGCCTAACTAACGAGTGTTAGCAAAATTTGGTTTAACCTCAATGCCTCAAGCACGAAAGGTTATCATTCTCTGTTCTACTGGCGTTTAATCTCTCATTAACAATATTGAGATTAACAATATTATTAGGGTTTTATCTGTTCGTCCCATGAGGTTAATTACTTTGGGTTTTTCTTTGTTCGTCTCATCAGTTCAATCTGCATGGAATCTATTTATTTAATTTAGTTTTTATGTTTCCTTTGTAATAATCTCTTCCTTATCTTAAATAAACTACTACTCCTTAATTTTAGTATTTCACACTGTTACTCAATTTCAAATCTTTCAATCGCCATTCGAGGAAGTGCTCTAGCAAAAAAAAAAGGCATATACAGACAGTTCCACGTGTAGAATAGAACTCAACTCTGTCTCATCAGACTAAAGTTACCATTTAGATTTAGTTTTAGGTACAACTCCGTCTCATTAGATTAAAGTTACCATTTAGATTTAGTTTTAGGTACAACTCCGTCCCATTATATTAAAGTTACGAATTAGTTCTAGTTATGGTTCCTTTACAATCTATCTGGTCAAATTCATGAACATCATCAAAGTCATAATCCTTTCAATATCCTTTCTCCTACATAATATGAATAGAAACTCCATTCATGTCCAAACACAGTAATAGTGGTGAGGACAACATCAGAGCTGTGCAAGAGACTTGAAAATGAACCAAAGTTGTAAATAGGTAAATTTTTTATTTGAAATCAACTTTTCATGTCATTGGAGGATTATTTTACAGTACAAATAATGAAATCGCATACCTTTATAAATAGGCAAATTTCATAAGAGGGATTTTCTCTTAATTTCTATCAAATTTACACATGACCTCAAAGAAACACTAAATTCAAATCGCAGACTTAACATTCCATGCTAACAGGAAGGCCGGAAGAAATTTCAAATTTTGAACAATGATACTTAAAAAACTTGCAGAATTCATCTCATAAGAAAACAAAGTTTAAAGCAAGCACTTTCTATATGACACAAGCTGTGAAGAACCTCAGCAAATCAATATTTTATTACGTGAATGAGTGTTACATATAAGGAGATTAAAACTGTTATCTACAGTTAGATAACGAGATTATTAACCTGATTGTACTAACTAATAACTGAAATATTATTTACAATGTAATCCCGAAGGATTATTCAACATTCCCCCCTTAATCCAAAGGGACATCTGACATGCCAAGCTGCATTTTAAATTTTTCAAACTTTTCATGGCCCAATGCTTTAGTAAAGATATCTGCAATTTGCTCTGAAGTAGGACAATGTGTCAGATGAATGGTTTTGGCCTCAACATGATGTCGAATCAAGTGATATTTGGTGTTGATATGTTTGGTTCGATCATGGAATTTTGGATTCTTGGCCAATTGAATTGCAGAAGTGTTGTCAACAAAGAGAGGCGTTCAAGTCATTTGTTTCTCGTGCAAGTCTTCAAGTATTTTACGAAGCCAAATTATTTCTTTTGTGGCTTTAGCTGCTGCAACATATTCAGCTTCAGTTGTAGAATCAGCAGGAACAGATTGCTTTCGTGATCTCCATGTGATAACTGCTCATCCAATGTTCATCAAATAACCTGAAGTAGAGACCCCATGCTCTTTATCTCCATCAAAATCAGAATTTGAATAACCAGTGAGATGAAAGTCTGAAACTTTCGAATATTTGATGCCATAAGATTGAGTTCCTTTTAAATATTTTAGCACTCGCTTTGCTGCATTCCAATGACTTTCACATGGATGATGCATAAACATGGAAACTATTCCTACAACAAAAGTTATGTCAGGACGAGTAGTAGTAAGATAAATTAAACTTCCAACAAGCTATCTGTACTTTGTTGGATCTTCAAATGTGCTACGTTCATTTGAAGTAAGCTTTAGATTCTGCTCCATTGGTGTTGAAATAGGATTACAATCCTGCTTACCAAATTTGTTT
Organism: Pseudotsuga menziesii; assembly: GCA_001517045.1. Taxonomy (NCBI): domain Eukaryota; kingdom Viridiplantae; phylum Streptophyta; class Pinopsida; order Pinales; family Pinaceae; genus Pseudotsuga; species Pseudotsuga menziesii. The sequence goes on from LPNX011232306.1 coordinate 146,673, forward strand.
AATAACTCTCCAACATATTTTTTCTGAGAAATGAAAATCTGCTTTGGTTTTTGATCTACTTCAAATCCTAAATAATAATGTAATAATCCCAAATCTGTCATATCAAAAGCCTTTTTCAATTCTCTTTTGATAGATACTATATAATTGTCATTATTTCCAATGATAAGCAAATCATCCACATAGACAACTAGATATACAACCAATCTTCCAACTTTCTTGACAAATAAAGTTGCATCATCTAGATTGAAGTGCTTATAATTCAATTTGAGAAGATGCTCAATTAACTTTTCATACAAAGCTCGAGGTGCTTGCTTTAAACCATATAAAGATTTGACTAATTTGCATACCTTCTATTCTTGGCATTTGATAGCAAAGCCTTCAGGCTGATCCATATACACATCTTATTTTAAGTCTCCATTCAAAAATGCAGTTTTAACATCCATGTGATGTATCTTCCATCCTTTTTGTGCCGCTAATGAAAACAAAGTTCGAATGGTGCCCCATTTAGCTGTAGGAGCAAATGTTTCTGTGTAATCAACACCTTCTTTCTGTGCATACCCTTTTGTTACAAGTCTCGCTTTATGTTTGTCAAGTAAACCATCTGCTTTATACTTATTTTTATATATCCACTTGCATCCAATCGGTTTGGTTCCAATTGGAGGGTTCACCAACCTCCAAGTTCCATTTTTTATGAGAGCATCATACTCTCTTTGCATGGCACTTTTCCATATATCACTATTTACTAATTCTTGAAAAGATGCAGGTTCATCAAATGCATGAAAGTTTAATTCACAATCTAATGTTACAAAATCATCATACCTTTTAGGAAATGTCTTATTCCGCATTGATCTACGAACTTCTTGTTGTTGTGGTGTTTGCTCTGTTTCTTCTTTAAGAGCAGGTTCTGCATTATCCATGATACTTAGTTTATCCATTCCATTAACAATATCATCAACTGTCTCATCTTCTGTTTCATCAACTTGTGCATTAGAATCATCAACTTGTGTATTAAAAGGAAATTTCAAAACTTGACCTTGACTTAGAACAGGAATCCCCCCTTCAAGATTTGGAAGTTCATTTTCCATTTCATGATATATTTTTTTAGAATGAAATCTATCAAGCTGAGCAAGTTGTTTACCAAAAGTGAGTGCATCTTTCTCAAACTCAAGAAATATAACATCTCTAGAAACAATAAACTTCCTGTTATCTTCATCATACAAACTATAAGCTTTAGAAGTATTAGAATATCCCAAAAAAATACACTTCCGACTTCTTGCTCCTAATTTATGTTTTTGTTGCTCAGGAATCAAAGAATAACATGTGGAACCGAAAATTCTAAAATGCTTGACAGCTGGAAGATGATCATGCCACATTTCATAAGGTGTTTTGTTTTGTAGTGCAACAGAAGGACATCTATTCTTAATGTAGACAGCACAAAGAACTGCCTCTCCCCAAAACATTAACTTGACATTTTTAAAAAACATCATTGATCTTACCATATTTAAGAGTGTCCTATTCATACGTTCTGCCACACCATTTTGCTGTGGATTATAAGGAATAGTTGTTTTATGTTTAATACCATTCTCCTGCAAATATTTTTCAAACTCTTGAGATATATATTCACCACCGTTATGAGTTCGAAGGGTTCCAATAGTAAGTTGAGCTTCATTTTTATTCCATAAGTGAAAATTTTTGAATGTATCAAAAGCTTGAGATTTTGCTTTTAATAAATAAACCCAACACATCCTCGTAAAGTCATAAATGAAAGTCATGATATATTTGTTACCATTTGCTGATGGAACGGGCATGGGCCCACATAAATCTGAGTGAACAAGACCAAGCTTTCTTGAAGCTCAAAACATAGAATCATTAAAAGGTTGTTTACTGTGCTTGCCTAAGATACAAGCATCACATGGGGAAAGTTGTCTTGGAATAGTAGGAAGCCCTTGAACTCCTTTTTGTTTCATAATCCTAAGACTATCATAACTAATATGACCAAATCTTGCATGCCGCAATAAGCTAGAAGATAAATTACTATTATGCTGAACCAAATTTGCAGAATTCTGTGAATTGGATGATGTACCATTCAAATTTAAAAGTTTGTTATCTTCCACTCCATTCATTACAACCACATTATCATAAGCTCTTCTAATTTCAATGATACCATCAAACATATGTATCGAATGATTTTGTTGTCTAATTTGCACAAGAGATATTATATTTCTCTTCAATTGTGAAACATAAAGCATATCAGAAAGTATATAATCAGCAAGTCCTGATAATTTCAATCTAACAGAACGAATTCTTGAATTTATATCTGCCAAATGTACTACCCCATCAATTTGATCACTAAAAGTTTCAAAGAAATATTTTCTAAAGGTCATATGACATGTGGCTCCGATGTCCAATAACCAAGTATCATTCCATGAAAACGAAGTACTGAAAGCTTCTTCAATTCCTAGATTACAATGTGCAACAACATAATGTGCAGATTCACAAGGGTTACCTTTATCATTTCCTTTATCTTATACTTGCTCTTTCTTGTTAACAATTTTATCCCAAGAAGTTCTACAATAACTGGCAGTATGACTAGTTTTTCCACATCTATAACATTGTTTCTCTCCTTGATTAAATTTTCCCTCCCTTCCTCTGTACTGTCCTCTTTTTCCTCTACCTTGACCTCTGCTTCTATTTTCATCCTTTGCAAATTCTTCTTTTGATTTCTGTCATTTCTCTGCAAGACACAAAGTTTCTTCATTGGGTTCAGACTCTTTCTTCTCAAATGCTTTCTCTCTTTCTGCATTTTTCTCAACAAGTGTTTCAAAGGTCATAGCTTTCATTTGGCCACTAGCTTGAAGTGATTCTAAATAATGAGTATATGTAGGATAAAGAGCTTTAATAAATGCAGTATGTTGAATGTCAACTTTTACACCAGTTGCATCAATATCATGGAAAATGGCTCTAATTTCAGAAGCAAGTTTCATTGGATCATTATCTTTTAACTCTAAGTTAAATAAATTCATTAACAATTGTATGATTTCAAGCTCAGAATGTGAATCATACAAATATTTTAGTTTATTTAATGCTTCCCAAGCACTTTTGCTAGAAACTAAATGTCTACTTACTTCTTCACTTACAGAGGCAATAATCAAGGCATAAGCCTTCTTGTCCTTGCTTTTCCATAATGCTAACTCTTTGGCATTAGTAGGTGGCACTGGTGCACTTTTATCCACTTCATTTATTGCTTCTCCATCTTTTTTATCTTCTAAATTCTCATTTCACAAATTCCATCCCACATATCATTAAAAATAAGGGTATTTTTAACTTTACGAAACCATTCCTGATAATTTTCTTTTCCAGATAAAATAACTCCAACAATTGAAATTAAAAAATTCATTGAAATTTAATGTGTAGTAAATTTTTGTGTACAAAAAAAGTCTGATATATTCTTTTCTTTTTAGCAAATGTTCTTTAAAATCTTTTTATCTTCTAAAAAGATTTCCTGAAAGGTTTAATATTTCAATTTAAAAAACCTTGCAGTAAAATATAAATGGTTGTTTAAAAAACTTTTATTTTCTGAAAAAAAAACTCCCCAGTGATTTGATAATTAATTTAAAGAAACCATTGCACGAAAATATAAATGGCGGCTCTCTTCCTTTTTTTATTTTTATTTTTAAAGAAAATAATTCTTCAAAAGAATTACCGAACAATTTAAGCGCAGTCTCCTCTTAATGTGTAGTCTTTGTCTTTCTTCCACAATCTTTACTGAGCAACTCTCATTTCTTCCTTTCTTGGTGATAGCTTATTTGCTGGCTCCTCCTTCACGGGCTCCTTCTTTCTCACCAAGTCTTTCTCACCAATGCTTCCCTTTGCTCTGACATAGGCCGTGAAGAACCTCAGCAAATCTTACATATAAAGGAGATTAAAACCGTTATCTACAGTTAGATAATGAGATTATTAACTAGATTGTACTAACTAATAACTGAAATATTATTTACAATGTAATCCCGAAGGATTATTCAACACTATAATGGTTTTTTTTCACTTCCCACCTCCAATCCCCTCCTCTTCTTTGATTTCATGGTGAATCAGAAGGATTTAAATTCCTCAACCATCATAGGGAAAGAACCTACTCTACTTAGACATGTTTCCTCTACCATTGTTTTTTTTATGAGCGCTTGAATTGTGACTCTTGCAAAGAAAGAGGTAAAATTTATATGGATCAACTAGGGAAGTGAATTGCCTCGCTTACCATAACAAAACTAACTGCAACAAGTTACCCTAAGCTGCTATCACAATGTAATAACTGAAAATCTACCAAGAAATGAAAGCAAACCTTATCTTTGACGTAGGCGTTTTAGCCCAAAATCTTGAACTGAACTAATTGTTTAAGGATTTATTTCTTTTCGCGGGCTAGGTATCATGCATTCTTAGACAACAAAATTAATAAATATCCAATATATCCCTGGTATCGAGAGCTCCAATCCTCTATTTCCAAGCTACTCTGAAGTCCCATTTCAAAATATGTTTGCTAAAGCTATAGTACCACCCCCACATTATATTTCCCTGCATAAAATAAACTAGGATCGGCAAGAAATAAATTATGGGGTTGGGAATGCCTATCTTATAACTAAGTAATTCCCAAGTCGAGTTAAAACCCTTTTGCAATCAAAAGCTTAAGCACATCTCAAGGAGGTCGAGAAATCCCCAGGGTTTTCTCAGACAACAAAACATCGTTGCTCAAGGCTCTAGTACTGTCGAAATAAACTGCAATTTCAATAGCTAAACCCATCTTGACCTACTACAATAAATAAATATAATATCAAAGCAAAATGAAATTATGCCTAAGAATAGAAAGACGAATCTAACTAAAATAAAAATAAATGCACAATTGGTTTTACCAATTTTCACCCAATCTTTGCCGATAAAATTAGGTTCAGACCACAACAAATAATTTTCTTCCCGTCGATACAATTCACCCATAAAAAAAAACTATTTTCAGCTTAACAGGAAGATCATCCAACACGCTTCAACGTCCAACTCTGTGTAATTGGAAGGAGGAAGAGAAGGAAATATGGAAAGAAGAAATTAAGAACCAAATGAATACTACTACAGAAAAAAATGTCAAGGGATTTTAAAGGTCAAATCTGTACAAGAGATCGTGAGTTCAAATCTCGCCGAGGAGCAATGGAGGCCTCAGAGAAGGGTTTGGATGTATTGAATGGGAGTCCACCAAAGAACCCTTTTACACACTCGTATTGTGTTGGAATTTTATTATGTTTATGCCCTTTCTACTATTATTTTTTGATGTTTTGAACTTTTATCTTGGTAGTCACCAACGTTTTAGTGAAAAAATTACTCTCCAATAATGAAATTTAAATAAACATACCCTAAAATGATTTTATTAAATAATTTAATTTTTAATCAAAATATATGTTTTTATTGAGGAGTTCAATTTCCAATTAAAATATAACATGTACACTCATTTATCTTTTTAGATGGATCATTTGTTTTTAAAACTAAAGATGAAACAAAATAACCTACTAGCACTGACCCATAAAACTCAAAGGTAACATGTGTTAACATTATGCATGTGAAGTACATTAAATGATAAACTTAAGAAACAAATAAAATGTAGAACCTAGAATCATTTCCAAAGGTTAATGTCAAGCCACATATAATGCAACATACAAAAATTTGAAAGGTTAACATATTGTGTCAAGGGTGTTGATCTATTTTATACTTGTTGTACACTAATTCTATAATTCTCTTAACATAGATTAACCCATCTTTCAACTCCCAATTCTTCCAGGTTAAAAACAATATAACACATCCAACTTTGGATTTGTCTACGCAATTTGAAGTCACTTCATTTAATAATGTCCTACAATCTCTACATAGAAACACATACTATCTAGCTTATCTTGCAGTACAACTTGATGAATAAAATATCATTTTAGAAGGAAGGGGATCTAGTTCGTGCTCTATCCATTGAGAATTAAGTATCATAAGGTGGTGATTGACATGTGCACACACTCCAAGGGACAAGAGTATATGCATTAAATCCACCTATTATGCCTCCATCTATTTGTTTCAAAACAATGGAAGAAGGAACCATTAGGCATTATGCCTCCATCTATTTGTTTCAAAACAATGGAAGAAGGAACCATTAGGATGGCTAAAAGGGATTTCAGTGTCATGGGATTTTTAGCCCATAATCTCCTCTTGTTTTAATTTCCTTGTTTTGTTGTTGGTTCGGGTCGAAGGGAATGTCTTAGATCAAAGGGGACACTATTGACTATGTTGTCTATATTCGTGATCACTACTAGTTTTTCTTATAGCAATGGCAGAATAAAGGAATGTATGCCATTGTGTAATGTGTGATGGATAGATCTACAATGGGATATAAAAAATTATGATAGGGGACTAAAAAAATATCAGCACAAGGTGTCAAATGAGGAATTGAAGTGGAGCGACTGGAATTCGAATTGGGAACCTGTTTTCTGGGTAGAAGCTCACGAGTGAGCAAGGAACGACATAAAGGTGACAAGGAAAATATAAAGTGAAGTTATTTCACGATGTCAACTATCTTATTTCACATGTGATGTGAAATATAGAAAAAGTGATTAAGGAACAAATGCATACCTAGAACCTTACTGGTACTGCTATGGTCAATAACTTCTTCAAATTCGGTTAGAGCTTTAGCATATATTCTTATTGTGATCTTTTTGTGAGACACTCGTAAAAAAGATTGAACTATTGCATGATAAACATGTTCATATGGAAACAAAAAGGGGAAATGAAACAAAGCACTAACTCACCCGAGAAGGAGAAGTAGAAGTAGATTTGAACTCTGCTGGTGTAGAATCCCTCGCTCGTCTCTTGATCAAGAGCTTCCAAGTTCTCTCCAGTGTTGTGTTTTTCTCCATTGCATGAAGTGCAACTATACAATGAATTTTCCAAATCCTAAAATTAATTTCCAACATGACTAAGTTGATATTAAATCACCAAAACCCTAATTTCACATCACATTCAATAGAAATGCCTCTCAAGCACAAAGAAACCCACTTCCCTCCTTCCAAAAACAATTTTTTAGCACCAATTAGAGCGAGGGTAAATTTTAGGGGCGAAATTTCGCCAATTGGCTATTTATGGTTTTTTTTTCAAATAATAAATTCATTATTTGGTTATTTTTAGTGTTTAATATCACCTATATTTACATAAAATATGTTTTTTTATCATAATATTGGCCAAAAGTTACACATTTCAATGTTAATTTTATGTTTTATATTTAATATTGGCATACTTATCTATAAACATGTTCTTTTCAATCCAAAACAATCGCCTAGAATACTGTACTTAAGTATAATATTAGAATTCTTAAAAAATACTACGTTTAGAGCTCTTATCACACTTGTAGTGAAGTCATAACTCCATTAAATGTCCACATAGATGAGTTGAATGCCCACATAGTCCATCTCGATCTTACTACACTTCAAAAACCAACTCCTCCATTAATGGAGCGTTAACCATGGTCACATATTGGTCATTGTACTCTTATTTCTTAACACTGGTCTCATATTGCTCTGAACTTTGAGACACCCGACCAATGCAGGGTAATGCAGGGTTCCAAAATCAATTCCTGCTTTGCTTTCCTTTGTCATGTTAATGAATTTTTAATATTTATTTTTAATATTATAAATTATGCTTTTTATATTTCATTTTATTTTTATTTATAATATTAAAAATTGTTTTTTATAATATGTTTTATTTACATTGTTATTGTTATATATGGTATGGATATATTCAAGTTTTATTTTTTCTAATATATATATGCGATTTTGTTTCTTTATTTAATTTAATTTACAATATTATACTATAATTATAATTTATATTAACTTATATTGATTGGTTTTTATATCTTAATGTTTTATTTTTCCATACATACATATTCTTAGCTCTCTCATTTCCAATCCTTTTTTATCCCTTACATAGGTTAGATAATAAGGAGCCTAGAAAAAAAGGGGTTTAATTGAAGTTAAATATAAATAATTTTAGATTATAAAATAGGACATGATAGTAAGATGTCATGTGACCTTCAATTTGAATTGGAGCCTCCTTATAATTAGAGAAAATAAAGAAAATAAAGATAAAGAGTGTGTAGTGTTTTACCTTATTACAAATAAAAATATTGACCAATATTTCTTACCTCATGAATTAGCAATTAACTCACCAAGAGGTTGCAACATATTCATATATTTTGCATTGGTGGATCTCCTTGTTCGAAATACCATTAATTTGAAATCCAGTTGACCATTTAAATTGATGGCACGTGACGTTGTGGGAGATGTTAGTTGGATGGTGTGACCTTGATTGATATAGTACATGGTCATTACAAAATTATGCCTATGAAGATGTATCACATTAATGATGGGTATAATAATTACGTCGTTAGTCAACATATCATCCAAATGATAAATTTGGTGTTTAATTCATTAATGCTATACGTCGTTATATGATCATGTAAATTGTGTCACGACTCGATTTACAATTTTTTACCTACATTGCATGTGTCGAGTGACACAATTTACATGATCACTGGTGTCTCTGAATCGATGATCTAAAATGTTACACTTTAGTAAATGTTAACACTACATATGGATTTAGATACCCCTTCTAGGGGGTCTCTAAATCCATCTACAGTGTTACAATTTAGTAAATTATACAGATTTATTGTCAAAATTGTAATTTTCCATTGTGAGAGTGGCACAACTAAATAGTGACCAATTGTTATGTGGTCATTTTTAGTTTAAATCTTATCCCGTGACCATATTGATCATTTATCTTGGTCATTTTTAGTTTAGTTATTATCCCATGACCAAATTGGTAATTTATCTTGGTCATTTCTAGTTAGATCACTTAAAATTTCTCAATTTGGTTCATTTATCCCTTGAAAAAACCACGGTGGCCATTTTTTTGGTCACCTAGTCACTTATCTCTCATTTTGTACTACTGGTGGGATCTATTGCTGTACCCACACCAATAAGGCCTTTAGGACCAACAAACTACAACTCAATTCTTGGTCACTTTTTAAGTACACTATGGTCATTAAAGGAAGACAAGATCCATAGAAGAATCCCTTCTATCAACATACAAATGAATGATTTGAATTCGTTTATAGGACAAATGCATAGTCTTTTGGCATGTTCATTGTTTATCCATTGAATTCCCTAAGATATGGAATGAAACCCACCCCAAGCACAACATCGCAATAATGTAATACAAACTAATTATTTCACTTCATTTGAGGTATGATTGGGGTTTCCTACCACTAGATCCTAAAGATATAATATCCATATTTTGAGTACCTACTACTTAAAAAAGAAGACAAGGCAAATTGCAACCACAAAGCTCGATATATGATATAGTGTACAACAAATGTATAAACATGTACATGAGGCAGTTGGTAAAGTACAATGCCAGTACAGATAATGACATGATTGACATTGGATTGCTCATAAATTTAATGTTGGAAATAATCGAACATGCCATCATATATATATATATACTTTTCTTGATATCATTGTATATAGCTAGTTGAGAATGATGATATTATCAAATAAGTGTGGAGCTAGTTTCACCATTAAACACATAAATGTTTATGATGATAAAATAAACAATATATGATATGATAATCACCCATGTACTTCCCATTGAAATTTTCACAATGGATGGAGCTAAAATCAAAATCATCATTATAAATATCAATCCATCAAGGAGAATATGTAGCAAATCTAGAAATCAGTAACATTGGTTTTAATTCCTTTCTCATATTTGATAACCAATCCCTTTGATGAATGATTACTTGTTTATTGATTTCAAAATATTATGCAATTCCATTATTTATTTGAAAAATAATATAGCAATATCATTGATATCAACCAGCTCTTTTAAGGGAAGATATCAAACCATAATTGAGAAGTGAATTAGTGCCACAAATATCGAATCATTTACTGTGATCACAGAATTGGCCAATCCATGAAAAATCATTACCTCTGATGTTCTTCAAGGAGTTGGCCACTCCAATATGGCCCTAACCTTTTTTATAACCAATACTTAATCCATTTTCCTAAGTCACAGTTCTGAGGTACACAAACTTATCTTTACAAAATTCACTTTTCGCAACATTAATGTTCAGTCTTTTAGCTCTAAATACCTTGGAACACCATTCTCAAGTGTTATAGATGCTCCTTTTGTTCTTTCAAGAATCAAAATAAACTAGATAGAATGTACCAACATATTTTCTAAATATATTGTTCATTGTCCTCATGAACATACTTACAACGGGTTGTTTATGCCATTATTTTTTCCAGCATTCTTTTCCACCCTTATTTAAAAATTATGCTTGAACAATTGGTTGAAGATGATAATTTTGTTGCTGGAAATTGCAATGGACGGCAAGTGTTTGAAGGGAGTATTTTAAAAACCTATTCATATTCATAAATTTGCAAATTTGTATGTAAAGTTTCAGCTGGAAATTGTTATATAGGTGTTGGAAAATACACAGGAAGCTAGGCGTTTAATTCATAAATTTTAATGGTCCTTTCCAGCCATCTATTTCTACACTATTAAAAACTAAGACACTTGAAAAACTAGATAAAAGTGTACAAGTTGGAAACTATTACGAAGCTCAACAAATGTACAAATCAATTTATGGAAAGCATTCAACTCTCATTGGACAAGTTGTTATATATCTTATTTCAAACTTGCAATCAATTATTTCATGGGAAACTAATCTTTGTTGAATTTAACTTTTTTTATACATAGAGAAAATTGATGTGAACATAGCACATATACACTGACTGCGATAAGAGTGGTAGCAAGAAAGCTGGAAATGATTTGAATTTCAAAGTAACTTTCATATAAATTGAACTCCATGTTACTAAGCAGGCCAGGGTAAAGCCAAAAAGATGTCAACATGCATTCTATTATAATGTTCTTCCATATAACACAGGTAAATATGTTCAATTAGAGTAGGATCATGTCCTCTATGGTATCATGATTGATAATGATTTAGGACCTTATTCTGGCTTGTAGATATGGGTTTAGCATGATAAGTCCTTCAAAATATATGATTGCATGTTCATCCGTGAGTGCAAAGGGGCTGAACAATTATTAAGGATGTTGCATATTTTATGTCCTACATATACATGCACATTTTTATTGTTAACATATGCAAATGAGAAGCATGTTACCTTCTTCTATCCCTCTATTGTGTATAAGTTTAAGAATTCCTTAACTCATGATAATTTTCTCAAGGATTAAGATCATATGAGATAATTTTATTAAATTTTATGAATGAGCAAAAGAGTAGGCCAGTGGGACTTGGAATTGCAAACAATGTTACCTAGTTGTTTAGTGAAAAAGGCTATTCCATAAATGACAGAAAGTATAAATATCAGTGACTAAGTAACACAATAACAATATGCAAAGAATAGAATAAATCTACGACATACATTAGGAGATGATGTAAAGAAGAGAGTGGGGAAGATGAAGTATTTGTTGCTAAATCAATCCCTGAGAAGGCACTGATACACTAACTAATGATTTTTTTTGGGGAGTGGCTTGAGTTGAGAGGGCCTAGCTAGGAAACCCTAAGAGGATATTGCAAACAACTGATAAAAATATCCTTATATTTAAGGTCATTGGAAAGAATATAGTGATACGGGACTACGTGTATGAGTAGAACTATTGAGTCGGTCTGCATTGAGAATGAGTACTCCTCTATGTTTTCGTCCTCATGGGGATGAAATTATTGATCCCTAAAAATGAGGCTATGCATACTCTCATTGATATGAAAATGATACAACCTCCAACAAGATAAGTGCTCAACAGAGAAAGAGTGCACAAATCCCTAACTTCACTCATCCTATTGTATATTTATTGTGTTGGATCCTAAAGTAATGAGCGTGCCACTTTGAATAGGTAATTGAATATCTAGTTCTTAAACTTATTTATAGTAGAATAGAACAAGTCCTTTCTACAAATTAATAAACATAAGAATTCTAAGTTTACAGAAGAAAAAGGTTATAAAGACTTATTGGTCAAGGAAGGGAGGAAAATTGACATGACAATTTAATAGAAACCCTTTTACAAGGAACATAAATGGGAGGGTCAATCATAATAATCATGGTAATCGAGATAATCAAGAAGGAAGTATTATCAATGAGCGATTGTTTAAGAGAACTCCCATTAGCAAGTTTGATGATTGAGAGAATTTGCACAAGAGAAACAATATGATGAAGTTCTTCGCACTTTTCCTCATAATATAAGGTGTAACCATACCTAAAGGGAAAATTTGGGTTAGAATAGAGGACATACCTATGCATAAAACACAATTATTGGTTTATTTGGGAGTTCCATTGGTAAAACAATATTAGAATAAACATTTTGTGGATAAAGGAAACTTTAAGAGACCTGATTCCTCATATTGATATGGACCTATGTGTAAAATATCAATGGATTCTTGTTCCTAAGATGTCTATGCAAGTAAAATGGTATGAATCAATGCCCTTGGGTAAGGGCTAGACTTGTACATACGAAGCTAGTAGATGCAAATAATACTATTGTTGTCTGTGTAATTCCATTACTTTTAGAAGGAAAATATTGTTGGTATTTTCTTCCCTTCACCTAGGTTCATTCCCTCCTCTATGTCCAAAAAATCCCAATATATCGGCCTGATAGAGCAAGGCTCAGTCGATATCACCTGTGATGCATATACAGTCTCACCTGATACAAATTTCTATGGGTAACTTCCAGAACCAGGTTTTCGTAGTTTGGTGGGGGATTTCACATCCCTTGGTATCCTACCAAGATGCTCGTCAAAATATGATGGGTGGGGTCTTTATACTTATTATACATAGTTAATATGTGATACAAATCTTCCTTCGATGGGTATTATAACAAAATAACCCAATGAAACATAGATACATTCAACCATAACATTGCGGAAAATACATATAAACTCATTCGTAAGCAATTTCATAAACACACATTCACAGTAACATATATATGTGGCTTAAGCAAATTCATCATTCACATATTTGACATAGTGTCTAACATGGAAAACCCATCCTGGAAAAACAACAAATTCTCTCTTCATATGGCATGAGAAATATATGGCACCCTTCCATTTGCACAATACAATGTAGACTCTATTTCTGATCATTCTTTCTTATCTATACAAAATTATTCCTCCTCTCATGCTATCTGGTGTTCTGTCACTACTCTTTCTCTACCTGAATATACCGATGATACGCACACAGCCTTGATCAACTCAACATTCCTACACTTTTGGAACTTAGCTGCAAATTCTTCAACTCCTCTTTATGACTTGACACACTAGAAAACTAACAAACAACACAACTTACATAATCTAACACATGAGCTAGAGATATTTGAATAGGAGCTAATCCGCATTAAACTTGGGTTCCTCCTTTTATATACTCTTACATGTATTTTTCCGTTGACTTCATATAGTTAGCCAACAAGTTGTCTTTCCTATTCTATCGAAACATGTTAGTAGGCACTAATGACCCGGCTTACAAAGATTATTTCATACGTGCGGATTCCATTGAATCTAGTCGACCTCATACCCATGATATTTGCAAAATGTCTCTTTCCATCTATTACACCAATGCACATCTTCTGACATGGTTAACTTTGCCACACCCCTTGTTGCATCATTTCCTTCTGTCGCTACTTCTGTTTTGTCACAGACTCTCTTCTGTCTTGAACTCTCTTCTTCTTCTTTTGTCACAACTTCCTCTTCAACTACTTATTTCCTTATCTCTTCGTTCTTTTTTTGCTTATGTTTCTTCTCTATCACATATTTCTCCCTTACTGCTTCTTCTACCCTATCCTTCCTTCCATGACTACTTATGTCACAAATCCTTTTGGCTTATTGCGAACTGACCCTTTTCATACTTGGGAATACTTCTAACTGAATTCTTCCTATCTTTCCCTAGGACCAATAGGTTCGCAACACTCACATGTGGCTCGTCCCAAGCCATGCAAATATATTCTTTCATTTCTTGACTTATGTCAACTTGAAATTGAAAATATTGCAATATTTTCACCAATTTCTCTGCCTCATGCTGCACATATTCCTCTATCTTCTTCAACTTATCCACAAGGTCAGAATTGATAGGTTCCAGTGTTACAATTCCTACTGATTCTGCTGCTTCTCACACCTTCTGATGTATAAGTTTAATAATGTATGTAATTCTTTCATATTTAGTTTGTAATTATGCAAATGTTTTAGTTCTTTCTTGTTGTCGAGTGCACAACAATTTAACTTGTTGTTGTAATTTCTTCATTTATGTTGCCTTAGCCATTTTTTCTGCTGAGGGAAATTATTTCATTGCATTCTTCATTTGATTCATACTAGCCCCAACTTTTTGCAACTCCTCTGCAACTTTGTCTAGTTCAATGTCACCTATCAATTCTACCCTAGCATGAGAGACTTGGTTGATGAGCTTAGCACATAATGCTTTTGCCTCTTCAATCTTCTTTGCAGCTTCAGTTGTTTCTTTCCCTATTTTGTCCATCATATAAAGTTATTGTTTCAGAGTGGGAACATGGACGAGATGGAAAAGTTCATTGACATCGCCATTTCTGAAAGTTGAAGATGGAATCCCAAGTGCTTTCCTAAGCATTCTTTTCTTTAGTTTCTTCCCTCTCAAAGGAATACCATGCTTCTCAACTTCTTCTTCGTCAACAATGAAATTCAACATCTAATTGTCTTCTATGTTTTCTTAGTGATGAAGTATGCCATCTCATCGATGTCTTCTGCATCTTCGACGATGAAATATTCCATCTCATCGACGTCTTCTGCATATTTGGCGATGAAATTTGCCACCTCATCAACGTCTTCCTTTTCTTCGTGGAAATCAACGATTGTATCTTCTTATTTTAAGCACCATTTCCAACTATACTTTTAGATTCTTGTACATATGATGGTGATGGTGGTGGAATTTATATTTGTTTATCATTATCCAAATGTTGGTTGAGATCAACAAGTTCTAGCAATGGATAGTGTGCACTCCAATGAATTTTTCCACAAGTCTATTTGGCGGTTTTGGTGGAATGTCATTTGGCAATCGAATTTCAACCATTACTTCTTAATCTATCATTAGTAGTGCTCAGAGAGATTTACTCTTGCAGGAACTAGAGTGCTTCTACATTGATGAACCCAGTAGTTTAGTTCATATATTTATCTCAGGGATGACTGGAACTAGCTTGGCTTCCAATCCCATCCCTACCTATGGTGGAACATATCTAGAATCATTTACCTTAATCAACATAGGTAACATAGCTTCAATTATAGATATCGTTCGATCTGTCAGACCTTAACATGCACAAAAATCGAGCGGGATAGTGGAAACACGATCTGTCATGTGGATGAGCTATCTAAATCATCACACTGAATTGCCATGTAACATGCCACTTTTCGATATGATGTTGTTACAATCATGACCGAAGCAACTTAAAAGTACGACACAAAAATCACTTGGGATTTTTCAAATCAATGACATGACATCTAGTTGTCATATTCATGACTTTCTTATTTCTTGCAACAACATCACACTCCTTGTGACCTGTTTTCTCCTTTAACATATCTTCTTTTCTTGTGATAGACTAAGTGTATTTTCCCTGAATTTCTGGTTTTCACTAGACACCGAGTCTATGATGCTTCACTTTTAATGGCATCAAACTAGTAGTCCGAGACCAAGAAAAATTTTCCCCTCTTTCTTTCTTTCTTTTCTCTCTTTTTTATGCTACAAAGTCACTTCTATTGTGATACAGATTTAGTTGACTTGCATTCACCATTCCTTGGATTTCTATTCCATCTAACTTTTTCAACTTCATAGCTCCTCCATCAGTGATCTTCATGACGATATATGGTTCTAACCAATGTGTTTTCAACTTTCCCGTATTCTTGAAACATTTGTTGTCATACATAAAAAAAATTCATCTAACCTCCAAGTGAATGCTCTTAATGTGTCGATCATGCCATGCTTTTTTCCTTTATTTTTCCACATTTGGGTGAAAGCTTGTGACCAAATGTTATTCTTCCAGTTGCATAAGTTATGACAATATTTCTTCAATAGCATTGACGTCTATCATTTATGTGATCACAACAATTCTTAAGATCGGGACAATATACTCCATAGGAATCACAGCTTCCTGTCCATACACCAGACAAAATGGAGTTTTCCCTGTCAATTTCTTACAAGTCATACGATATTCTATAATACTGCTGATTTTTTTTATCCTAGTCATCTCTTTAGGAATTACAAATATTTGTCTATGCGTTTTGCCGAATTTTTTTAAAGGCTTTGATAGTTCCATTTGCTTGAGGGTGATAAGTTGTTTTCCTTCTATGCCGAATCTGAAATTCCTCAGTGAGTTCTGCAATCAACCGGTTAACAAAGAGCATACCTTGATAACTTATTAAAATATTTGGGCATCCAAATCGTGTCACATAATTCACAAATAAAAAATTCACAATAGTCAAAGCAATACAATCCTTTACCGGCGCTACTTCGGCTCATTTGGTTAAGTAACCGACCGTAGTAATAATATAGCATGCACGAGTGCGCTTTCCTATCGGACTCATAGGACCCAAAAAATCAATGGTCCATTTATCAAATTCCAGTAATGTTATTTGAGCTATTAATGGAATTTTTTCATGTCGAGACAACTTTCCAGTCCTTTGATAGACATCACATCTACAATAATAATCTTGGGCATCCACATGCATGGTGGGCCATGATCATCTCGCTTACAAAAGCTTGTGCACTGTATATTTTCATGCATAATGGCCTCCTCCAACACCAACATGTGATTCATTTAATGTAAATGATAGCTCGTGCTCCAAAATTCAACGACGAAGAATCTCATGAAGACCCATTTTATACAATTGTCCAACGATCAATCAAAAATCTGCAGCTCACACAACTAAATGTTTCTTTTGCGGAATGGTGAATTTAGCCAACGTATAAAATTTAATGAAAAATTGTATGATATATCTATAATGATCATCACACTTGGTTATTGCAAATAGTTGCACATTATGGAAATTATCATCCAGGTTACTAGGATATTCACAACTTTCTATCCTTTAAAGATGGTATGGTCCTAAATTCAATCGACTAGGTTTAACAATTATTTCAAAATAAAATTCTTGGAAGAGGAGAAGACATAGATGGATCTCCCCCCCAACACTGGCTTATTCATCAGGTATTTCAATGCAGAATGGTCAGTGTACATATTAAAATGACCACCCAACAAATAATTTTTGAATTTCTATAGCACATATACCATTGTTAAATCTTCTCTTTCCATTTTGGTATATTTTTTCTCTGTAGTCGATAAATTCTTGCTATCAAAATCAGTTCGAGGACTGATCAATCTGTTGGGTATAGAATTACCCCTTTTTTCCTTATCTCACTCCATTCCATGCACCATACGGATGTTTTCTTCTCATATTGAGCCTTGAATCTTACAGTTATGATTAATTGGTGTTTTATCTTATTAATGCCTATGATTGTTATGTTTGAGAACTCTGCCTCTTGAATTATGTTAATACATCATGGTTTCATAAAGATAGTTCAATATTTGAGAAGTATAGGTGTAGCAGCCCAAGTGGTTTGAAGAGAAGATGAACTTTCATTGCCACCTATACTTTCCAGTTGTAGCTCCACACACTGGACGCAAACAGAGGTCATCATTCCACGTATAGATGGGACAGCATTAGCTACAACAGACTCAGTTGTGACAGTGCACCGTCGCTTAAGTCTTAGCTGCAAGAGACAGGGTATTCCTTAAATTGGTTTTGTTTATTCACTAATGGCTCATGCAACAGGATTCCCTATATTTTATTCTATCATTCAATTCCACTCATAGATGTACAGCTCATTGTAACAGGGAATCCTGAAGATTGTAGATCTTCATGGCTTCCCGATCTTAGTGAATGAAGGTTATGATTGATCATGTATAAATATTGCGAAACATTATGAGCCAAGGGTTGGTTGATATTGGATTATACTATGTAAGCTGTGATAGAGAGCTGTACTTTGTGATTTGTCATATTAATATAAGGAGTGGGATTCTTATGATCTCTGCGTCTTAACCCATATTAGTTTTAGTGTCTCTATTCAAAGGCTAGGCACACCTTCCACAGATATTTCAGAGTTAATTAGATGTTTTGATTGTTGTTGTGTGTTGTTTCAGTTTCAATAATTGCATTATTTATAGTAGTTGCAACATAAACGATTTATCATTGTAGGTCCTTTAGACAGTAATGTTTGCATGCCCTTTAAGCTGTAATTGTGTGGTGTGACAGTTGACTATGTAGGTTAGTTTCCATTATGCATGTGTGCTAATAGATGTTACATTCAATCTCAGCTCCAGTTTCATTTAATTACTTGCCTTCCTCAGGTTTACTAATTTCAGTCAGATTATGGTTTAGAGTTTGTTTAATTCGAATTGTTGTTCTTTCCTATTCTTATATTAGTTGGATTAAACTAGTGATGATGATTTACATATAGTATGATAATGATAGGATTTAAGTTTTTGCGAAAGTAATTCTAGTTTCCTAGTTTTAGATTAATCAATTGTTGGATTGATATTGTAGGAAGTAATTGCATTTCTGGATTTCTAGAAAAGTAACTTAGATTAGTTTAGCAATGAGAGGAGTTTGACTGAGCAAATAAGTAGGACAGTTTATCTTTCATTCAATTTATCAACTACTTAGTGTTTATGCACAGACAGTGTGAATTATCTTTGAAATAAAATACTTCCCTGGGTTGATAATTTATATTGAGCATTATATATGTTAGCTTTATTAACTTGCATATGGAGTGACCAACATTTTGGCGTTGTTGCTGGGGAAGGTAATTGATAGACACAGTAGTAGTTGCACCCATTCATCTTTCTTCTATAGTTTTTAAGATTGCATGTTTTGGGTTGCATGAATACAAGGAGAGTACATCGTTACCTTCCGAGATCCCCAAAACTCCCTAGAATACTAACTTTGCAGGTGGTCAAGGTCGTGGAGGCAGTCCAGCCTTAGGAAGGAGTATATTCATTGATGATATAGTTCGAAGAGCTAAATATTCTACCAGAGCTCTACATCAAGGATCGTCATCTGTCAGAAGAGGCCCGGTTACTCCTAGGTTGGGAGAATTAGTTTCCATGGTGGAGAACACAAGAGAAGCTGCGACACCATCTGGTGTCCCTACGGATAGAGACATAGCCAGTTCTATGTGAGGAGGCAAGCTAGAGGTGGTTTACCATGTAGATGGGAAAGAGGTCACAAAGGAAGAGTTTTTACAACTTCAGCAAGAGTGGGAGAATCAGAGGAAGCAAAGACAAGAAAGAGAAGAGAAAAACATGAATAATGGACGTGATCCATATGATCATGAGGAAGGCATAGGGGATAACCATCATAATAATGGAAACCCTCCACTGGAGGAAACCGTTTCCACATTTCAATACCCCATCTAACAACCAATTGGTCATGCCCCCATGAAGAACATTTCACCATCAGTATTACCACATTTCCATGGAAAAACCATAATGGACCCATATGAGCTTCTTTTTTATTTTGATATCCTCTGTCGTAGCTACGACTACATGTATAGTGAGAAAAAATTAAATATTTTCCTAGCTACCATGAAGGACAATGCTCTGAGATGGTTTATGATCCTAGGTGGTGAGACTGTCACCACCTGGGAACAAATGAAGCAGGTGTTCCTTGGTAAATACCAAGAATATTGTAGGACCAAGGACAAAAGGCAAGAATTGTTTAAGATAGTGCAGAAAGAGGAAGAAAGTTTGGAAGAATTTGTGGAGAGAATTTTGTACAATGTACAGAGGGCAGGACAAAATGACATGGGAATATATGCACTTAAAACCATCCTATTACGTGGAATCAGAGAATATTTCCTAGATATGTTGAACCTATTGGGGAAGGGGTATATCTTGAAAGAATCCTTCGAAGATATTGTCGACTTATGTCAAAGATACTCAAGAGGATCCTATAGAACCAACAACTATGCCAAAGGATTGGACTGGGATGTCTTCAACATAACATAGAAGTCATCTAATGGAGGAGGCACTTGGGAGGAAATAAGAAACCTTCTGGAAAAATTTGAAACAGAGACAATGAGATCCATTTCCTCAGAAATGGATGTCCTGAGAGAAAAGCAGAGGCAAGCAGTAGATTACTTGACACTCAATGTATTTTGTCCAATATGTAGAAATAAATACCCTCTGAAGGAGTGTCCAATTGCCAAAGTGGAAGTATGCCAACTCTTTGAACTAAACCATGATACTAATGAATGTACTTATCTTCCTGAAGTGAAGGAATTCCTGCAGGAATGTACTCCTGATGTGGAATAAGCCTACTTCATTGGTCAGAATAAGCCTTGGCAGCCTCGATGTTAAGATATAAATCAAGAACCATCACTCTTCTGGAACAATATGAATAATATGAATGGTATGAATCACATGAATGCACAATCCTGTTCACATTATTCTAATAATCAATGGAATCCATTTCAAACTTTCATACATAATCCTAACTCTTTGTCACCATGGACACCACAACAATCAAACCAACCAACTTCCTGGTCTCTTAGATGGAGGAACTCCCATTTAGGGAATCGGTTTGCTCATAACTAACCTCCTTACCAACAAATTCCCCATCAATAGTATCCTCCTCAACCTTAACCTCACCAACAGTACCAGTAGCTGCAGCTGCAACTTCAGAACAATGTTGCATCGATGAACGTTCCAATATGACCACAACTTCCCGCTCAACCAAATCCTAATCTAAACAATAATGAAGAAGTCCACGAGATTGAGACTTCCAACATTCCTGCTTACTCCATTACCCCAGTTCCCTGCCATGATATACGCTTATGATTAGGGAGGGTTTTTTAGCCCTTATTCAATGAAGATGTTCCACCTTCATTGACTGAAGCGAGATTGAATCAACAATCCCCATATAATGCAGCAATCCCCATCATTGAGGATGCTGGAAGTCCTACCGAGACACCAGCTAAAACATAGAGAGAAACATTCATTGAAACACAAATTACATAGTTAGCTAGAGAGATGCCATATCTTGAACGACTGACACTACAGAAAACAGTGGAACAACCTCATTTTAACCTCCTAGGAGAGTTAAAAAACTTATATGTCAAAATTACACTATTGCAAGCCCTCCATGATGTGCTTATCTACGCCAAGACAGTCTAGGATATTTTTGTAAGAAAACTAGGAATAAAACCTAGGGATCCTCCCACCGTCCATGTTCTAGGAATACTTTTTTAATTGATAATGGGAAATACCCTCCTGGCCAAATACGATGATCCCGGGAACCTCACTGTCACAGTACATATTGAGAACACTCAAATACCGAATGTTTTGGTGGATTTAGGCGTAGCCCTTAATGTTATGACCATAGAAACTATAAGAAAACTTGGGCTCACAAACCTTATACCTGTAATGTCCCTTTTGAACTTTTTTTTAAATGACCAATTATTTCACTTTTCCCCCAATTTTGACCTTAACTAGTTTTGATGTCTAGACCTCCAAATTGACCCAAATGCTTCCAAATTTTCTCTGAAGGTACATGAATGATAATATAACTTAAATATTATTCTCATGTATGTTTTGTGACCTCCCAATTACTTCTGCAAACTTTTTTAACGTTATGTTCAACGTAGGAGTCTTTACTAGCAAATTGGGGCTCCAATTCCCCCTGGGTAATTACCGGAAATTGATTCACAAATGATCCCAAAGTCACTTGAATTTATGCACAGAGGTTGGGTATGTGTAAGGGACATTTTAAAATTCTCATATGCATTGTGGTTCAGTTTATACAGGCTGTTATGACTCTTTCCAAAACAACTCCCAAGTCACAATTTTGACCCTTGGGGAAAATGCACCAAATCTTCTCCCAATGCAATAAAAATGAGTAAAATGGATTCCAATGCTAAAGTAATAAACATGAGACTTGAAATACACATTAATTACAGTCCATACATCATACATTTATCAGATATACATTCCTCCATTCGAAATAATAAGCATTACCATGGCGTATTTCAAAATAGAGTGGAAATGGTCATTGTTTGCTCATCAAAAGTCATTTTGGCATACAAATCTTGGGAATTTAAAATTGAAATTTTTTGAGAATGAATAAAAGAGAATATTTAATGGATTACAATCATAAATGGACAATTAAAGGCTCTCCCAATTTGAAATCATCAGTATTGCAATGGTTCACAACAAGATAGTGGGGAAATGACACTATTTCTGTTGATGTATTTGTAACTTCGAAATGTATTCACTTTTATATTTCATATATTGTACCCAAATTTTTATTTTGGAAATTTTATATAATTTATTTGAGTCATTTCATGCCCTAATGTTCCTATCGGGATATTCAATAATGTAAACAAGTCATGTCAAGTCATTGTGGGTAACCCTCCTATTGTTCAAGGGTTAAAGTCCCCACAGTTGTGGGGCCCTAGGGTTATCAAAATATCCTAGTGAATTTGGTCCTAGGATATTTATTGTAATTCGGGGCAATAGTCCTCACCATTGTGTTAAGGATAACCCTCCTTGTTGATTGAAGGGGAAAAGTCCCCACAAGTTGTGGGGCACTAGGGTTATTAGACTCTCCTAGAGATGTTGGCTCTAGTAAGTAATTGTTAAGTGAGGTTGACATGTTGGAGTGGAAATTAAGCGAACTAAATAATATAAATAGAGAGTGAGCCTCTCTATTTATCCCACACACACTCACTCACTGGGGTGCATGAGTGAGAGAAGAAGTTGTTGGGACAAGAGAGAGAGAGACTACTGCTGTCGGGAGATCATCTTACTATTTTGGGTTTTACTTTTGGTGCTGATTCTATCTCTGAGGAAGTTGCAGGGTTTTCTCCTTTATGGTTTCCCCAAGGAAAATTCTTTGTCTCTTGTCTCTTGTGTTTATTGTTGTGCATGTTATTCTCTCAGTTAAAGATCCTAAGATAATGCTAACTTGAATGATAAAAATATAACATGGTATCAGAGCTAGCCTAAGAAGAAGACATTATGCAGCTGCAAAATCTAGGGCTTCTTACTTTTTGGGCCTCTCTCCACAATCCATCAGAAAAATCATGCTAGGATGACTCTCCATTGAAGGGTGCATCTTTCTGTTGAAGCAGAATTTGATTCCGAGCATTTTCAGTTTTTGGTGCGGGAAATTAGGGCTTCTTACAAAAGAGGAATTTTTGAGCGAGCCTGGAACAGGATTTGTCTTCTCATAAAAATCTAATTTTAGAGACCTGGGTTGATATTTTTGGTTGGGTATAACTCTGGGAAACTCAAACCCTAGTTTGACTCGGGGCCGGGAAAAACCCTAAAATACTAAAACTAATAAGTTTTGGTAAATTTTCTATATCTTGAGATTGGAGAAGGATCAAAATCTGAAACGTTCACAAGCTGAATATAATATCCTTATTTACACTTTAGCCAAAGTTTGGCCTCATATTTTCTATATTGTAGGAGATATGATCCCGTCAAGTTAGGGTTCCAGCCTCTTTCAGGATTCATCCCTAAACAGGACACCTGGGGAGAATTGCTATATCTCAGGCTACAAAGGTCCAAATGAAATTTATGAAGTTGTTCCAAAAATGGCATGGAATTTGAATTCTATGGTAGAATTTTCAGACCCCGAATATGGAACAATGATAGGTGGCAGTCAGTACAACTTTGGTATGTTGAATAGTCCTGAAACAAGTCACCTTGGGAAAACAATCATAAGTCCCAATTTGTGAAAACAATTCTAATGAAACCTGTGGTTTTGGAATAGGGACAGGTGAGGATACCTCAGTGAAAAGATTCAAACATAGAGGAGTAGTAATTTCAGAGATATCGTAGAAACAGTATCAAGAATTTCTACAGAAGAAATTGGAAAACTAGGGCTTTATGTTCCGAGAGATTCCCTCCACTGTTTTCAGAAAAGGAGTACATTGGACAGCTTACCTTGAATATTTTTACCTTTCTAGCTAATTAGATCTAAAAAATTGCAATTTTTGAAAATTAGGTTTTCTCTGACAAACCCTAGATGCTCCAGCTCCGGAACTAGGATAGAAACCTCAAATCGGTAAGATCTAATATTTTGTTATTTTCATTTGAGGTTCTCATTTCAAAGTGATCTATCACATCAGCTTGATGATAAGCTCGGTGAAGTTGACAACTTCCAAGCATGGAAGTATAGGATCTCACTAGTCCTTGAAGGAAATGAATTGGACACCCACATAAGTAGAGAGGTTTTAGTTCCAGAGGGAGATGAGGCTAAAAGACTTACACAAGAAGAACTTGGTCAAGGACAAGAAGATCATTGTTGATTCAATCATGTATCACCTTGTACCACAAGTCTCTTCCCTAAAGACATCTAAAGAGATGTTTGATTCCTTGACCAAGCTATTTTAAGAAAAGAACATAAATCATAAGATGACCTTAAGAAACTAGTTGAAGAATGTGAAGATCTAGAATGTAGAGAGCATACAGTCATACTTTACATGGGTCTCTCAAATCAAAGAACAACTTGTAGCAGTAGAAGAAGAAGTGGATAATGCAGAAGTAGTGATAGCCACCTCAAGGAATGTGTGCCAGAAGGAAGCGATTACTTTCAGCAGACTGTGGGAAGAATAAGAAGCTCGACTCATAATAAGAGAAGAGAAGATGGGAGCAATTGAAGATCAAGCTCTCACCATCCAAAGAAGATCCCTCAAGCGATGAGGAATACGAAGGATTCAAATCTTGAAGAACCTCTTATCCATCTTAGAATTTGGATAAGAAATGATGCTATTATGAATGAAGAAGATGATAAAGTTGAAGGCTCAGGAAGGAGTCTACCCTCGAAACAAATAAAGATAAGTATTCAATTGTCATTTCATGATATTGTTTTGTTATGCATTTGTTTATATTCAGTTGATGTATTATGCATGATAGAATGTTTTCATTAATGACAGTATACTACTAATATGCATGTGATGGGTAAGTAGCTCATGGTGCTATACAAACCTCCATTGCTACTTATCTAGAATGAAACCTCTTTGCTGACATATTGGATTAGTGCACAATTTCAATGTTGTCCCGGTGGAGATGGAAGGCATCTAGAAAAGCTTCCGCGAGATATGGATGAATGTTGTATTGGCTAAAATAGTTGCATTATCATATATTTATGCATAAGAATTTGCCATTATGAATATGCCTTATGAAATTTTTCTAACCATACAAATTCATTTGACTTGTAGGAAAGATTGCATACATAATCTCCTACAAGCAAAGAAGGATGAGACTTGTTCCGAAGAACAAGTGATGATAGTTCAAGAGGACGAATAATATGACGAATGCAGTGAAATCATTAATGCATAACCATCCAGCTATGAAGAAGTGGCCAAGAAGAAAGGGAAGACCAGTTTAATAAGAATGATGTCTAGGATGTAGTATCGATTTGTGAATGGAAGTTCGTAGTTCCATCATGTAGTAGATGGAAACATTGTGGGATACAAGGAAAGATTCATAGCACGAGGCCTCTCATGAAAAGAGTGCATAGAGTACGAAATATAGAGGAAGTATGATGCTTCACTTCAAAGGGAGTGACTAGAGAAGATCACGAGGTTCGACATCGTGTGACAGGATGGATAGCTTACTGGTGACTCTAGGCTTTACTAAGAGTAAAGAGGATTCCACCCTTTTCCTCAAGGTTGAAGGTGGAAGACCAGTGATGCTGCTGTTATATGTCGATGACTTGTTCCTGATAGAAGTTGCAAGAAGGAGACTTGCTGCCGAGTTCAAGATGAAGGAATTGGATATGATGCACTATGTTATCTCCCAAAATAATTTATTTCGATAATATGAAGAATATAATTCATGCAATGAGGGATATGAATATCACTGACAGTTTGAAAGCCTTTGTTTTTTATGAAAATTTCACAAGTTGTAGATTTCAGTGGCTTGGACGAGGATCAGAACATCTCAGTAGCCACTGAGAGACATACAGACTACGGCTTCTGCGATCAGATGAAAACTTCAGGGATCGGAGCTTCTAAGGACTACGTATCAACGAGGCAAAGATGAAAGGTTCCGCAATTTCGAAGATATAAAGCACTAAATGCCACCGAATTCACGTATCATAAATCGAAACCACTGCTTAATAAAGTGTCAGAACTTGAAAACACTAACCATCGACAAGATAGTTCACTAAGGAGCTACAACGGTGGGAGACAAACTAACTACGGGTTCCGCCACAATAGAAAATCATCGGCGATCGAAAGAACTAAGGACTACGGATCGGTGAATTTACAACTAAGCATCTCCATAGTGTCGGTAAGGAAACGAACAAGGCCTTTGATAAATGAAAAAAATCATTCTGACAGCGTTAAAATTAGTTTGTTTCACCTCCGAAATAGCGGCGGCATAGGGAACTAAATCTTCGATTCAAACTTCTACTGACCTCCGATAGCAATAAAGAAAAATCATTGACAGATTAAAAATATAAAGTTTTGAAAAAATAAAACAAAAGAGACAACACACATCGGTGAATAACAAGACTATCCATCGGTGGCGTAGAGGACTAATGTCCCGATTCCTTCATCAAATGACTTCTGATAGTGGTGAAATTAGTTCGTTTCACCTCCAAAATAGTGACAACGTTTCAGTCTGAGGCACCGATGGGATAGTGGCTAGAGCTTCTGATTTTCAATCATGAAGCTAGTGGTTTAAAGCTCCAACATTACGGCAGCATTGAGGCTTGGGGTGTCGACGTGTTAGAGGAAACAACTTCCGATCGCCGATGTAGAAACCGCGTCAGCATTCAGAATTTCATCCTTGAGGTTCCGATGCATTAGTTATTACAGCTTCCAATCACCGACAAGCTAGTGATGGAAAGAACTAATACATTAGAGGAAATTTCAACTCAAAATGGGCCTCCTAAAATGAACTAATAAAATAATAGTTAAAATAATAAAATAATATTTATTAATTTTGGAGGAAGAAAAGAAAAAAACTACTTTTTTGTTTGTATTTTTTACATATCTCCCCGTGTTTTTACTCAAATTTTGATTGGGAGAGCTCCTTGGATGCGGAATTAAATTCCGCATCCGATGAGTACCCACTCGGCATACTTTTGACGGACCCCACTACCACAAAAACAAGAAATACCTGAAAAAATGGAATGATGATGTCATCATTCCATTTTTTAGGTATTTCTTGTTTTTGGGGTAGAGGGGTCCATCAAAAGTATTTCGAGTGGGTACTCATCGGATGCGGAATTTAATTCCGCATCCAACGAGCTCTCCCAATCAAAATTTGAGTAAAAACACGGGGAGATATGTCAAAAATACAAACAAAAAAGTAGTTTTTTTTATGATACCTATCCCCAAATTTATATTAAAAAAGTGTTTAAGACCTATACGATATTTAAAATTTAAAGCAATTTCATTGGCTAACACATGATGACATGGAATTTGAATAAAAGTTAAAAGGCCCATTTTGAGTTGAAATTTCCTCTAATGCATTCAGATATAAAGCGCCCATGGACTAGAGGACAGAACTTTTGATCGCTGATGCATAAACTGTCGAGACGTTAGTCATTTGAGGTGCCAACACTATGGCAGCATTGAGGCTTGGTCCCTGACGGGTTAGAGGAAATAACTTCCGATCATCGATGGAGAAACTGTCATGCTGCTAGTAATTGCAGACACTGACACTGCGGCAACATTTAGGCCTGGGGCACCGACGGGTTAGAGGTTATAAATTTCGATCACCAATCATGGTGGCATGGTAGGAAATTTTGGTGAATTAAACAAGAAAGGTCACGTCAGTTAACCGCTGGAACACTGGATTTTAGCGACAAAATTACACTGAACCAACAGTGGTGATTATCAGCAACTACTGCAGTTATTTAGTGTTCAGTCAGTGAACTACATCTTCATCATAAGTTAGAAAAATAGTTAGGCAGGGTTTGAAACCCTAATATGAAAAAACTATCACTTTCAAGTATTTTTGGTGTAAACAGATCGAATTTTCAGATCCATATTTTTTGTAGAAGGCTATAAAGCCTAAGAATGATTTTATAATAAAGGTTCAACTTCGGGGATTTATGAGCCGATAATGATTTCAAGCTTCTCATTTTACTTATTCATGATATAAGCTTTTTTGTTGTGATCTGTTCATCCATCATCTCTTTTTTTACTGTATTTATGCTTGAATGTGTATTTAGGTCATTTTCATATTGATTAAAAAGATGATAGCTGTCATCCTATTGGTTTATTAGTGCTATTTGATTTATAAATACCATCCTTGTCAGGATTTAGCCATTTATATGCATGTGTTTTGTATGTAAGTCTGCCATCCTGGTGAGTTCTCCATCCCTGCACCTTATTGTCAAACTTCTGAGCAATTGCAACTAAAACCCTTGTAAACGAGTGAGTTTTATGCATGCCTTGAGAGTGGAAAGGTTATATTGGTCAACTAACTTGATCCATATTAGAAAACCCTAGAAACATTGTAAGTTACTAGGCATCTGCGAGCTACAACCTAGAGGAGTTTCCTAGAGTGATAACAAACTGGCACCATTGCCGAGGAGAGGAGATTGAAGCTCAGCTTCCCTAGGAGACGACATAGATCCATGCTTTGATGATAGAGAAATCTTGGACATTATTATGGTTGTAATCATCTATCTGGTGAATCCATTGATGTAAGGTGGCTTCAAGAAGGCCAAGTACTACAACAAACCAAAAGGGGCCACTAGCAACACCTGTTTCATATCCAGAAGAAATTTTGAGGAAAGCGAGGGCTTTACTAAGACAGACCAACAGTGCTGGACAAGAAGCTATATCAGGTATTTCAAGAAATATTTCTGCTATTATTTCTTCTGTTGAAACTCTTAATTCCCAGGAATTTTTAGATGCATCAGAAAAATCTAGGGGTTGGGAATCCTCAAGCACTACTGCTTTTGAAGATCCAATCCCTGGTGACTCCACTGGGATAAGTATATCACCGCCTTCTCAGCAAGTATTTTTATTAGTACTGCCTTCCACAACCCTATCCATACCCATTTCCAATATGGCTGCCCCTCAATTCACCAAGATGGAAAGGATCATGGTAGCTAGGTATGCACCCCTAATTTTTCCAAATCCCCTCACAGCCATGCCTACTAGGGATTATCTCAAGTATATGCCTAAGTTTACAAGGGAAGGGGATTTCACTGCTGGAGAACATCTAGAGGCTTTTACAGCTATGCTGAAAATATTAACATAGAACAAGAAGATGTATGGACTAGGGTTTTTGTGCAAAGCCTAGATGGTCAGGCTAGGAAGTGGTTTAAGGAACTTCCTCCCGGATCAGTGGCAAGCATAGAGGCCCTAGATGACATTTTCCTAAAGAATTGGGGAGAAAGGAGGGACCACCTCTACTATATCACATAATTCAGCAACCTGAAAAGAGAAAATGGGGAGTCTATCTCCAACTTTACCAAGAGATTCAACAATATCTACAACAAGATCCCTACCGAAATTAATCCCACTTATACCTCAGCTAGGATAACTTATGCAAATGCCTTTGACTCTAGCTTCTACTTAATTCTCAGAGAAAGGAGGTTTGCTTCCTTATCACTCATACAGGATGCTGCCCTAGAGGTAGAGTCAAACATTCTGGCATCTCAGAAGGTAAAAGGGAATATAGATAGGAAAAAGAAGCCAACAGACTATAGTGGGGCTTCAACATTAGAGAACAAGATTGAAAAAATGACCAAACTTTTAGATAACCTGACTGCTGAAATGTCTAATTTGAAGGACCAAGGACATCTACCTATGAGGGGTAAAGGGCCAAGTTACTTTGCTCCTCGAAACCCAAATGTTGTTCCTTATATAAGAGGAAACCCCCCAGTTCAGATTCTCAGAAGGGAGAGGAATCAAGGGGAAGATCAGAGGATAAGAGCTCCATTTCAAAATGCTATATTAGAAGAAGAGCCAGAATTCATTGAAGAAGAAGGAGAAGTTGAAGACAATATCCACTGCATGGAGGATGAGGTGAACTATTCTTTTCTGACACAAGCAGAATATGAGGAAGCCATGATTGATGAGCAGATTACTAAAGAGGCTGTCTATCAGGATGATGGTCAGGGAGGTTACAAACTGCGTTCTAGGATGGTTTCTCCCCTTAAGAAGAATGTTGTACCTATTGACCAGCCTGCTGCACCAGCTAGAAAGGTTGTTTTTTTACCAAAGAAAGTGGCTGTCCCATCCAAAGCATTGCATAAACCAGCACCTTCAGCCACACTTGATCAAGTCCAACTCAAACCTACAGCTCATGAGTTAAGGTTTCTAGATAGGATGCATTATTCCTTCAACCTCAAGTCTGAAATTCAAAAATTGAAAATACCTTTTCCTTTAATTGAACTAATGAAGAATGATGCATTCAAAACCTACATTCTGAATTCCCTTTAGCCCAAGGTGCACATTGACACTGACTTTGTGAACCTACAAGATGAAAATCATGTTGTAACCCTAGGCCCCATGATCGAAGACCTAAAGGAAACCTACCCACCATTCTATATATCCTTGAACATCCATGATAAAATCCTCCATAACTGTCTGCTAGATTCAGGAGCCTCTCATAACCTAATGCCAAAGGATATGATGGATGAGATTGGCCTCAGCATCACCAAGCCCTACCATGATTTATTCTCCTTTGACTCTAGGAAGGTCAAGTGCTTGGGCCTCATCAAAGACCTTGATGTAAACTTAACGCAACTACCTTCGAAAAGCATAATGATGGACATTGTAGTGGCCGATATTCCTCCAAAATTCGGCCTGTTGCTATCTTGGTCATGGAGAAAAATACTAGGGGGTACCCTTTATATGGATCTCACATATGCTACCATTCCATGTTTGGAGGGGAGACTAAGAGGTTGTACATGGAAAATTAGCTAGCATACATTATAAGCAAGGAGAGCCACTCAGTGAATCACCCCATCTATGCAGTGGACACCGATTTTGGGTCTTGCATTTTGAAAATAGATGATAATCAACAAACATCGGTTTAGCTCACTAAGTCCACCCATCAGCAGCCCGAAGAAGTAACAACAACAATTTGGACCATTTATTTTTATGGGGCTAGCGCTCAAAGCTTAGCAAGAGCGGGTGTAGTATTGATCTCCCCATCTAAGGAAAATATTCACCTATCTTACAATCTTGATTTCAAAACCACGAACAACGTAGCAGAATATGAAGCCTTGCTGCTAGGAGTTAAAGCTTCCAAGGAGATGGGGATCATGTGTGTGAATATTTTTGGAGACACAAACCTCATCATACAGCAGGTCAACAAGGCTTTTCAGACCAAAAATATTAGATTGAATATCTACAGGGACGAGGTATGGAAACTCAGAGACTCCTTTATGTTTTTTGAACTGTCATATATTCCTAGGGCTTTGAATCACTTGTCTGATTCCTTGGACGTCTCTACAAGTCTGTTTGTTCCTCCTTTACCCCCTAATCTCAGCTATGATGTTCAGGTCAAGTACAGACCCTCTCTGCCAGACAATGTAAAATTTTGGAGGCTGTTTGAGAATGATGAGGAGCTTAGTAAATTCCTTCAGTTAGTAGATGAATTCTTTGACTTACACATAGACCGGGAAAACCTTAACATGGAGGAATCCAAATAGCTCAAGTTAAAAGATAAAGTGACTGAGCAGAATATTGTCCAATTGCCCAGCAACTACATACCCCGAGGTCCAGTACCACTACTGTTTGATCACAATGACATCCCTCTCAAGACTGCCAAAAAGGAGCTAGACCCTGCTATCCAAGACGAAAACATAGGCATCCAAATCCATCCTAAACTGATAAATATTTCCACGGGGTTGAATGCTGATTAGAAGTCTAAATTTTGCAGCTTGATAGAAGAGTTTGCTAATGTTTTTTCCTGGGAGTATAGTGACCTTAAAACTTATGACACCAATATCATCCAGCACAGAATTCCTTTGGAGAAGGACACCATTTCTTTCAAACAGAAGCTAAGACCCATTAGCCCTCTCCTATTACCAGTGATTGAAAAAGAGATCCACAAGCTCCTTAAGGCCAAGATCATAGTTCCCCTCAGATATTCCAAGTGGATTGCAAACCTGGTAGTGGTAAGAAAGAAAAACTGAGAAATCGGCTTGTGTGTTGATTTTAAAAACCTGAACAAGTGTTCCAAGAAGGACAACTATCCACTACCCATGATGGAACACCTATTGCAGAAAGTCTCAAGGGCTAGAGTTATGTCCTTCCTTGATGGCTTCTCTGGATACAACCAAGTTGTTGTGCACCCTGATGACCAAGAGAAGGTTGCCTTTACCACCTCCTGGGGCACCTTCATGTATGCTAAAATTCCATTTGGGCTAATGAATGCTGGGGATACTTTTCAGAGAGCCATGGACCTAGATTTTGTAGGGATAAAAGATAAATTTGTGCTGATATATTTGGATGACTTAACAGTTTACTCTCACAGCCATCATGACCAGTTACAACATTTAAGGAAGGTATTTCTGAAGTGCAGAAGGTATGGAATATCATTGAACCCCAAGAAGTCCCAGTTTGTACTCAATGAAGGAAATCTCCTAGGCCACATAGTCTCAGCTGAAGGCGTAAAGATCGATCCGGTAAGGGTGGAAGCAATTCACCAGCTATCAATACCAAGGTCAAAAAGAGACATTCAGTCCTTTTTAGGCAAGATAAACTTTATCAAAAGAGTCATTCCTAATTTCTCCGAGCTGGTAAAGCACATAAAAGTCATGCTAAAAAAGGATGCAGAAATAAAGTGGACTAACCAGGCAATAAATTCTTTTGAAGACATCAAGAAAGCCATCATGGAAGCCCCAACCCTGATTAGTCCCGACTACAACAAGGGTTTTTACATTTTCTCTTTTGCATCTTATGACACAGTGGTAGCTGTACTATTACAAAAGAATGATGACGGTCTTGATCATCCAATTGATTTTTTCAGCAGAACCCTAAAAGATGCTGAGATGAAGTATGACCCAATTGAGAAGCATGCTTATGCTCTCATAAAATCTTTGAATACTTTCAGAATCTACATTCTCCATGCAAAGGTCATTGCATATGTCCCTTCAGCTACTGTGAAGGATGTTTTGACTCAGCCTGAAATTGATGGGAAGAGAGCTAAGTGGATTTCCAAACTCATTGAGTTTGATGTAGAGGTGAAACCCACCAAGCTGGTAAGGGGATTAGGTCTGGCCAAACTCATGGCCAAAGAAAACTGTGAACTGATGGGATTAGGTGTCAAATTAGCAAAGGTGCAGACTATGGTAGCAGTTGAAACAGAAGTAAATCAAGATCAGAATAACAGTCCATCAGTAGCTAAGAACATATCTTCATGTGAGTGGTACTCAGGTATCATTCATTTTTTGCAAAAATTATAAGTTTCTCCTGATCTCACTTCTAACCAAGCATGAGCTCTTAAGTTGAAATATGTTAAGTTTTGCATAATTGACAAATACTGTACTGGAGGGATTAGTCTGGAATTTTGTTAAGGTGTCTAGATAAAGAGGAAGCAGAACAAGTCATGCATCACTTTCATTCCAGTACATGTGGAGGCCACCATTACTGGAAAACCACAGCCCACAAGATCTGAAGAGCAGGATACTATTGGCCAGTCCTCTTTGCTAATGTATGCACTTTTGTAAGGGCCTGTGACCAATATCAATGATTTATAGGGAACCATCAGCTCAAATCCTTGCCCCTTAGGCCTATTACACTGAATGGGCCTTTCTAGCAATGGGGTCTGGATTTCATAGGTGAAATAAATCCATCTTCCAGTGGATAGCATAAATGGATCTTAGTAGCCACTGACTACTTTACCAAATGGATAGAAGTAGTACCCACCAAAAATGCCACTCATCAAGTCATCATGATATTTTTATATGAGAACATCTTCAGCAGGTTTGGTTTCCCAGTAAGGTTAGTAACTGATAATGCACCAGCTTTTAAGGCTAGGGAATTAGTTAAAATGTGTGAATCAATGGACATTCAACTGGTGCACTCCACATCCTATTACCCACAAGGCAATGGCCTAGCTGAGTCATCCAACAAAATCTTAGTCAAAATCATTAGGAAACTGCTAGAGACAAATCAGAAAAGATGGGATTCAAAGCTTAAGTTTGCTTTATGGGTTGATAGGGTAATAGACAAAAGATCCATAGGGACTTCTCCATTCAGGCTAGTTTATGGCACTGAGGCCATATTTCCTATCCAGCTCATCCTTCCAGTGGCAAAGTTCTTTCAGGAATAGGAAGATGAACCAAATTATATGATGAGAAGGATGATGGATTTGGTGGAGTTACAGCAGATCAGGGAGAAAGTTGTAGCAAAATCAGAGGCTCATCAACAAAGGATAAAGGGCATGTTTGAAAAAAGAGCAAAGGTAGACAATTTCTAGGTCGGATATTGGGTCCTCAAGTGGGATGTTGTTAGATAGGAGAAGGGAAACATGGAAAATTTGACTCTTTGTGGATTGGCCCTTTTGTGATAGCCCAGGTACATAAGAACAACACCTTCAAATTGCAGAGTATAGAAGGTGAAGAGGTATTTGATGGCCCAGTAAATAGGAGGTTTTTGAAGCTTTATTTTATTTGAGGCTCTGAGGCCTTATGATTGTAAATTAGTAGATAGTAGGTTGTTTTTCTTTCAGAATAAACTCCATGCCCAATGGAACAATAAAGGATAGTGTTAAGTTACTTAGCTGCTTTTAGGGAAAGGCATTTTGGTCTGGGGTTCTTGGGACCTCACTCGGAGGTTCCCATCCCCAAGTAGGAGCCATATGTTATCTCTTAAAATAATTTATTTCGATAGTATGAAGAATCTAATTCACGCAATGAGGGATATGAATATCACTGATAGTTTGAAAGCCTCTGTTTTTTAAGAAAATTTCGCAAGTTGTAGATTTTGGTGGCTTGGGCGAGGATCAAAACATCTCATTAGCCACTGATAGACATAAGAACTATGGCTTCTGCGATCAAATGAAAACTTCAGCGATCAGAGGTTCTAAGGACTATGTATCGGCAAGGCAAAGTTGAAAGGTTTCGTAATGTCGGCGATATAAAGCACTAAATGCCACCAAAGTCACATATCAGAAATCACAACCACTGCTTAATAAAGCATCAGAACTTGAAAACACTAACCGTCAGAAAGATAGTTTTCTAAGGAGCCACAATGGTGGGAGGTAGATTGACTATGGGTTCCACCATAATAGAAAATCACTGGCGATCAGAAGAACTAAGGACTATGGATCGACGAGTTTACAACTAAGCATATCCACAGTGTTAGTAAGGAAACAGACAAGGCCTCTGATAAATGACAAAAATCATTCAGATAGCGATAAAATTAGTTCGTTTCACCTCCAAAACAACAGCGGCATAGGGAACTAAAGATTCGATTCAAACTTCTATTGACCTCCGATAGCGATAAAGCAAAATTGTCGACAGATTGAAAATATAAAGTTTTGAAAAAATAAAACAAAAGATACAACATGCATCAGCGAATAACAAGACTGTCCATTGGGGGCATAGAGGACTAATGTCCCTATTCCTTCATCAAACGACTTTCGACATCGATAAAATTAGTTTGTTTCACCTCTGAAATAGTGGCAATGTTCCATTCTAAGGCGCTGATGGGATAGTGGCTAGAGATTCTGATTTCCAATTGTGAAGCTAGTGGTTTAAAGATCCGACATTGCAGCAGCATTGAGGCTTGAGGCACCGACGGGTTAGAGTAAATAGATTTTTATCACCGATGTAGAAACCGTGGCAACATTCATCCTTGAGGTTCTGATGCTTTAGTTATTATAGCTTTTGATCGCCAAAAAACTAGTGATGGAAAGCACTTATACATTCAGATATAAAACATTAATGGGATAGAGGACAGAAATTTCGATCTCTGATTCATAAATCGTTGCAACGTTAGTCATTTGAGGTGCCGACATTGCGACAACATTGAGGCTTGGGGTGCCAACGGGTTAGAGGAAACAACTTCTAATCGCCGATGTAGAAATCATCGCGACGCTAGTAATTCGAGACGCCGACACTAGGGAAATATTCAGGCCTAGGGCACCGATGGGTTAGAGGTTATAATTTCCGATCACCAACAATGACGGCAGGGTAGGAAATTTCGATAGATTAAACAAGAAAGCTCACATCAGTTAACCACCAAAACACTGGCTTTTGGCAGGAAAATTATACTGAACCAGTAGTGGTGATTATCAGCGACTACTGCAGTTATTTAGTATTCAGTTAGTGAACTAGATCTTCATCATAAGTTAGAAAAATAGTTAGGTAGGGTTTGAAACCATAATATGAAAAAACTATCACTTTCAAGTATTTTTGGTGTAAACAGATCAAATTTTCATATTTGTATTTTTTGTAGAAGGCTATAAAGCCTAAGACCGATTTTATAATAAAGGTTAAACTTCAAGGATTTATGAGCCAATAATGCTTTCAATCTTCTCATTTTACTTATTCATGATCTAAGCTCTTTTGTTGTGATCTGTTCAGCCATCATCTCTTTCTTTACTATATTTATGCCTGAATGTGTATTTAGTTCATTTTCAGATTGATTAAAAAGATGATAGTTGTCATCCTATTGGTTTATTAGTGCTATTTTATTTATAAATACCATCTTCATCAGGATTTAGCCATTTATATGCATGTGTTTTGTATGTAAGTCTACCAGCCTGGTGAGTTCTCCATCCCTGCACCTTATTGTCGAACTTCTCAGCAATTGCAACTAAAAGCCTTGTAAACGAGTGAGTTTTATGCATTCCTTGAGAGTGGAAAGGTTATATAGGTCAATGGACTTGATCCATATCAGAAAACCCTAAAAACATTGTAAGTTAGCAGGCATCCTCGAGCTACAACCTAGAGGAGTTTCCTAGAGTGATAACACACTACTTTCTAGGCCTGGAGGTGTGGCAGAATCTCTTCGGGACAAGGGAAGTATGTAGTAGAGATCTTGAAGAGGTTGAGGATGATGGACTGCAAGGCCATGACCACACCTATGGAATCAAACCTAAAGCTACTGAGTGTTGCTTCATCAAAGTCGGTTGATGCCATGATGTATCGTCAAATGATTGGGTCCTTGATGTACCTGACAAATACGATACCAAATATTTGCTTTGCTGTGAACACCTTGATCCAATTCCTAACATATCTGAGACATGTTCACTTGATTGCTGCAAAGCTTATTCTGAGGTACCTGAAGGGTACAGTTGATTATGGGCTCAAGTATGAGGCGAATCAAAAGATTAACTTGGAAGGTTATGTTGATTCAGATTGGGCAGGAAATGCCTTCGATAGGAAGAGCACTTTAGGGTGTTTCTTTAGTATGGGATTAGGTGTGATCTCTTGGTTTAGTAGGAAGCAATCATGTGTGGCACTGAGTACAGCTGAAGCAGAGTATGTCGTAGCTTGTTCAGCTAGTTGTGAGGCAGTATGGCTGAGGAAGCTACTCTCTTATTTATTTGATCTCCAGTTAGATGCTACTTGTATATATTGCGACAACCAGAGTTGTGTGAAGTTGTCGTAGAACCCAGTGTTCCATGACAAGTCGAAGCATATCAAGATCAAGTATCACTATATCAGAGATATGGTGCATAGAGGAGTAGTGAAGCTCTAGTATGTTGCAACAGATAAACAGATAGCTAATGTGTTGATGAAGCCATTGGCCAGAGTGAAGTTTGAGTACTTCAGGGAGAAGCTTGGTGTTCTCCAGATCGAGGTTCCCTCCAAGGGGAAGTGATGAGTCTGTTAGCCATTCTGACATGGTAAAAGGATTGGTTCCTTCAATGGTCAGATGTAAGGGTTGAGCCATTTTGTCATGATGAGAGGATTGGTTCCTACCATGTTAGATATGAGGGCTGAGCCATTCTGATGTGACTATAGGATTGGTTCCTACATGATCAGATATAAGCGCTGATGCCATTCTATGGGAGTATGGAGGTACCTGGTCAGTTACCAGGAATACTCAGTTTGGGACTGAGGGCCATTCTGATATGACTGTGGGATGTAGTCTCACATCATCAGATATAAGTGTAGGTCCATTCTGATGTGATTGAGGGATGTTTTCCCACTTGATCATATATAAGGGTTGATGCCATTCTCTGGGAGAATGGAGGAACCTGGTCAGTTACTAGGAACCCTCAGTCTGGGACTGAGAGCCATTCTAACATGGGGGCAGGCTGCGCCCTCCCATGGTGAGATGTAAGGGCTGGGCCGTTCTGACATGGGGGCAGGATGGGCCCTCCCATGGTTAGATGTAAGGGCTGGGCCGTTCTGACATGATCATGGAGGCATTCCTTTCTGATGAGATGAGGTCAAATGTAAGTGCTAGGTGGACCATTCTGACTTAGGGTCAGATATAAGCACTAAAGAATACCTACATGGAGACTAGGTCTACAACCAACATGAAAAGGGGTTGGCTCTATAGAACTTCCTGTGATGAGAAGAATCAAGAGATAGCACCAGTGATGATAACCCATTGATGATCCAGATAGAGTGATGATCTAGATCCAGTGATGATGATCCAGCAATGATGATCCAGATCCAGTGATGATGATCTAGATTGAGTGATGATCCAGATCCAGTGATGTTGATCCAGTGATGCTGATCCAGATCGAGTGATGATCCAGATCAAGATGAAGATGAATTGAAGATGAAGAAGAATTGAATATGACAAGGACTCATTGATGATCTAGATGATACCAAGAAGAAGACTTGTGCTGATAAATTGTGTTGAGAGAATACCTTCCTCGTTAAGAGGGATTGTTGATGTATTTGTAACTTCAGAATGTATTCACTTGTATATTTCATATATTGTACCTCGATGTTTATTCCGAGAAGTGTTTGTAATGTATTTGAGTCATTTCATGCCCTGATGTTCCTATCGGGAGATTCAATAATGTAAACAAGTCATGTCAAGTCATTGTGGGTAACCCTCCTATTTTTCAAGGGTTAAATTCCCCACAGTTATGGGGCCCTAGGGTTATTAGACTATCCTAGAGAATTCGGCCCTAGGAAAGTTATTATAAGTTGGGGAAATAGTCCCCACCATTGTGTTAAGGATAACCCTCCTTGTTGATCGAAGGGGAAAAGTCCCCACAAGTTTTGGGGCACTAGGTTTATTAGACTCTCCTAGAGATGCCTGCTCTAGTAAATAATTGTTAAGTGAGGCCGACATGTTGGAGTGGAAATTAAGTGAATGAAAGAATATAAATAGAGATTGAGCCTCTCTATTTATCACACACACACTCACTCATTGGGGTGCATGAGTGAGAGAAGAAGTTGTTGGGACAAGAGAGAGAGAGACTACTACTGTCGGGAAATCTCTTACTGTTTTGGGTTTTACTTTTGGTGTTGATTCTATCTGTGAGGAAGTTGGGGGTTTTTCTCCTTTATGGTTTCCCCAAGGAAAATTATTTGTGTCTCTTGTATCTTGTGTTTATTTCTGTGCATGTTATTCTCTCAGTTAAATATCCTAAGATAATGCTATCTTGAATGATAAAAATCTAACAATTTCTTCATTGTTCAACATTTTTACATGAATTCTTTTGGGTATTTCGACATGAGAGTCTTAAAAACATGAAATAAATATAATATACATCAAAAAATAATATAATTTGCATTATAATCTTCCCCAAATATATCAATAACCCACCCAAAGCGTAATCCCTCCATTTGCATGAATATGGTGTGAAAACTGGAAATAGTTGAGAGAGAGTGTTGCAATAGAAGAATCCCCATGATTTCTTGTAGCTTACACCTACAAATAAGAATCCATTAATTATCCATGAAATACTTGAGTGGCCTTTCCAAACACCAACTAGGATGGGAATATTTCACCCTCGAAATTGGCTTAAGCAAGAAAACTAGTCATCCACTAGATCTCACAATTAACAAATGACAATTTCACAAATGAGAAAAAGCTTCTTCTCATGGATGATCCCTGTATTTTATAAAAATTATTAGTCCTCTAATGTTCCAAATCCAAGTCTAATTGGTGTGGCTTCTCATGCTATGCCATGTGGCCTCTCTCTTCACCTTCCCTCTTCTCTCAAATTTGAGTAGGAGCCTCTTGGCCTTCTCCAACTCCCAAATTCAACCTCTAAGATGATCTATTCAGTCCTGAAATGTCATTATGTCATTATTTTAGCCTTTGTATCTGACTTGTTTCATAACTTCCATAGAATCTCCATCATTGATGTCATATATGTCATAAATGTAAGGGGAATCTAGCCAAGTGTCCATGAAACTCCCATTTGGCTCTTCCTCTCCCATGTAAGTTACAATTCATCCCAAATTCTACCTATGAAGTATATGGACAAGTATATTAACCTTATAATCCATAAAAAAACATTAGGCTTCCAATATATTCGAATTTGCAGGAGAAAGATACCATTTAACATAGGAATTATATCTAGTGTGGGCCCCATAGTCTCCATGTGTCTTCATGTTCCATTGCCACTTACATTTTCTCTTTTATTTATTTAATAAGATATATTATTAAATATTTATCCCCTTCTAATGTCTAAACATCATTTATTACCCCCCTTATTCCAAATCTCAAATCTTCCACCCCCAACC
Source organism: Pseudotsuga menziesii (assembly GCA_001517045.1). Lineage (NCBI taxonomy): Eukaryota > Viridiplantae > Streptophyta > Pinopsida > Pinales > Pinaceae > Pseudotsuga > Pseudotsuga menziesii. The sequence goes on from LPNX011232306.1 coordinate 187,435, forward strand.
TAGGAAACTAGTGATTTTCCTCTTTGCCATTTATTTGACTTTTAGCATCCCTTTGACAACTTTTATGATTATGGAAAATGTGATTTAGCCATTTTGGACCAATGTAAAATTTGGGACATTACAAATCCTCCCTTCCCAATATTGCTTGTCCTCATGCAATTTCAAACATGGTTGTTGAAGAACCTGCTTTCTGTATGATTCTTTGAAGTTGCCACTGAGTTGCCCACCTTGAGTCTTTGAGATTTCATGAAGATTTTAGAGAGGAACCACCATGCTTGCTGCTGCACTACTTTGATTAACATCACCTTATTAAATGGGGAATCCATCTCCCATACTGCTTGTTACCCAAATAATTTGAAATCAATGGGACTAAAAAACTATCCCAGGGTCCCATTGCTTGCATTGCACTCCAACAATCAAGAGTTCTCTCCATTCCATACCATTTGGAAAGAGAATTCTTGGATCCCATTTTCTTGTATGCATTCTTCCAAACACCATGAGTGCATAATATATGTCATGAAAGTATATAAAAACATAATAAGAATGTACAGCAAGGAGGTACCTCACCAAGAAATCATGAAAGTGCTTATACCTCCCAGTGAGTAGACTACCATTTGCCAAGTGCATACATGCTTCAAGTGACCAACCAAATCTTCTCCAATGACCTAGGTGAGGATTCCATGTTCTATAATTCTTCTCCCAAATAATTTAATATGCATCAAAATAATAATCAGCCATTTTTTCTTTCATCGAAGAAGTGAATGAAGAACCTCCACCAAAATATGAACCAAATAAGGAGCAAATAAAACATGAAGACTTCAAGTGTCTCAAAGAAGTCTCATCAATACACCCATGAATATGTATATCGTCATGAAATAAAACAGGAAGTTGCTGCCAATAATAATGTTCCTCAATCATATCCCTCTTCACCCAAGTGTTGGTTGAAGTTCCTCCAACATCAAATGAATCAAGTGTTGAGCAAGAAAAACCATGAGTCTTCAAGTGACTCAAATGAACATCATAGGTGCACCCATGTATATGTGTATAATCATAATGTAAACAATGATGCTGCTGCAAATGTAAATAAGATGGTTCTCTAATAATTCCATCTTCAAAATGAGAAATAGAATTTCCATGCTCTTCATGTGGCACCATCAAAAATAAACCTTTCACCCATACTTCATTAGGATGACTGCTGCAAAATTTAGAAGTGTAGGATGTAGGAGAAAGAACCAACTCACCCAAATGATCGGTAAGTGAAAAATTGTAATAATGTGAAGTATGCATAGGGGTTGGATTATTCACCTCCCTAGAAAATGCAAAAAATTGCTCATGGGTTGGTTCCAAGGTGTTGGATTTATGCACTTCTTCAAAAATTGTGTAACCATTTTGAAGAGGCAACTCAAGTTCCTCTTCCACCATTACTAGTGATTGGATCGCATCACTATAATCCTCAGGCACATCAAGAACCTGCAATTTTTCATGTTTCTCATGATCCATCATGTTGTGAGAATATTCCAAGCAATCTACCTTATGAAAATCTGAAACATCGGAGGAAAAAAAAGTGTCTTGCAACTTTTCAAGAAGATGCTCATTTTGAATTGTGAGCTTATCAATAACTTCATTATTATTCAAGTAGGATTCATGTAACCATTCAATAAGCTCAATGAAATTTTTTCTATCAAAAAGCAAAGACATGAAATTACCTTTGATGTTGCGCATTTCTCTTTGGATCTTCTCCATGTATTCAAGGAAGGATGGATCATCCTATTACCAAATTTTTTGTACCATAGTTGGGTTACCTGAGGAGCCGCTGGTTAACAGACTTGTTCAAATTCTGATTCCAGTGTATCAATTGATCCGTCTGCATGTCTAGCCAATATTGGCTAGCCACTTTTTTATTTTAATAATTTTGACCATGGCACCGCGGGGTTTGTAATAAATGTGCTAGTAGGGTATTTTTTGAGTGGTCCGGTCTCCTGAGACGTAGAATCTCAAATAAGGTATTCCATGGAGTTTTTTTTCCTTGACAATTATGCTTTTCCTTTATCTGAGTATAATTGACGAGGTTTTCGCCTGCTTCCTCCAAAGCTGGAATGCCCGATGTTGAATTCTGGGCCTTGGGGGGTTATTAGAGCCCAATTGAGTGTTATAAACCTACTAGACATTATTTAGGTAGATCATGGTCATGTCCTAAGTCATCTTGACACATAAAAAAAATTCGAAAAAATCTTTTTCGAACGGGGAAAAAATTATTTTTTAATTACTTTTCCTAAGTTTTTTGGGTTAATTTTTCCATAAATTAAATGGAAAAAACCCATTCGTGGTAAGTCAGTCATCCAGAATCCAAATTTAGTGATTGAAGGCTCTAACCTTAAGCCAAAAATCATTCTTGATCATCCAGCTGGTCAGAACCAACTTTCAGATCAACAATCGAGCACATAATGCCTTTTTCCTCAAAAAAGTCAATTTTGAGTAAAAAAATGAATTTTTATTAAAAAATGATTATTTTGGAGAAAATTAAAACTCTCCAAATTAATCCAAATTTAGTAAAATAAAAGGATAAATGAAATCTCATGGAGCACTTATGATGATTGGAGTTATTATAACTCAGCTTTAGTCATCATTAAGAAAGCAATTAATTTATTATCAGTTAGTAGACATGTCATCTCGAGCTAAAGAATGAGATGGAGAGCACTCATTGGTTCGGTGATTTGATCGAGGTGAAGACTGAAGCTTACACTATCAGTAGGCTTCCCAAAACTAGTAGAGGATGCTTCCAGACCTAAAAGGTGGGTTTACCAACATTACAGTGCCTCCTTCAACAGCTCACACCCCTCTCTCTCCTGGTTGTGCCTTCCACACATGTGGCTTCATCTGATGGTTGTTTTCAGTGTTTAGGGTTGGACTGGGAGAGCCTTGCTTGGGTGGAGGCCTCCCCTCACTCTCGGTTATCGGATTTAGGTCTGGCTCTTCTGTTTAGGTGGCCAGGCTGGTTAGGTTATGAGGATTGGTTTTAGGGTTTTAGCACTCTCTCATTGTACAAATAGAGGCTCCTTTAGCTCTATTCGGATGGATCTTTATGCAAAGAACCTCTGGTGAATTACTGTAATGATTGTTTCCTTTGCAACCATATAATAAATTTTAAGGCTTTGGAGGCATACATGGTGTGTGAATGTGGATGAACAATTGGCGAATGAGGTGAAATGTTTCAATTTTTGTCTTTTATTGCTTAGGATTGGATAATAGCTCATGATTTAGAAGGCTTCTATAAGCACGTAAGATTGATCATTTGATGTTACAATTTGATCTTTTATGGTTTTGTTTCTATGAATTAAAGTAGCATCGATTTTTGAGTTGTATGACATGCTCTTTATATTTTTATTTACCAAACATACATGATCTAATCCATTGTTTGCAAGTATTGAGTTGAAATTGTGCAGGTCATCTCATTGAAGCGAGTAGGATTTTGAGCTTAGGTGCATCCTCTCCTCTCGAAGCCAAGGAAACTTCCAAATTTTCAAGATCTAAAAGAATCCAAACACCATCAAAGTACCACAGGTTTGAGTGTTTCTTTCATATTATTCATCTCTCAAATTTTTATAAAATATTTATTTCCTTGGGATTAGGACATGTTTTGGCTAAAGTGAACATTCATTCACTTAGCCTTTGCCCCAGTTGGCTGCCCTATTTACTTTTTGCAGCCTTTTAGGCCTTCTTTTTGCAGCCATTCCTTCTCTTAGTTCGCTGTCCATTTTCCCCACTTTTTACCCTTTTGGACAGCCCTCTTTTGCCTCCTTTTTCCACTTTTTGCAGCCCCTTTCCATCCTCTTTTTTTGGCCATCTTTTGGGCTGTACTTTTAGCTTTTTTCACCCTCATTTGCGACCTTATTTATTTGATTTGCAGCCCTCTTTCTCCCTTAGTTTCCAGCATTCTTTGGCTTTCCTTTTGTCCTCTTTTCACTCCCTTTCCCCCTCTCTTGCCTTGCCTTTCTCTTTCCTCTTCTCTCCCTTCTTTTCGGTAAGTTTGGGTAGTTGTTTTTATCTAGTTTGTAGATCTATTTTCAAGTTATTTTTTATCAACTAATCCCATAACAAGTGTATGTATAGAGCTCTTAGTTTTAGGCAGGTGAAGGAGACCCCAAAGGCGACAAGCAAGCAAAAAGTGCAAAAGAACAAAAAGACTCTCTCCCTCTTCTCTCAATCCCCTTCTTTACTTGTTCTTCCAAGAAGCAAAGAACACATCATCATTGTAAAAAACTAATAAAAAGGGCTACTGGGAGCAGGTCTCCTTTCTTTTATGCTTCCCCTATTTGGGGGAAGGGTGTTGTGTCATTTTTCATGATTTTTTAGTGTAGTTTACTTTAAGCAATTAGTTTAGTTCTTTGTTTAGTCTTAGTTTCCATTTTTTGCTAATTGCTAGTTGTTCCTTAGCATAAACACTAATTTCTAGATTTATTATTGCATTTTGGTATCTTGTTATATAATTTTCAAATCATAAAAAGAACCAAAATCTCTTGAATCTCACCATAAGGTGGATCAAGAGTGCTCTCTGTCGGAGAGTTTAATCAACCACTTTCATTTTCATTGTTGTGCTTGTTTAATCAATTAATTATTTAAGACTCTTGAACTTGAAAAAACACAAGTCAAGAGCACTCTCTATCGAAGAGCATCGTAGGTTTGCACAATCCCTGCATTAGCTCCATATAGATTAGCTAAGTCTCTTGAACCATTGTCATAAGACGAGGTCAAGAGCGCTCTCTGTCGGAGAGTATAATTAATTATTTTAATAAAATATTCAATACACATACCCCTTTAATTAATTAACTCCCTTCCCTCCTTGCCGGAGTATGCTCTGACCGATCCTAGATCGGAATACCCAAAAACGACATTGGATCTGTTATCCAACTTTTTGTACCATAGTTGGGTTGCCTGAGGAGCCTTCGGTTGACAGACTTGTTCAAATTCTAATTCCATTGTATCAGTTGATCCGTCTGCTTGTCTAGCCAATATTGGCTAGTCACTTTTTTATTTGAATAATTTTGACCATGGCCCCGCGGTGTTTGTAATAAAATGTGCTAGTAGGATATTTTTTGAGTGGTTCGGTCTCCTAAGACATAGAATCGCAAATAGGGTATTCCAAGGAGTTTTTTTCCCCTGACAATTATGCTTTTCCTTCAACCGAGTATAATTGACGAGGTTTTCTCCTGCTTCCTCCAAAGCTGAAATGCCCGATGTTGAATTCTGGGCCTTGGGGGGTGATTAGAGACAACTGTGTGTTATAAGCCTACTAGACATTATTTAGATAGATCATGGTCAACTCCTAAGTCATCTAGACACATAAAAAAAAATTTGAAAAAATCTTTTTCGAACAGTGGAAAATTATTTTTTACTTTTCCTAAGTTTTTTGGGTTAATTTTTCCATAAATTGAATGGAAAAAACCCATTCGTCATTCGGACTCAAAATTCAGTGATTAAAGGCTCTAACCTTAAGCCAAAAATCATTATTGATAATCCAACTAGTCAGAACCAACTTTCAGATCAGCAATCAGACACATAATGGCTTTTTACTCAAAAAAGTTAGTTTTGAGTAAAAAAATGATTTTTAGTAAAATATTTATTTTTATTAAAAAATGATTTTTATTAAAAAAAATGATTATTTTGGAGAAAATTAAAACTCTCCAAATTAATCCAAATTTAGTAAAATAAAAGGCTAAATGACATCTCATGGAACACTTATGATGATTGGAGTTATCATAACTTAGCTTCAGTCATCATTAAGAGAGCAATTAATTTATTATCAGTTATCATACATGTCATCTCCAGCTAAACATGAGATGGAGAGCTCTCATTGGTCTGGTGATTTGATCGAGGTGAAGAATGAGGCTTACACCATCAGTGGGCTTCCCAAACCTAGCTCAGGCTCCTGCTAGACCTAAAGGATGAGCTTACCTACATCTAGACTCACACGTGTGGCCTCATTCTTGAATTGTTTTCAGTGCACAGGTTTGGAGTGGGGGCGCCTTGCCTGGGTGGAGGCCTCCCATCACTCCTCGTTCTTCGGTTTAGGTCTGGGCTCTTTGTTAGGTGGCTAATTTGGTTAGGGTTGGGTTTTTGGTTTTAGGGTTTTAGCACTCTCTCATTTGTTAAATAGAGGCTCTTTCAACTCTATTATCATGGAATTTTTGGGCATAGAAACTCTGCAAAAATTGTAATAATAATTTCATTGAATAAAGCTTTTTGACTTTAGAGGTCTACAGGATTGTCTCTTCATTGGTGGATGTGTTGTATGAGATGATTTCTTTCCATGCTTTCAATTTTTTATTTATGTGTTGAATCAAACAACTAGATTTAGAAGTCTATTATTAGAACATAAGATTTACCTTTTGCTGTTGTCAAGTTGGTTTATTATGCAAATTTTATCATAATCTAGATGGATACAAATATTCAGTTATATGAAGTATTGATCTTGATTTGCATATTCCTAGCATACTAGTTTTTATTATTTGATCTCACTGGGTATCAAGTTGGATTGTTTTACATATCTCACCATTTGGAGAAGGGTGTGAGCTCAGCTGCATCAAACTCATCTCCATCATCATAAGAACCTTCTAACATTGTTGACTTTCAGGACCTACAGAGAGTTTGGATTTTTCCAAGAGGAAAAAACAAGGAGATCTTCCTCCAAATTTCCATCTCAAATTCTTTCATAAATTTAAATACTTCTTGGTTACCGAACTTCCTTCCTCTAGTTCTCCCTTTTCCCCTTGACTTCTTTTGTTTCCTTGCTTGCTAGCCCCTTTCCTCCTTGACTTGTTTTCCTTTTCTCACTTTTTCTTCATCGCTGCCCCGTTTTTTCTCTCTTTTATCATCCCTTTCCTCCATTTTGGATAGCCCTAGTGTGCCCTAGATTTCTTCCCTTGTTTGTCTCTTTTTGCCCTAGTTTTTGGGCTTCCTTTAACCTTGTTTTTTGGCCATTTATTTTACTTTTTTTTCGCTGTCCCGTTTTGCACTTTTTATGACAGCGACTTATTTCATTGTTCGTTGTCCCGTTTTGCACTTTTTATGATAGCCACTTATTTCATGGTTCGCTGTTCCATTTTGCACTTTTTATGACAGCCACTTATTTCATTGTTCGTTGTCCCGTTTTCTTCAATTTTGTTCATCCTTTAGCTTCTTAGTTGGCTTCCCTATTCTCCTCTTTCTTTCGTTTTGATCCTTGCTTAGTTTGTTTTCCTTCCTTCTCTCATCTTCTATTGTTTCATCCCCCCTTTCATTTTGTTCTTTTTACTCTCTTCAAACTTCTTCCCTTTACCCTTTTCAAAGTTTAATAAAAGATCTCAAAAGTAAAAATACAAGGCACTCTCCTTTTTATAGGTTATAAATTTTGTAGAGTTACTTTGCCTTTATCTGAAAAGTCCTTTCAGGGATCAGGTTCCTTAAGGCACATTGTAAAGTTTAATAAAAGATCTCTATTTGAGTGGGGTTTTTAAGTCCCCACTCTCTTCCTCCCCCATTTGGAGAGGCTTGTGTTGTGTGTATGCTTTGAGTAGTTCTAGTTTTCATCATTCATTACATCTCATGCTTAGATCACTAATTGTTAATTCATCACTTTTAAGTTGATTATTCAGTTTAAATTGTTTATCTTTCTAAGATTAATCAACTACTTAAATCTCTTGAATCTCACCATAAGGTGGATCAATAGTGCTCTCTATTGGAGAGTTTAAGCAACTAATATCATCTTGTGCTTGTTTAATCAATTAATAATCCATAAGTAATACTCTTGAACTTGAAATAACACAAGTCAAGAGCACTTTCTATTGGAGAGCATTTTAGATTTGCATAATCCTTGCATTAGTTGCATATAGATTAGCTAAGTCTCTTGAACCACGGTCACAAGACGAGGTTAAGAGCGCTCTCTATCGGAGAGTTTTAATTAATTAACTTAATAAAATTCGCAACTCACACCCCTTTTAATTAATTAACCCCCTTTCCTCCTTGCCAGAGTATTCTCTAATCGACCCTAGATCGGAATACCCAGAAACGACATTGGATCTCTAAACCCCACAAGAGGAACTTAACTAAAACTTTTCCCCATAACCAACGCACCGACGTTGTTCGATAAATACCGATGCATGTGGGCAAATTCCAAGTGTGGGTGTTGGGCTACCTAATCTGGGAACTGGTAGTTAAGTTATTGAACACTTACCTTTGACCCCAGACAGGTCCTTCATGTCTTCGAACGGAGCCACTGAAGGTATTACTGGTTAGGAAATCCATCTACCATAAGCGAAGATCACAAGTAAAAACTCTTAAAACTTACCAAGAGCACTTGCAAAACCTCATATTTACATCATATTTACATTCGAAGCATCTTTGATAAGTTGAATCCATAGGCACTGGTCCTATATTTTACGCATTGTTGATAATCTGGGCCATTTGTCCATCAAATGTTTGATTATAGATCATATATGTGAATGCTTTATCTATTTTGTGAAGTTCTCAAATATTTGTCTATCTTTCAATTCCAGTGATAGTAATGTGGATTGCTTTGTATTGTGCTCAATTCATCACATTAATCATTTTAAATCACAAAAACTCCTAAACAACACACATCCGCATCTAAAACATCTAAAAATTAACTTAAAACATTGAGCCATAGAAAACTCTTTGTTAGGGACTACCCCCCTTGGATTCGTTAGGAGTTAGCCTAAACAAAGGATCTAGGAGTAGGTGACAGTACCTAGCTCTGTGCTTGCCCCCAAGGTCACACCTCTCCCACTTTCTCAAGTGAGGAGACAGCTTTCAGAATATTTCTGCTACTGGTGTGCAATCGGTGGACAACAGGATCTTTAAACCCTACAAGAGTAATTTAATAACCCTTAAAAACCCTTAACCAACGCACTGGCAATGTAGGGATCCTTCCAAAGTACTTCCTATTAGAGGCACCGGAACCTCTCGGTGTCTTAGATTCCCGGCTAGCTGGTCACTTGACAATATTAGCCTGGGATACTGGGTGGGCCCGACATGTCTTAAACGAAGGAAACTTAGAAGAGTCTCCAAGATTTGATAAACCTTCATTGACACCCTAATCAAGAGCATTTTTTAAAATTATTAAAATCTACCAAGAGCACTTGCAAAACTTAATATTCACTAGCTTAATTCCTATACTTTATTTAACGCATTTATTTGACTCCATAAGGCACTGGTCCTTCATTATAATTGAGTAATCTTCTATCTTGATCAACTGTCTATGGTCTATTTTTGTTGATTATATCTGAATGCTTAAGTTACAAGTTTGGAATATTTCTTTATCTTTCAGTCTCTTTCTAGCAACGTGGATTGCTCTGATTTACGTGTCACATTCATAAAATTAATTATTTCTAATCACAAGTAACTCCTAAACAACACCCATCCGCATCCAAAACATCTTAAAACTTAACTTAAACATTGAGCCATAGAAAACTCTTTGTTAGGGACTACCCCCCTTGGCTTCATTAGGAGTTAGCCTAAACGGAGGAGCTAGGAGTAGGTGACAGTACCTAGCTCTGTGCTTTCCCCAAAGGTCACACCTCTCCCACTTTTTCAAGTGAGGAGACACCTTTCAAAATATTTCTGTTGCTGGTGTGCAATCGACGGACAACACGTCCAAGGAAGTAGCTCTCCAAGAAGAATTTGATACCAATGCTTGAGCGTCATGGAGTATGCTAAGGGCCTCTTGGATATTATTTTCATTCATATTTAAGGACCCTTGAATAAAATGAGGATATTGCAAATGAACCTCCTCATCTTCTTCCTTCTTGCTTGGACCAACTTCATGAAGCTCAAGTGGTGATGGGGAATTGATCTTGTTTCTTCTTCAACTGCTACAAGGTCTTCATTTTCATGTTTAATGGAATTTTGGATTGCAGCAACATTTTGAAATCTTATCTCTATGTCACCAACATATATTTGTGAGAACCCATCAGTAGGTACTTCTTCATAGTTCAAGCATCCATCAATAGATGCTCTTTGCTTCATTTCCAAGGTAGCATGTGTCTCAAAATTATCTTCTGTATTTTCAATAAAAAATTCTTCATAATCATGTGATGTATCTTCATATTTTCCAGAGTCACTTGGGAGTAAATTTTGATCATATTCATGTACTACTTCTTCTACTCCACCTATTTCAGAACTAGGTGGTTCATGGGTCTCCTCCTTTTGCTCCTTCAAGCAAACTGATGCATTTTTCCCCTTGGTTTTCTTAAAATAAATATATTTTCCCAACTTTGGATAGCCAAAAATTCAAATCCTTTGATAATATTCTTGGTCATGTACTCAAATATAGGTTCCATTATTTTTATTATCTCCTCACCATCATATGAGGTTCTCTTTTCATGCCTAGTCATAGTTTCCAAAAAATTGTCTTCTTTTCCTACTTTTTTTTCCCTCTTCAACAAAAGAACTTTTGGTTTCAATATATAATGGTGGTCCTTGAATTATTTTCCTCATAAATATTAGACCACATGAGGTTCCAATATCATTCTCTGATACCACTATAATGTCCCTTTTTGATTTTTTTTTAAATGACCAATTATTTCACTTTTTCCCCAATTTTGACCTTAACTAGTTTTGATGTCTAGACCTCCAAATTGAACCAAATTATTCCAAATTTTCTCTGAAGGTACATGAATGATAATATAAATTAAATATTATTCTCATGTATGTTTTGTGACCTCCCAATTACTTCTACAAACTTGTTTAATGTTCTGTTCAAAGTAGGAATCTTTACTAGCAAATTGGGGCTCCAATTCCCCCTAGGTAATTGCCAGAAATGGATTCACAAATGATCCCAAAGTCACTTGAATTTATGAAAAGAGGATGGGTAAGTGTAAGGAAAATTTTCTAAGTCTCATATGCATAATGGTTCAGTTTATACAGGCTGTTATGACTCTTTCCAAAACAACTCCCAAGTCACAATTTCGACCCTTGGGGAAAATGCACCAAATCTTCTCCCAATGCAATAAAAATGAGTAAAATGGATTCCAATGCTTAATTAATAAAAATGAGACTTTAAATACATATTAATTACAGTCCATAAATCATACATTTATCAAATATACATTCCTCCATTTGAAATAATAAGCATTACCATGGCATATATCAAAATAAAGTGGAAATGGTCATTGTTTGCTCATCAAAAGTCATTTTGGCATTCAAATATTGGGAATTTCGACTTGAAAATTTCTGAGAATGAATAAAATATAATATTGAACTGAATACAATAAAAATGGACAATTAAAGGCTCTCCTAATTCAAAATCATGAGCATTGCAATGGTTCACAACAAGATAGTGGGGAAATGACACTATTTCTTCATTGTTCAACATTTTTACATGAATTCTTTTGGGTATTTCGAACTGAGAGTATTCTGAAAATGAAATAAATATCATATAAATTAGAACATAATATAATTGGCATTAGAATCTTCCCCAAATGGATCAATAGCTCACCCAAAGCGCAATCCCTCCATTTGCATGAATATGGTGTGAAAACTGGAAATAGTTGAGAGAGAGTGCTGCAATAGAAGAATCCACATGCTTTAATGTAGCTTAAACCTACAAATAAGACTCCATTAAATCTCCATGAAATACCTGAGTGGCCTTTCCAAACACCAAATAGGATGGGAATCTTTCACCCTCGAAATTAGCTTAAGCAAGAAAACTAGTCATCCACTAGCTCTCACAATTCACAAATGAGAAAAAGCTTATTCTCATGGCTGATCCTTGTATTTTATAAACATTATTAGTCTTGTAATGTTCCAAATCCATCCATAAACCAAATCTAAGTCGAATTTATGTGGCTGCTCATGCTATTCCATGTGGCCTTGCTGTCGCCTTTCACACACCTGGGTTACGTGGCGGAGATCTTCAAGCCACTCGGTGTGTCCTTGGGGGCAAGTATCGAGTCAATGTTGTCACCTTGTTCTTGACTCCTCCATTCAGGATAAATCCTAATGAAGCCAAGGGGGGTGGACCCTATTGAATTACTAAGGCTAATTACTTAGTGTGATGGTGTTATAATGATTAAGTTGTTTAGGAGTTTTTTGGTTAACTAATGAAAGCAAAATATAACAAGATGCAAGATTTAAAGCATATAAGCATAGTAATGACACTCAATATACATATATAATTGAAAGAAATGATTAAATAAATCACCAGTGCCTTAAATGGAGTAACCAGAGAAAATAATGTGCTTGCATGCACTTGAATGAATGTTTTTCAAATCTCTCTTAGATTTTAAATTATTGTGTAATGTGAATGTATTAAATTAGGCGAAAAGGGGACTCCAGATATACCTGAAGGGTGCTTGTAGTATGTCCAAAAGTGAATTTTCATAGCTACCCACAAGGTGTTTGTGGGATGGAATGGAGTCTTAGAGACTATTTTTCATAACACATCCCTTAGGGTGTGACAGAGATCAGTGCCTCGAGGTCACTTTCCAGTTGTTCGCACTCCTTTGTGTATTTTTACATGGCTTACAGTTCGTTCGAGGCATTGGATTTTTGCCTGATGTTTTGTCAATTTGGTAGGTGAGGATGAATTAATCTAGTCACTCAAGTTCTTTTTATGTATCTTGACTAATTAAACAAACTGCAGCCAAGTACAGAGCATACACACTGGAGTCTTCATTATTTTTAGTAAATTTTAGAAGAGGTGTTCTTATTAAAAAGAAAACCCTCTAGGAACCTCTTTCTGTCAAATTGGACCTCAATCGGGGAATCAATTAGGGGTTGATTTTATTATGATTATCAAACAATAAAATAAAAGGAATCAGAGATACACAATACCGTTTTTCTAATTAGTTCTACCACGCATCTCTTTCCCCTTGTGGGTTAATCGGGAAGTCATGGGGTAAGTAGTATGATTAATTTTGAATTGAAAATATGGAATAACTCAAACTATTATCCAATTATACAATCCTGCATGTCAATACTAAACTAGAACAGAAAAAAGGAAAAAATGCAAAAAAGTGAAACGGACGCGGATCCCCACTTTGGGGATGGAGAGCGGGCTCGAAAGAGCCTACTCAAAAAATATTTCCTTTTATTATTATTGGTTGAAATATCAGCAAAATTAAATATCAGAAACCTCTTGGTCCTTATTTGGGATGAAACTAAGATCTTACAACTTTCCAAAATTTTGAAATTTCAGTCAAAGGGGAGACCCCTGGGGGGATTTGAACGCTCCTGAGGCCACTTTCGAATAGTAAATTATCTTATTTTCTATTACACCTGCTAAAAAAAAGAAATAATGTTAGAATAAAATATTCCCAAAATCACTTTAAGAGTACATTTGGGTCATCATACCTTAACTCAAAAAAACTAAGTTAAAACTAGCTAAACCGGTGAAAAAGGAACCAAGGAAAGCAAGATTTCCTTGGGATGTTGGTTTTCTGTTTGTATAGCCAATGAAATATGCACCGATTACTGGATTTAATATTTTTAAAATAGAAAATAAAATCTACATCATGCAACCTACGGATTCTCTTTAACTTGCCATGCAAAACGGACGATTTCCCTAAGCTAGATCTAGAATACTTAATGATACTTTTCAGAAATGAGATCTAGACTATGAGCTTTGAAATAGTAGTTCTATGTAATTTTTAATTTAATATAATATATCCAAATGATAACAAAGCTTTCGAACATAGTAACCAGGTAAGAAAATTGATTTTTTGAAGGAGAAAGAGAGAGAAAGAGTGTTGGAAGCCTGGGAATGTTGGGCTTTGGAGTCTGCTTTGGTAGAACACCGAGGGACTATGTCCTCCAGAATATATTGAATATGAGGAAGATGCAAACCAACTCAACCTATTCTACAAGCTAGATCACCTGCAACCTAGATATCCTTGCACAAATAGATGGTTAAAACATAGGTGCTGCCGGAAAAGATAATTGGAAAGCATGCACTTAAACTTAAAATACATGCAACTCCAATAGATTTGAAAGAAGCAAAAAATAAGAGCATAAATCAAACTAGAATAAAATCTTACCCTAATAGGAGGGAGATCTCTCCTTCAAGGCCAACAATTAACCAACAAAAGCAAAGATAAATAACACAGACTATACCTCATAAGCATTTGACAATCACCATCCACACATGAAGATCATTACACCATAGATATTGGATCCAAAGCTTCTATATTCCAGAAAAATAAACAATAACAATAGTACAATAGCAAAAACACCTCAATCCCAGTTCTAACTAGCTTGGAAGAGGTGATTTGAGCTTTATTTATACAAAAAATAGGAGATGCAGCCCAGGGGGGACGAAAATCCCAAGGAGATAGACCATTGTAGCTGAAGGAGAGTCCATTAATGCCGATTTGAAGCTAAACTGAGCTTCCACTAAGCCTAATTGTCAATCAGGGGGCTGATTGAGCTAACACATCAACCCATAGAACAACACATCAATCCATAGAGCTTCCAGGAGAGCCCACACATGTGGAGGAGAGAGAGAGCACACAATTCCCCATAAAGGATGCTGGAGTTCAACTCTAGATTTGTCCAGATCACCTCCTTCATTCAAGGATTTGTCAGATCCAGTTAATCTAGTGCAGATCTGACTGATTTCAATCAAATCGACTGAGAATCTACTAATCTAGGATTTTGGATTTGCTCCATTATTCGTCAATTTATTAATCAAAATAATCAATAATTGATTTTTTGGGGCTTTCTGACCTGAGTGATGGAAAATAACTCAATACTAGGAAATAGTGGGTCTATAGGTTTACTGGGTGCTCTTAGCGTGAAAATGAGCACCTACATAACTGAATCTGACTTTCGATCCCACTTTTATTACAAAACCAATATTTCTAATTAAACTATTAAAAAATAGCCTATGTTTTGGAAAAAATAAATTTTAATAAAAAACACTGAAAAAATTAAAAATCCTAGCGGGACTTAGACATGTTCATATGACTCAACCATAATGCCTAGCATGTTTATACATTGACACATAGACTATAATAACCTCAATAGGCCTTAATGCCAAGCCGACCACTTCAACTTTGGAGGTATTGAGTGAAAAACTCAAAAATCATCAGTCGTTTATTCAACAACCAATAATAACCAAGGGACAAAACACCTTGGGCTGATCGAATTGACAAATAAAGTCTAAGAGACCGAGTCTTTTATAGACACTATCATGCTAGAACATTTATTACAACTCCCCCAAGGGGGTATGAACATGTGATATAGTACAACAAACTTTCCCAGAAGCAAGACTGAAGGTCTTCTGAAGTCTGAACAAGTAATCCTTGTCCGGTTCACCAATATCACTTGATAAAAAACCACTAAGTACAACTTAGGAGGTAACATTCTGGCTCCAACTGTGGGATGTGTGCTCGATCTAGTATTTAAGGCAAGGAGGGGATATGAGAACACCAGAATATCTGATTTATATACCCTGTAAAAACATCTCAACTTGACAAGAAAACCTCAGTAGCACAAGCTTTATATAAAAACCAAATGAACCATTAAGCTGATTTATTTAAACAAAATAAATGTAATTAACTAATGAAAAAAATGTTTATGATAGCTAAGTACAAAACATAAATGCAGAAAGTAAATCCTTTATTTTAGGAGTTTATTTTCCTACTCTAAGAATGATATAAAAAGGTTAGGTGTAATAAAAAATCCAATGTTACCACCTAAGTATTTTATTAACATAATTTTTTTTTTCCTTGTCTTTGGTTTCCAGCCAAAGTAAGGATACCTTATTCAGAAAATGAAAACCTACGTGATGATTCAGAATGGGAGGGATGGATGGGAGATCATAGGCATGAATAATGTCATAAAAATTATTCCCCAACTTGTATGTGCTCATGCAGGCTGCTTCTATCCATGACTGGATAGGACTGATATACCAATCAGAATGATGAGGCAGACTGACTACATCATCGTATTGATCACCAGGGTTTATCAAATGATAACTTGTTGCACAAGCCCCAATTAGCTCCAAATCATAAGGAACCTCTATATGTGAAAATATGGTTGAGACTAATATTCCACTGACTGCATCACATCTAACTTTTCACAACACTACTTCTCAATGTCTTCATTACTGATACCCTTGTGCGGTTCTGCATGATATGAATCTGAATGAATATGTGAAAATTATGAATGCTCCTCTTCCATACTAAGGTTTTCCAAGGCATCCAAATCCATGCTCCCCTCTATGGACTTATCGTAGATTGGAATTACACAAATGTTTGAATAGACACTCCCCTTGTTGGACATATCATGGATGGGATTCTCCATAAGATTTTCACAAGTTGGATTATCTATGAAATTACAATAGTCATCACTCCCATCCATGTCATATGTGGGGGACTCTTTATCCATGGAATTATTCTCCTTCCTATCCATGTATTCCTTGTATTCATAACAATCTTCTTCAGAAAAAAATGTTTCAACGCAATAAACTTTTTGAACCTTCATCAACATGAGGAGAACAAGGTGTAGTGTCACCACACACCATACTGATCTTATCATAAGTTTCTTTATAGGATTCTATTATGATATCATGAAGAGGATCTTCAATATTATCTTCAATCAAGGAAACGTTTTGGACATATTCAATGGGATCACTTGGGATGTGTTGCTCAATGGGTTTCTATAGAGGGATTTACGGAAAAATATCAGCATTGCAACACACTTGAGAATACCTCAAATCTTCAATTTTTTCAGCTATGGTGACATGAGGAGAGTCTTCAACAATGTGTTCCATCATGGGATCCTCCTGAAGCTCTCCCATAGGATCATCCTAGATTTTTCCTTCCTCAAAATCTTGCTGTCTATTGGGATATACCTCATATTCTTTAATAAGCTGCTTAATTAATTCCTTTCTTGAATAACTATGAGGAAACTCTTTGATGGTAGTATCATGGATCTCCTCTTCACTTAAATGTTCAAGAAGTGATTCCAAGTCTTCAATACTTTGTATCATGGCAAAAGCTCCAACATATGTTTCCATGTGATACTCTATCCCAGATAGGTAGAAGATACAGATCTTTTCAAGGAAATTTTTTAAACCATTCATACTACCCCTACCATCATGCCACTGCTCTAAAAAAATCCAAAGGAATCTTGGAAAAGAAGTTATACATTTTTTAGGAAGGCCCTGATAGAACCAACAACGGGCCTCACCCCAAAAAGCACCAGCAAACATTTCCATCATATTGTCTTCATGAAGAACATTGGAGTCATCCATCAACTGGAGGAAATATTTGACATGCTAGATGGCCGAATGACCATAATTTCCATGAAATACTGGAATCCATTTATATTCATCCCCCACACCATTACAATAGTTAGGAAAACCTAGGATGTTTGAGAAATCAATAGGCTGAAAAATTCTGGTTATCTGGGCACCATATTTCTCGTTTAATTCATCCATATCAAAAATTAATAGTATGCATTTGATATAACCATTAAACCTTGTACTAAAAAAGTGGAGCTGTCAAGTGATGAGATTTAAAGGTTTTAACATGTCGTAAGGGCTCATCTACAAACAACAAAACTTCACAAGTTTATGAGATAAGAGGGTTTTATCCCTTCAATGGAATTGCCATGTGAGATTAAAAATATACATTTAAGAATTCTCACAAGAATATTTTTTGCTTTTCTTTGTAAAAAATAAAAAAAATGAAAAAGGTTAGTGGAGTCG
Organism: Pseudotsuga menziesii; assembly: GCA_001517045.1. NCBI lineage: Eukaryota > Viridiplantae > Streptophyta > Pinopsida > Pinales > Pinaceae > Pseudotsuga > Pseudotsuga menziesii. Next base: position 205,142 of record LPNX011232306.1, read on the forward strand.
CCAGATGAAAATTAAAGATCTACTCTAAGCATTCATCAAACAAAGAAAAAAACAAAAAAGGAGGAAAAAAAGTCATATTTAGGAATAAAAAGATTTATCCCTAGCAATGACGCCAAGAAGTGTTGCCGCCTTTCACAAACCTGGGTTACATGGTAGAAATCTTCAAGCCACTTGGTGTGTCCTTAGGGGCAAGTCTCGAGTCAAGGCTGTCACCTTGTTCTTGACTCCTCCGTTCATGATAACTCCTAACAAATCCAAGGGGGGTAGACCTTATTGAATTACTAAGGAAAATTACTTAGTGTGATGGTGTTATAATGACTAAGTTATTTAGGAGTTTTGTAGTTAACCAATGAAAGCCAAAGATAACAAGATGCAAGATTTAAAGCATATAAGCACAGTAATGATGCTCAATATAGATATATAATTGAAAGAAATGATCAAATAAATCACTAGTGCCTTAAATGGAGTCAACAGAGAAAATAATGTGCTTGCATTCACTTGAATGAATGTTTTGCAAATGTCTCTTGGTATGTTTTAAATTAGTGTGGAATGTGAATGTATTAAATTAGGCGAAAAGGGGACTCCAGATATACTCGAGGGGTACTCGGAGTATGTCCAAAAGTGAAATTTCACAGCTACCCACAAGGTGTTTGTGGGATGGAACGAAGTCTTGGAGACTATTGTTAATAACGTACGCATCAAAGTGTGACAGAGATCGGTGCCTTGAGGTCACTTTCTACTTGTTCCCACTCCTTTGGGTATTTTGCCACCGCTTACAGTTCGTTCGAGGAATTGGATTTTTTCCTAATGGTTTGTCAATTTTGGAGGTGAGGACTAATTAATCTAGTCACTCAAGTGATTTTGATGTATCTTGACTGATCGGACGAACCATAGCCAAGTACAGAGCATACACACTGGAGTTGTCGTTATTTTTAGTAAATTTTAGAAGAGGTGTTCTTATTAAAAAGAAAACCCTCCAGGAACCTCTTTCATTCCAAGTGGACCTCAATCGGGGAATCAAGGAGGGGTTGATTTTATTATGATTATCAAACAATAAAAAAGGAATCAGAGATACACAACACCGGTTTTCTAATTAGTTCTACCACACATCTCTTTCCCCTTGCGGGTCAATCGGGAAGTCATGGGGTAAGTAGTATGATTAATTTTGAATTGAAAATATGGAATAACGCAAAATATTATCAAATTATACAATCCTGCATGTCAATACTAAACTAGAACAGAAAAAAGGAAAAAATGCAAAAAAATGAAACAGACGTGGATCCCCCCCAGGGGGATGGGGAGCGGGCTCGAAAGAGCCTACTCAAAAAATATTTCCTTTTATTATTATTGGTTACAATATCATCAAACTGAAATATCAGAAACCTCTTGGTCCTTATACGGGATGAAACCAAGATCTTCCAACTTTCCAAAATTTTAAAATTTCAGTCAAAGGGGAGACACCTGGGGGGATTTGAATGCCCCCGAGGCCATTTTTGAACATAATATTCTCATATTTTCTATTACACCTTCTAAAAAAAATCAAGCATGTTAGAATAAAATATTCCCAAAAGAACTTTAAGAGTACCTTTGGGTCAACCTACCTTGACTCAAAAAAACTAAGTTAAAACTAGCTAAATCGGTGGAAAAGGAACCAAGGAAAGCAAGATTTCCATGGGATATTGGCTTGATGTTTGTATATCCAATGAAATATGCACTGATTTCTGGAATTAATCTTTTTAAAATAGAAAAGGAAATCTACAGCATGCAACTTACGGATTCTCTATAACTTGCCATGCAAAACGGATGATTTCCCTAAGCTAGATCTAGAATGCTTAATGATACTTTTCAGAAATGAGATCTAGACTATGAGATTTGAAATATAAGGTATATGTAATTTCTACTTTAATATATCCGAATGATAACAAATATTTCGAACACAATAACCAGGTAAGAAAATTGATTTTTTGAAGGAGAAAGAGAGAGAAAGAGTGCTGGAAGCCTAGGAATGTTGGGTTTTGGAGTCTGCTTTGGTGGAACATCGAGGGACTATGTTGTCCAGAAGATATTGAAGATGAGGAAGATGCAAACCATATCAACCTCTTCTACAAGTGAGATCACCTGCAACTTAGAAATCCTTGCACAAACATATGGTTAAAACATAGGTGCTGCTGGAAAATATAATTGGAAAGCATGCAATTAAACTTAAAATGCATGCAACTCTAATAGATCTGAAACAATCAAACAGTAAGAGAATAAATAAAACTAGAATAAACTCTTACCCTAATAGGAGGGATCTCTCTCCTTCAAGGCCAACAATTGACCAGCAAAAGTAAAGATAAATAACATAGATTATACCTCATAAGCATTTGACAATCACCATCCACACATGAAGAGAATTACACCATAGATCTTGCCTCCAAAGCTTCTTTATTTCAGAAAAATAAACAATAACAACAGTACAATAGAAACAACACCTCAATTCCAGTTTTATCTAGCTTGGAAGAGATGATCTGAGCTTTATTTATACAAAAAATAGGAGATCCAGCCCAGTGGGGGCACAAATCCCAAGGAGACAAACCACTGCAGCTGAAGGAGAGTCCATTAATGCCAATCTAAAGCTGAACTAAGCTTCCACTGAGCCTACTTGCCAATTTGGGTGCTGATTGAGCTAACACATCAACCCACAGACTAACACATCAATCCACAGATCTTCCAAGAGAGCCCACACGTGTGGAGGAGAGAGAGAGGGTGCAATTCCCCATAAAGGATGCTGAATTTCAACTCTGGATCTATCCAGATCACCTCCTTCAGTCAAGGATTTGTTAGATCCAGTCAATCTGGTGAAGATCTGACTGATTTCAATCAAACCAACTGAGAATCCACTAATCTAGGATTTTGGATTTGCTCCATTATTCATCAATTTATTAATCAAAATAATCAATAATTGATTTTTTGGGGCTTTTTTACCCGAGTGATGGAAAATCACTCAAAACTAGGAAATAGTGGGTCTATAGGTTTACTGGGTTCTCTTAGCTTTAAAATGAGCACCTATATGACTGAATCTGACTTCCGAGCCCACTTTTATTACAAAACCAATTTTTCTAATTAAACTATTAAAAAATAACCTAAGTTTTGGAAAAATTAAATTTTAATAAAAAACAGTGAAAAAATTAAAAATTAAAAACCTATGGGGACTTAGACATGTTCATATAACTCAACCATAATTCCTAGCATGTTTATACATTGACAAATAGACTCTAATAACCTCAATAGGCCTAAATTCCAAGCCAACCACCCCAACTTTGGAGGTATTGAGTGAGAAACTCAGAAATTATCAGTCGTTTATTCAAGAACCAATAATAACCAAGGGAAAATACACCCTAGGATGATTGTATTGACAAATAAATTCTAAGAGACCGAGTCTTTTACATACACTATCAGGCTATAACATTTATTATAACTCCCCTGAGGGGGTATGAACATGTGATATAGTACAACAAAGTTTTCTAGAAGTAAGACTGAAGGTCTTCTGAAGTTTGAACAAGTTATCCTTGTTTGGTTCACTAGGCTCACTTGATAAAAAACCACTAAGTACAACTTAGGTGGTAACATGCCTCTCTCTTCACCTTCCCTCTTCTCTCAAATTTGAGTAGGAGCCTCTTGGCCTTCTCCAACTCCCAAATTGGAACTCTAATATGCTCTATTCAGTCTTGACATGTTAGTATGTTAGTATGTCAGCCTTCAGATCTGACTTGTGTCATAACTGCCATAGAATCTCCATCATTGATGTCATAGATGTCATAAATGTAAGGGGAATCTAGCCAAGTGTCCATGAAACTCCCATTTGGCTCTTCCTCTACCATTTAAGTTACAATTCATCCAAAAATTGACCTATGAAGTATATGGATAAGTATATTAACCTTATAATCCATCCAAAAACATTAGGCTTCCCATATATTCGAATTTCCAAGAGAAAGATACCATTTAACATAGGAATTCTAGGTAGTGTGGGCCCCATAGTCTCCATGTGTCTTCATGCTCCATTGCCACTTCCATTTTCTCTTGTATTTATTTAATAAGATGAATTATTAAATGATTACCCCCTTCTAATGTCTAAACATCATTTATTATCCCCCTTATTCCAAATCTCAAAGCTTCCACCCCCAACCTAGGAAACTAGTGATTTTTCTCTTTGGAATTTATTTGAATTTTAGCATCCCTTTGACAACTTTCACGAATATGGAAAATGTGATTAGGCCATTGTGACCCAATGTAAAATTTGGGACATTACACTACCAACCTTTACCATTTTAGAACTCGTTGTCCAGTCTGTTGGTCACCCTATATGCTAGTTAGTTACAACTAGCATACATGATGCTCAATATAAATTGTCAACCGAAGGAAGTATTTTTATTTCAAAGATAATTCACACCGTCTATGCATAGACACTAATTAGTTGATCAACTGATTGAAGCATTCACCATCCTACCTCTTTATTCAGTAAAAGTCCTCTCATAATTAAAACTGTTTTGAATTACCTATTTAAGAATTTCAGAATTGCAACTATCTTCCTACAACTTCAAGCCAACAAATAATGATTCTAGAATTAAATGACTATATTAATTTTGCAAGAAGTTAAATCCTAACATTAGCAAACTATATGCAGATCCATCATTACTAGTTTAATCCCACTGATCTAATAATTGGAAATAACAATATTTGAACTAAAGAATTATAAGATATGATCTGACTAAATTAACAAACCTGAAAAAGACAAACAATTAAAGGAAATTAGAGATGATCTTGACTGTTATAAATAACACACACTTGCATAATGAAAACTAAACTACATAGTTGACTATCACACAATACCGCTGCAACTTAAGAGAAATGCAGATATTAATTATCAAAGGAAAATACAATGATTAACTATTTTTGTTGCAGCTATTATAAGGAATGCATCTACTACAACTTCCACACCACATAATAGAAAAATCAAAACATCTAATCAACTCGACGATCTTTGTGGGAAGGTAGGCCGAACCTTCAAACAGATATGCCGAAACTAAAACAGATTAAAATGTAGAAGTCTGAAGAATCCCACTCCTTATATTATGATGGTAAAACGAAAGTGCAGTTTTATGTTCACAACTTACACAGTATAACCAATATCAACCAAACCTTGGCTTAGGATATTTTTGAATATTTATACATGATCAATCATAACATCCACCCACTAATATCGGGCATCCATGAAGATCTATGATCTTTAGGCTGCCCTGTTACAACAAGCTGCACAACTGTGAGTGGAATTGAATGCGAGCAATGAATATAGGGAATCATGTTGAGTCCGCCATTAATGAGTAAACAGAACCAATTTGAATGTCCTTCTTGTCGCAACTAGACCTTCAGCAACGATGCACTGTTATAGCTAAATCTGTTGCAGCTAAGCATATTTCCTGAATACATGGAGTGATTGCCTCTATATGCTTCCAGAGTGTGGGGATGTGATTGGCGAGTGACTGCTGGTATCAAAAGAACATCTTCCCTACCAACACTCAGGCTACTACACCTGTACTTCTCAAAGCATGAATCATGTTTATGAAATCACAATGTATTAGTATAATCCAAGAGATAGAGTTCTAATCATATCAATAATAGGCATTAATAAGATGAAATAATAAATAATCATACCTATGAATATTCAGGGCTCAATGTGAGAAAATAACATTCATTAGAGGAAATTTCAACTCAAAATGGGCCTCCTAAAAAGAATTAATAAAATAATAGTTAAAATAATAAAATAATATTTATTAATTTTGGAGGAAGAAAAGAAAAAAACTACTTTTTTGTTTGTATTTTTGACATACCTCCCCGTGTTTTTACTCAAATTTCGATCAGGAGAGCTTGTTGGATGCATAACTAAATTCCTCATCCAACGAGTACCCGCTCGACCTACTTTTGACGGACCCCGCTACCCCAAAAACAAGAAATACCTGAAAAAACATGATGATGATGTCATCATCGCATTTTTTCAGGTATTTCTTATTTTTGGGTTAAAGGGGTCCGTCAAAAGTATGTCGAGTGGGTACTCGTTGGAAGCAAAATTTAATTCCGCATCCAATGATCTCTCCCGATCGAAATTTGAGTAAAAAAACGGGGAGATATGTCAAAAATACAAACAAAAAAATAGTTTTTTTGATGATACCTATCCCCAAATTTATATTAAAAAAGTGTGTAAGACCTATACGGTATTTCAAATTTAAAGCAATTTCATTGGCTAACACATGAAGACATGGAATTTGAATCAAAGTTAAAAGGCCCATTTTGAGTTTAAATTTCCTCTAATGAGTATGATGCATAGAATTTACTAAGGTAAGACAAAAAGGGTATAATAGATTTGGTTAAAAAGGGGAATTTTGGGACCCAACATCTCCCCCCAACTACTCTATTGCATGTCCTCATGTAACAACCCCAGCTAGTCTGAATCAGATGCTGGAACTGTACATCGTTCATGGAGAGATATAAAGTTTTAGGAGGGTTCAGGTGGTTCCCTCCCATATAGATATCCATTATGGGAAACCTAATATTTCCAACATTGCTTCTCCTCTGCCTTTGTCAATGAAAAGTCATCCCTATACGGCCTTTCTGGCCACCAAATAAGTGGACACTTGAATTTAAGTCCTAACCAATTAACTCCACATTTCCTCATACAGTCAGCATATCCCTCGACCCTTGGGAGTTCTTACTTAAAGTTATTAAAGCAATAAAGGTCCCTTCTCTTCAATGATGAAGGAGAAGCCTGTCATCTATGCTTACTTCCCTCCAAATCCAAATGTTGCTGTCTAGAAATCTGGCTAAAACACGTGGAGATAACTTGTTTTTGAAGTTCATCCACTTGCTGAGTCTAGATGGGAGATTTAAGCCTCTTTTCTTGATGAGAACGAAGAAGGAGAGGGGATTGAGGTTCATGCCGAATCCAAATATTAGAGTTGGACTCATTTTAAGAAATTATCTAGAAGGTTTCTTCCCATTGCACATGATTTCCGAAAAAGAAGCAAAGGCCCTCAGCTGGACATCCCCTAAGTAAGGAACAAGATTTGAATGACAGTCTAGGGGGAAAGCCATTTCATGCAAGTGAATTTCACACAACAGGTTCTGATCAATTAAGTTGTTCTCTATAAAATTTTCCAAAAATTGGGTAGAGGATGCCACCTCATAAGGTCTCCCTTCCTTTAATTCCTTCAATTTAAACCAATTAAACTATTCATACAAAAATACAGGATAAGAGGGAGATGGAGCTATGAAACTCATCAATTCCTAGGAAAGAGTGTACAATTGATATTTTTCCTTCTGCGTGGACTTGAATTTCTTCAACTCCTTCAACTCTTTTTGTACCTCTTCCCAATGATAAATCTGGTATATTAACTCTTCTGCCCATTTCCCCCTCAATTCTCTGATAGTTTTTTTTATGCTGATCTAGGGGGATCATTCCTTTCTGATATCTGTCCACATTAGAGGAAATTTCAACTCAAAATGGGCCTTTTAACTTTTATTCAAATTCCATGTCATCATGTGTTAGCCAATGAAATTGCTTTAAATTTGAA
>LPNX011232306.1:212834-241614 GCA_001517045.1 Pseudotsuga menziesii
CCTCACCTTTCCATTTTTTTACTTCTATTTTTAGCAGTGAGAGTTCTTCTATTAGACCTTGAATCCTTCCCTCTCCTACGTCCTTCTCCTCACCAGAATCTAAATTGAAAAATTCCTGGGAAGATTGAGTCCATACCTTATCACCCAATGTTTTAGCCCGATTGTTATGAAACAGAAGTGAAATAGCTTCCTCTTATACCATTGTTCCAACAACTTTTTCCTGCAAGGGTTCTTCTGCAATCAATTTTGAGGATGTTGGTTCTTGTGTAACAACACCTTCTTCCTGAAACCCCTTTTTTTCAACTTCAACAACCATTCGTGAAGATGTTGGTTCTTGTGTAACAACATCTTCCTGGGTTCCAATCTAAACACCTTCTTGAGTCTCGGTTGTGGCTTCATTAAGGAGCTGCAAAGATGTTGGTTCTTGTGTAAAAACTTCCTGCTCTCCCAATCCCTTTGGCTTCTTGGGTTGTTCTTGAGTTACTTTCATATCCCATGAAAGATGGGACTTGTCCTCGAGTATTTCAGTGTCCCCAGATAGATGAGACTGGTCCCCGAATGCTTCAGTGTCCCCTGATGGCTGGGATTGCATCTGTTCGTCTTCTCCTAGTTCCAAATCAGGGATTATGTCCACATCAAAGTCAGTTGTCCCTAGCCAAATGGGAATCTCAGCAAGGTTTTTTGAGGATGTTGGTTCTTGTGTGACAACAAAATCCTGATCAACTTCAATATTTTCCTGTTTCTTGGGTTCTCCATCCACTAGTTCTGTATCATGATATTGCTCTGGGGTCATAGTAAAAAATCCTAAGTTCAAGTAAGGGATTGTCTCAACCTCTTGCTCACTTACTTCCATTTTAGTAGCAGCCTCAAAAAAAATTTCTAGGGTTCTTGGTTCTTGTGTAATAAGACCCTATAGTTGAGACTGTAATTGCTCATGGTCCCTTACCTCTATATCAGGAATCATTTCCACTTCTTGTTCATCTTCACCGCTCAATTCTTCCGCATGTGATTTGTTCTCTTCTCCAACTGCATTTACATATTTTTGTTTCACAAATGCATGCACTATGACTTTGTATCCTTCTTGACTAAAAATTTCTCCACACCCAGGGAAAACTGCTTTTTCCAATTCTTCACCTTCCTCAACAGGAGATGATCATTCGACCTGATCTGCAGCTTCTACCAATGTATGCAATATTATTTCCACCTATTTCTTACATGTTTCCTTCCATATTTCCACTTCATTTCGGAGTGCTAGCACCTCTTCCTTCAATAAACTGTTTTCAAATAAAAGTCCCTCAATTTGAGGTTCCTCTGCAACAGGTTCTTGTGGAGCAGCATTTGTCCTCGCTCTCAAGATGGGAAATTCAATATTTGCTTTGATGTTTGCCCATTTTTATCATGCTACTTATACTGCTGTGAAATATTTGGTTCTCCTTCTCCTTACAGGTCATGATGCTTGTACCTATTCTCTTGACCTTCTTCTCTTCCTATGCGGTACAAGGGTTTCTAATTCTGTGGCTGATGTAGAAGGAACATTTCTTTCTTCGGTGACTCCCCTTATTTCTTCCATAAGAGTTTCTTCCTCAATTAAGGTTCCTACCCATTCAGGTGAGAATTCAATGGTGAGAACCTCTATATCTCGTTCTGCCCTTACAACTCCCACAACTTCATCTTCCAATGTCACAACATGCAATTCTGCTCCAGTTTCAGCTTCTGCTGTCGGAGCTTCCCCATTATCCACTCTTTCCATAGGGTTTGATGTTGCTGAAACCTATCCTTGTTCTTCTGCTTGACTCCTTGATTTTTGTTCTGACCCCGACACAATCCCCCCCCCCAACTGAATTGGAGGGACTCTGGTCCTCTTCCTGTACCTCCTCCCCCCAACTGGGAAGGTGCCTCCTCTTCCTCTCTAATTAGGACACTGCGCAAAGGAATTGGTGCCTGAAATATCGTAGGTTGACTAGTAAACTCTTCCCAGGTATGGTTTTGTTGTACTAAGGCCCTTATAATGAGCAGTTTTATTAAGCCATGCTGGGTGAGAGAGGAGTAGGGGCATCAAGGTGATTTGAAAAATCCTGCCATATGATGCAGGTCTTTAAATAAATAAAATGGGATATTGACTAAATCCCTGTGGCATAAATGAGAAGGTAGAGGGAACTTAGAGAAGTACACATTTTGATACCTACCTTCACTTGTAATGTGCTTCTTCAAGAAGACCGCCACTTTATTCCAGGGGCAAGGAAGTGATTGTAATGCTATCACCCACTTTGCTTAGCGGACCTGATGACCAGCTATCAGAAACTCCCGCATTGCAAACGCATTGTGGGTTTGTCTTCCAAACCAGGTGCTTCCCACCTGAGGAAGACTAGTAACTTCAACTATAATATCCTTAGTAATCTCTATGCAGAGACCTTTGATGTCTGAATAGGTTTCTATCAGATTTAGAGAAAACTATAGAGCTGTTTCCCAATGGTAGCCATTTAAACGTTGAAATAAATCAGTCCAACCAACTGCTTCAGAAATGGAAAAAACCTATGCATTTCTTTGTAGAGCATCCATATTTGTGGGTTCATTCCGGGATGGGATACACATATTGCTTCTCTATCTGAATTTTGGTATCAACTTGATAAATTACAGACCCAGAAATGGAAGTTACGCACAGGTACATGCACGAACAGTCGGGGTTGGAGTTGGATAAATTAGGAAAGTTAAGACAAATGTAAGTAGGGAATAATTGGTAAGATTTGGTCCCAAATTAGGAAAAAGATGATGGTCGAATGATAAGTTTGTGTACGGGATAGATCGCGCAGATTGATGGTTAACCGAGTACGGGTCTAATGACAGATACAAAAAGGCAAAGCATGATTAATATTGTCAAATTAAATTTAACACCTAATCATGTAAATGATCGAACCCCATACCTTATAAATTATGAGATGAACCATGATTTTCCATAATAGTGCAACATGTCACTGTAGCCATCAATTTAGCCATCATTGCGCGTGTTTTGCTGTGATCCTACCTGCGGTGAATCAAGAACGATATTTTCAACATTGGTGGAAACATGATTGAAATCATCATGTGAGTTAGAATCTGACAAAATTAGGATCGACAACATTGGTGGCCAAATTTGGAGGAGTCATAGCTATCTTGGTGATATATTTGGAGGAGTCGTAGCTACAGAGATAGGGAAATTAGTGAAAACTTAACACTAGTGCAGTCACGAAAATAGAAAGATAGGGAAAATTTAGCAGTGTCGTAGCTATGGAAATAGGGAAAATTTGTGGAATTTGACGGAGTCGCAGCTGCGAGGATAGGAAAAATATGTGGAATTTGGCAGAGTCGCAACTGCAAAGATAGGGAAAATCTGCGGAATTTGGCGGAGTTGCAGCTGTGAAGATAGGGAAAATTTGTGGAATTTGACGGAGTCACAGTTGTGAATATAGGTAAATATATGGAATTTGGCGGAGTCACAATTGTGAGTAATGAGAAAATGGGCAAATATGGGTAGCGTCGCAACTGTGAGAGATGGAAAAATAGAAAATTTTGAATGGAGTTGCACCTGTGAGTAATGGGAAAATGGGAAAATATGAACGGCTTCGTATCTAGGAGAGACATAAAAATGGGAAGTTTTGAACAGAGTTGCAGCTGCGAGTAATGAGAAAATGGCCAAATTTGAACGGTGTCACAGCTGTGAGAGATGGAAAAATGGGTAGTATTAACGGAGTTGTAGTTGCAAATAATTGTGCATCATTTTTTCTTTTTTTCAAGGAGCTCTTCTGAAACAGGAACATGGATTAAGGCGCCCACAGTCGTTAGGCCCAGTCATAACTGCTACTTATTAAACAAGTTCCTACACAGATTCTTCAAGCAAAACTAATCAAGTGTAAAATAAAGCAGAATAAAAATAAAATAAAACATGAATTTATTTATATACAACTTCCTATGTGGAAATCACAATATATATATATTTTTAAATATTAACAGGGATAGAGAAAAATTATTTTCCTTGCTTCAACTGGTAACTTGGATCAGCTGCAACCTGCGAAATAAATGCATCCTTTGATATTGGCTTGTGGTACAGTCGCAGCCTGTGACCATTAGCGAATAATGGTGTGCAATATTCATCAATAGTTATCAGGAGAACTGTGCCATTATCAAACACCCTATCTATATGGTATGGACCCAATCATCTTGTTTGAAGCTTATGCTTAAAGTCCTGCATGAACCTAGAATCTTATAGCAATGCCCATTCTCGTTCACAGAAGACTTTCTTCTTTATGAACTGATCATGCCACCTAGATCGCTACTGTTGAATCAATTATGTTTGATGTACATATGCTGTGCATTTTTTGTCGAGTTCATTCAGTTGGTTCAATATTCCCTTCTGATATCTAGTTAGATATAAGTTTTCCTCCATAGGTGTCTTTAAATTTTTAATCTCAAACTCAATGGGAAAGACGATGTTTTACCATATAGCATATTGTAAGGGGAAAAACATGTAGTATTGCGTCAGGTAGTGCGATAGGCCCAAAGTGCCTTTGGAAGTCTGTCAGCCCAATATTTGTGATGGCTTTTGACTGTCTTTGTGAGAATAGCTTCAATTACTTTGCTGGTACTTTCCACTTGGCCATTGGCCCATGGATGATAAGGTGAAGCTATTATGTGCTAAACATGGTACTTTTGTAACGGAGCTTCCAATTTATGTGACACAAACTGTGGTCCCCCATCCATGATTATTTTTTTTGGGTACTCCAAATCGGGTAAATATTTCTCCATACATGAAATCTATTACAGCCTAGTCATTGGCTTTCACCAAAGCCATAGCCTCTATCCATTTTGTCATGTAATGGGTGCAAACTAATATGTAAACTTTATGCTTAGAGGGAGGGTTGATGGGCCCAATGAAATCCAAGGCCCATATGTCGAAGGGTTCAACCACCAGCTATGTATGAGGGGGCATCTCATCCATTTTCTTTGGTTGTCCCATCCTCTGGAAGCTATCACAAGCCCGTACATACCTCCTCGCATCTCTAAAAATTGTTGGCCAGTAATAGCCTTTTCGTAATACCTTATGACATGTATGTTTATCAACAAAGTGTCCCCCATGGGGCTCATCATGAAAATCCTTCAAGATACTGAAAATTTTGTCTTCTCTTACACATCGCCTAATTTCAAGATCAGGTCCTATGTAGAAAAGATGACCCTATATCCAGTAGTACCTGGCACTCTGTTGGATGATGTTCATTTTCTCTCTTTTCGACAGATGTTCCAAAAGCTTTCGTGCAGCCAAATAGTTAGCAACATTTGCGTACCAGGGGAAATACGATGATACTGCACAGAAATGTTCACCTTTAAAAGAATCCTCAACAGGCATGTTGTCATCACTGTTGTTGTATAGGATTATACACCTAATAACCATAGGTCTGGGGTTACCAACATACTCAATCAACTTGCAGACAATTGACTCTAAAGTGAAGTAAAGGAAATAGGAGGATTAGAAAGACTTACTCAATTAATGAAGGTCAATCCTTGCTAGTCCTCTTCTGCTCTGCTTCACCTTCAAAGTCTTCAAGGTTGCTCCTCTTTCACCTGTCAAGAGTCAATCTTCCAGATACAAGATGATTCATATACATATAAGCAGGTTAGATAAATCACATATAAGATGCAGAAACATAAACAGTTATAAAACCAAGATACATGAAACACATATGGAAGAAGGATTCTCTTTATTATCAATAATGGAAAGAGTTCAGATTACAACCCAACGCCTGAGACAAGGACTCCTCTGCAACCAAAGGATTCTGAGTTCCATTGCTCCAAAAACTTCTGTATACAATCCACTAGCATAACTTTGCTCTCCAAAAGTATATCTAACACCCTCTCCAAGGCCTGTATTTATATGGAGGAAATAAGGCAGTTTCGAAGGTTGAGGAGGTTGAGACAGTTAAGAGGATTAATGATAAATGGCTTAACTAATCTCAGATCATCGCATGTTTTTATGTTTAAATGTTAAGAGACATATTCGTGGGTATGTAGAAGGACAACCCACGAATGATCTGTGAGTTGCTACAATAGAAACCCGCGAATACATCCATTCATGACTTGCATCAACCAACACTCACGAATGATGCATGAGTTGTATATGTGGAGAGTCGCGAATACAACCTAACATAGCAAAATGGAAAAGTAACCAGCTGAATGGAGAAGGAATGTATCATATAGTAAGCCAATCTATAGTGTTTTGGGAAAACCTCTATCCATAGATGTCCTTTTGTGTGTCAACATGAGGGATGTCAGCACTCGGATGGAGAGGTGCCATTCAGGTGTATAACAGATGCCCCCTAATGTGTGAGGTCAGAGGGAAGCTATGGCCGAAATACATTATAATATTTAGCTTTGGAGAACTCAGAAATCCAATGGAGCAGAGAGAGTACCTGAAACAAATACATAGTAAGTCATATACAAAGTTACATCTGAGGATGCTATGTTCAATTTACTGGAACATTAGATCCTTTACAATATTTGAGTACATCATATGATACGGGTAGAAAACCACGTATATTACAAAGGTGGATCGAAGCCACAATATACAATAATGATGAGTCTTCAAAGATCTGGAAGCTATGTAGATGAATAGAACATAATATTGCGCAACTTAGTCTATAGGTGAGGAACTAAGGTCTTCATAAAGGATCCCAAAGAACCAGTACAATGCAAGCCATGTGAATAAGGGTAAGCTGAAGTCGAACATGGAGAGGATTCAACAGTTTGTCAACCAATAGGTGATAATTGACAACTAAAGCAAAGGAATTCACGAATGATGAAATTGAATCCCGAGGTACGATTGTCAAAACTCTAGGTCTTCGTCATCAGGAAGTACTGAAACGGAACCATGGTGTGATAAGGAAGGAAACAGATCCTCCAACGGATTGCAAGAGTGACTAGGAACTAGGAAAAATAAGGGAGACACAAATAGATAACAGATATAATAGTGATGGGATCAGGCTATAGAGCAGACATTGGGAAGAGTCCTTGAACAGTGAGCACAACACAGAGATGACCCAAGGTAGCGTATAACTTATAGATAGAACAACTAGACCTATCTGTCATGTAGGAGACATGATCAGATTCCCTAGGTAGAACGAACAAGAGGAGGAGTAATAAACTCAAAGTGATAGCTGAACACAAGTGGACACTGAAACATGGATATCAAAAAGAAAAGAGTGCTATGTTCAAGGATTTCATGTTGCCATTACTGAAAACAAGAGAAAAATTCTTCCTTACCTTCCCTGTGAAATTTTAACGAGTCTAGGAAAGTAAACTCGGTTCCCTTTTCATTTGTTAACAAGCTTGAAGAGATGGGAAAATAATGCTTGATAGTGTCACTGATTCGTGGATTTAATGAGCTCAAACTAGTACATGCTCAACTGGTGTTTTCACATTTAGAGAGTCTGAAAACTCCAAAGAAGACTCCAGGGGGGTCCTTTTTCATCCAATTTAGTCTCATGAGGCCGAAAAAGTATAAAACAAACCACATAAGAACTCTCTTAACTTCCGAAGAAGAAAAGGTGAACCTTTTTTGTACTTAGTCAAGGAGGTCCGAAAAAGGTTAAATTACCACCTACCCAACTCTCCTTCCAGAACAGCATAAAATAGCTTGAGTTTTATGAGTGTGAAGGAAAGCAAGATCACTCAGAAAGATCCATTTGGTTATGAGAAATGGGGCTTACAACAATAAATTCGTTGCTTTGTTCTTTAGTGTTTAACGAGCATGACAAAGACACAAAGTACACTTGGAATCTTTTTCATGTTTGGGTCCAGAGCACGAAAAAGAGAAAACTAAGCTCAAACTAGGTGTTCCTTTTCCATAAATTTAGTCCCTCGGGTCCAGAAAAGTGATAAACCTATGCCTGAGAATACTCTTCTCAATTCAAAAAGAAAAGAGAGTGATCCTTTCTCGTATTATTCCGCATGGTCCGAGAAAGAGATAACCTACCACCAATGCGGATTCCCGTTCACATATTCTTAACGAGCTTGAACGGATGAGATAACTCAGGAGTCAAGTCTATTTTGGAGGAGTCATACCTGGGCCTAAAGAAACTCCATAGGGGCAGGGAGTCCTATAAAGAGATAGCTTGTAAAAAGAGATTCAGAAGAAGCTCTATTTGGTGTGAAAAAATAGCTAAGAGGAAACCCCTGAACCTGAAATAGTGATGGTATGAGCATCAAAGGATGACAAAGGAATATAAAGATGATACACATGAAATAAGGGCCCTAGACACGGAAGAACAATGGTAGAAACAAGGGACTAATAGCTTAGAATACCATAGTCCGTGGCAAAATGTTGAATACTAAGGTTAATGTGGAGTGAAAAGATGCCAACATGTGTTGGAAATAGCAAAACCACTCTATTGGAGCAACAACACTTTGTAAAAAGTGATAAACCTATTTCAAGGCACAAAGAGGGTGATATTAGTTAATTGACATTTCAAAATATGGAAAAAGACCCACTTTATGAAATATTATTTCTATAAATAGCTTGAAAATTAAAACAAACTCACCATTTGAACTTTTGAGCCAAAAAAAACAAAGTTTACCCTCTACCGTTGATAGATCATTGTGGACAATTGGACCGTCGAAATCGGAATCCGTCAGCTTCAGGTAATTCTACACCCTAAGCTCGTCAAATTGATCCAAGCAAATATTAGGTTTAATGGTGAATTCAGTATAAAACAGCACCCAAAATGATGGCAGTGCACATTCGCGGGTTGCTAAGAGGGAAACTCGTGAATACGTGTTATATTCGCGGGTTGCTTAACTAAACAGCCATGAATTATCCACGACCTACCTAAATAGACAGTCACGAATACTGCGCAGTGGGGAGAAGCTTAAAAAATATGCAAGATTTTGAAATTTTGATATGGGAATACTGAATCCAAGTGCTTGTATTTTCCAGGTAAAATATGGTTTTGGAGTGGAGGGAAAGGGAGCATGAAATAATTGATCATGCGGCACTCCAAAGTGTGCCCACCATACAGGCATTGAGGACTAGTGGGCTGCTGAAATTATTTTGTACATCGCCCATGCGGGCCAATGTCCGCATACTGGAGTTCATGGTCAATTACTGGGATCATGAGATGGGGATGTTCAATCTTCAAGGTGAGACCTTAGAGCTTACCGTGGAAGACATATATTTCATTACCGGGTTGTCACAATGGGGAGCACCGATGAACTTGGAGGGCATGGGCAGGGGTGGTGACCCCTTAAGTGTCCAAAACTATGTAGAAATATTTTGTACACCGGGTACTCAAAAGAAAGGAAGCAACGTTCTTATTGCAGACATCCAGGATTTTACTCTCCAGGTATTAGCTAGTACCATTGTGAGACTTGCAGGATCAACAGGGTTACATATGGCCACCAGGAACCAAATGAGGGTGGCAGTTGACTGTTTTAGAGGTGCTCTCTATGATTGGTGCTCGGGAGTTGCCCCCATTATGAAGAGGCAATTATCCGACTGCAAGAGAGGAAGACGCAAGAATTTTGGCTATGCAAGTATCTTAGTGGAGTTCTTCTTTGAGAGAGTACCATCCATGAGCCCTGCTATACTGCTATAGGTCAGATCTCCACGTCAGCCAAGGCTGAGCCGGTGGGGAGACATCTTCCTCTGTCAAGGAGGAGGAGACATAGTACACAGCGTATATGATGCTGACTTCTACACATGGTGGGAACGACAGCTGCCAATGCTGGAATAGTTCCCATACACCAGAATGGACTTCCAAGGTGACCTTGACCTTATCCTCCCTCCAAGAGGAGCATGGGGAGAGATGGGTAAGTAATTTTTAATTTTTTATCATTATCAAATTTTTATGAATTTTTCAAATGATATATATATACATATGTACAAGTCTTAATCCTATTTATGTGTCAAAATGCAGATATTGGACCAGTCCGCCCTGAAGGGAACCCTCATATGTTCATGCATCCTGTCGTGGGTGAGGATCAGGGACTGATCAGTGTACTAGAGGGAAAGCTAGCCAGGATAACCCAATGAGTACCGACCATACGGATAGAGCATATCCCTGCAACCATGCAGGAGTTCGTAGTTGGGGTTCCATCGATTTGGCTACGTCTTTTCAGACGAGTGGCGAGAGGAGTGCTCATATATAGAGATGCGGTGGAGGCTACCGAAGCTGTGGAGGTTGAGGAAGCTAGGATGCATAGAGATCATGGGGACCAAGGTGGTCCTAGTGGCTAGGGCGGTCCAGCTTAGACCTAGGGCATTTTGATAAACTATGATCCACATTTTTGTATATTTTGTATATGATGGGATCTACGAATCAGAATCGACCTATCTACAGACAGATATTTTACACACACACACACACACACACACATATATATATATATATTGATGTTGGTTGTCGGCTTATTTACAAGTGTTCTTTATATGTTTGCTGTATATTTTTATAAAATATGTGTGAGATGCCAATCCAAAATGTAATTAGCATATGCATCAGTCAATGAATTTTGGTTATGTGGAATATGATTGAAAGTAATAATTTCAAAATGTCTTTCCAATAAACGAATTTGCATGAACTGACGTAACAAGATAGGATTTCGTACCTGATAAGCTCGATTGAGTTGGGAAACTACCAACTGAGAATCCAAATGGACCTCAACCTGGGTGATGCCATGTGACAAAGCATCCCATAGGAGCTCAATTACAGCCCTATACTCAGCAACATTATTAGAAGCAGGACCTAGAAAAGCGCCTCCCACGACAACAAGCTATCCTGAGGGAGAATAGATAACCCATGCTGCCGAATCCAGGTTACAAGTGTGACGGCTGGCGCCATCAGCGAAACCTATATACATTTCGGAACACATCTGCAACAACTAGAAGATAATATAAAAAACAAAACTGACAACCTAATGTACATAAAAAATACATACATTAAAATACAAGAAAAAGTGCTAAGCCTAAGCATAGTACTTCTTCAGGTAGAGCCCATTTCTAGGCTCAGGAAGCTTATTCCCATCATAATCAACTAATTCATATGCACCCTTAATTAATACCTTCGACACGACATAGGGTCCTAACCACATAGCCTTGAATTTTCCTGCCCCCAGAGGTTCTTTATCTTGGTCCCAAAGCAAGACAAGTTTCCCCTCAGAGAAAACCCTAGGTTTGACCGTTTTATCATATTGAGATTTAACCCTATTTTTATGAGCCTGATTAGTAGTCAACGCATCTCTACATTGTTCATCAAGGTGTTCTAAATGTACCAGACATTCCTCAAGTTCAGTCGTATCAGGTAACACATGAATGGCTATCTTCAAGGATGGGATTTCACATTCAATCGGAGTAACTGCTTCCACCCCGTGAATGAGTTGGAAAGGGGAATAACCTGTGGTGGTATTGACATTAGTTTTGTAAGCCCAAAGAGCAGGATATAACATGATGTGCCAATTAGAACGGGCTGCATCAATTGTCCATTTAAGGATAGTTTTTAAAGTCTTGTTGACAGCCTCAACCTGGCCATTAGCTTGCGGATAGTATGGAGAAGAATGTTCTTGTCTAAATTCGAGCATAGTAGTCAGTTCCGTCATCATGTTATTTTGAAAATGACTGCCATGGTCAGTGACAATCACTTTGGGAATACCAAACCTTGCAATAATTTGATTGAAAACAAAGAAATCTATTGTTTCCCCATTATCTTTGAAAGTAGGCATTTCCTATGCCCGTTTCGTAAAATAGTCAACATCGACAATGATGTATTTATGCCCCCCAGCCGAAACTGGGTTGCATGTCATGTAATCGATCCCCCATTTCATGAAGGGGCCTACCGAGACAACGGGAAATAATGGAGCAGGATGCGACCGCATCTTCCTGGTGTAAAGCTGACACGGATGACAACGCTTCATGGCTTCCACACAATCTTTAAAGATCGTGGACCAGAAATAACCAGCATGTAATATCTTCTGGGCCGTTGCTAACCCAGATAAATGACCCCCACATGCTCCGCTATGGGAATCATTTAGGACAATCTCCACTTCCTCATGAGTAAGGTAGCGACGCAAGACAGAATCTACCCCTCGTCGATATAATGTATCTCCTATAATGAGGTAGTTCTTGGCATGAAGGCGTAACTTACATTGTTCCTCCCTAGAGGAAGTGGCAGGATACTTCAAATTCTAGAGATATATAAGAATATCTCCGTACCAAAGATCATAGGTGGCTATCAAGAAGATGTGCTCATCTGGGAATGAGTCATCCTCAACCGCTACATTTTCTTCAGTGGGAAATTCTACTATAAGCTCAGCAAAAACTAAGGACTTCTTAGACTTAGTGGACTGGAAATCCAAGTCAAAATCCTAGAGAATGACTATCCATTTGTTAAATTTTCCCCCAACAATCTGCCGGGATAAAACATATTGGAACGGATTCACATCCGCCACGACTATGGTGGTCCTCAGTAAAATGTAATGACATAACCTCTGCACAGCATAAACAGCTGCTAAGGCTAACTTTTCCACGTGGGAGTATCTAAGCTCAGGTCCGACCAAAGCACGGCTAAGATAATAAATGACATGCTCAACAAGCTTATCGTCCTCCTAGACTAGTACTACCCCAATTGTCGACTCCGACACCGCCAGTTATAATATGAAATCCCTAGAATAATCTGGTGGACATAATAAAGGTGCCGAAAACAAAGATTTTTTCAATGCCTCAAACGCAATTTGTGCGGTTTCATCCCATACAAATGGAGTGTCTTGTTTGAGCAAGCGCATGAAACCTTTAGTGATTTTGGCATAATTAACGATAAAACGTCGAAGAAAGTTAGACTTTCCTTGCAGGCTTTGAATTTGCCTGAGAGAATGAGGAGGAGGCAAATTTACAATGGCCTCAACTTTCAATGGATCCACCTAGATGCCTCTACTAGAGACAATGAATCCAAGTAATCTTCCCGACTCGACGCAGAAAACACACTTGTGGGGATTCAAGCGAATTTTATAATATCTGCATCTTTCAAAGATGAACCTTAAATGATCTAGATGTTGGATCCTCTTGCGAGAATATGTGGGAAGATCATCAAGGTATGGTTCGACAATGGCTTTTATGTCATGAAAAGCAAAGTTCATATCCCGTTGAAAGGTAGCCCCAGCATTTTTCAATCCAAAGGGAATTTTCTTATACGCAAATGTACCCCAAGGGAAAATGAAAGCATTTTTATGTTGGTCTTCCGGTTTGATTTGTATTTGATTGTAGCCGGATAAACCATCCATAAATGAAAACACCTCACTTCCCGCACATGCATCTATGATCTGGTCAATAAATGGTGTGGGGTAGTTGTCCTTAGGACAGGATTTATTGAGGCCTCTAAGGTCTGTACACACACGAATAGTCCCTTGATTTTTATCAACAGGAACAGGGTTGGACACCCATTTAGTCAAAGCTATGGGATATATAAAACCAGCTTTCAACAACTTTTCAACTTCTGCCTTCACAGCCGCTGCTTTACGCGGGTTCACGGGTCTTAATTTTTGTCGAACTGGCTTGGCATCAGGATAGGTTCGGATTTCATGTTCAACAATAGATGGATCTATGCTTGGAATCTCCTCATATGACCAAGCAAAGATATCACGAAATTCCTTAAAAAGGGTAGTATAGATGGCAATCTCCTCGGGAGAGCAGTTTGCACCTATATAGATGTTTTCCATGACATCTAGGTTCACAGAGATGTTGATAGGTATAGTGGCAGAAATGTTTGCCATATTCCCCTCGACAAACACTCCTTCCCTAGGAAAAGGGTTGATAGGTATATCAACATCTTCTGACAGTCTCACGCGAAACTCTTGGTTTTCTATCTTGCTCAGTTCTGGAAGAAAATAGGATCGATGATGAAGATCCTCACAATTCTTATCACATCCACTCATGGCTTCCAGAATAGATTCATCAGAAGGTAAAATAGTGTCTAAGCAATCTATAGAATGTAAAGAGTTTTCCGCCCATGCGGGAAAATAGACTTCTTCCAGATCATCCGAGACTATTAGAGGATCTGGAATGGGATCAGCAACAGCTTGAGTGATAGCTTGATAAGCCACCTCTACTGCCGATAAGGGAAATTTAGGTTCATGGGGAGTTGGGAGGACCCAAGGATCAGTCCTATCGACAATTGTAGCGATGGAATTCCCCACACTAGTAGAACCAATGTAATTTACCGAGGCTGGAAGATCAAATGTGCCCATCAATGATGTGTACATTCTAACCCCCAAGCTCTGTGCAGCAAGTTTTACCTAATCAACCAACGGCACAGTGGACTCATTAGACTCTAAACGACCTTTTTCGGGTAAAATCAAGTTGATCAATAGTAACCAACTTGCCCTCATGTGGAAAAACCACTACACGAAGAACGATCGATGCAATAGTGGACATAGCATAAGTCCAACTCCTTCCCAGAAGTAGATTGTAGTCCAAAGGAGCATCAATCACTTCTACTTCAATAGACACTGCTTTTCCTGCCAACTTAATCTTGAAAGATGGTAGCATACCATGTGGACAGAAGGATCTTCCATCAAAATCAATAAGCGAAGTGTTTGATGGGGCCAACTCTGGGGATCCAAGAGATTTCCAACAGGTCAAGGACATAACACATGTAGAGGCCCCCTCGTCAACAACTGCCCTTCCAATGGTCTTACCACCATGGATGACATCTATTGATAGGGATACATGGTAAGGGAGGCAAATTTTAACATTAGACAAATGAAATTTTGCCATGAGACTCGAAGAGTCCATGCTACCTAAAGCTGCTAAGAGGGCATCCCGCTGAGTGGGACAACTCTGTAACACCTCTAAAGCTGACATTGCACAAGGGGTTTGAGCTAAGTCTTCAACCATGGAGTAGTTTGAAGCAGCCCTAGCGTTAGGGTTATGCAAGGTCTTCTTAAAGACACCTTTCGGTATCTTTGGCATAGTTTCAGCAGGTTTCTCTATCGTGAGAGGGTTCGAAGTTTCACCTACAGCTTTACCCTTCTCAGAACTTTTGGTCTCATAATTTTTGTTCCTTGTCTGGAACAAAGTCGAAGATCTAACCATGTTGATATAGTTTGGGTCAAGGACAGTTTGAGTGCCCCCCGCTACGTTAGAAGTTGAAGCAGTGTTTTGTCCTTGGGGAAAAGGATCCTTCAGGACAGCCGGTTGTTGAGCTTTAAGCAGCTTCTGGGCTTGATCCATAAGGGGACAAAGGTGAGTAAGGTGGTCCTCTTGGCACAACTTACAAGGGAACTTGACCTTCTTCTTTTCTTTTTTTCCCCCATCAGCATTGTTCACAGGCTTTGGCTTGTTTTGGTTTCCCTCTCCCTTCTTACCTTTCTTTTTCTTCCTGTCGGGCTGCTGATTTCCCTTCTGAGAGGTTTGTGCAAAGACATTTGCATTCTGGCGGGAGGGGGCAGCCTTTACTGCCTCCGCCGTAGACTGTTTGACAGACAACTGGTGAAGTTGCTTAGTCAAATACTCTATAGTGGGAGAGTTAACGGATCCGACCACACCATCGGCATGGGGTCCAGGCTTAGGCTTCTCCTCCTCGTACGAAGGCCTCAGTGCCTCAGGGATGATCTCATACAAGATCCCAAATTGTGAATAAATCAAATCCAACTGCTGGGCTCTGAGTATGGCTTCTTCTTCATTCATTACTCCTGATGTGGAAACATCCTTAGATATGTATGGCAATAGTGATTTAAGGAACCATTCT
The DNA here is from genome assembly GCA_001517045.1 of Pseudotsuga menziesii. Taxonomy (NCBI): domain Eukaryota; kingdom Viridiplantae; phylum Streptophyta; class Pinopsida; order Pinales; family Pinaceae; genus Pseudotsuga; species Pseudotsuga menziesii. The sequence continues at coordinate 228,590 of LPNX011232306.1, forward strand.
AACAGAAACTCAGGAGGAATGGTGGCTTTGATAAGGCTCTTTCACCTCCTCCACTCTTGGATATGATCCGAGATGTGGGTAGCCTTGTTTTTTCTAAAAGTAGACAACAAGTCCGTTCTGAAATCATATCAGACCGGAAGCTGAAAGTGGCTGATAAAAGCACTAGCCAAGTCCCAGAAACTACTGAAAGCAGCAGAAGGTAGTTCAATATACCATTTTTCTGCAATACCTGTCAAGGTCCTCTGGAACAGCCTCAACCTCACTGAATCTTCATTCAGCGAATTTGAAGAACACCATAAATGGAAGGTGGTGGCATGTGCCCCAGGATATTCACCACCTTTACCTTAAAACTTAGGGATGTCCGATGGCAATTTGGTGGGAACAGGTGGCCACAAGGGGTCATGCCTCACTGGGTCATTCATCAATTTTGACAAGTCTGGCAAGTTTAAAGTTTCCAGGAATGGAAGTTTGGGCCTAACCAGGGTACTAAATGTGCCAGCTTGGGGATTTGAGGGATGGCCCCCGAATGCCAATGGGTAGTGGGGTTACCCCCTGACACTGGTTGTGAAGTGGTAAGGTTGCTCTAAAATGGATTCCATCCATAAGCCACATGATTGTGTGTGGGAGGTGCAGTGTAAGAATTTCGGGCCGTCCCCATAGAAGTAGGGGTCTGAAAGATAGGAGTAGGTATCCCTCCGCTAAAGAACGAAAAGGGAGAGCTTGTGTATGGGACCGAAATAGGGGTTTGGAAGCTCTACCCATAAGAGGTGTTACTCCCAAACTACACTCCTACATATGAAGGAGATGTACCTACGTATGGACTGGATGGGGGAATGTGCCCCCCATTCCAAGGAAATCCTTGGACATATGCCGAGGATCCTACCAGACCACTCTAGGTAGTATAGGGAAAGGAAGAAGGAATGGTAGGTATACTGGGGATCCCAGTAACCATGTCACCAGAATTACCTCCTAGGTTTGAATGAACTGGTGTTTGAACCACCCGGCTCGCTGGAGTCAAAGGTGTAGAAGGAAAACTAGATCTAGGGGAACTTACCAGGGGACGTAGTAACCCTTCAACCGGAAGGGTTGAGGTGAACAAAAAAGTACTTTCTTCCGCAGAAGACATGATTCTACCCACAGGGACACCTAACACTGGTGAATCAAAAGGTCTAACCTGAACAATCACAGGATCATTTAAATCAGTCAAGGGGGTGTTAAAATTTCTTGCAAACTTGTCAGTCTGCATTTCTTCTATCTCAACTGTGTCAAGATCAAAACGGTTAGCAATGAGTTTTGGTTCACTAAGAACTTCACTTATTCCTACAGGTTCAAATGAACCGTCTGTGTCTAATCTCCGCCTTTGGGGTAAAGGTGGAGGCTCCAATGTGGTGATAGGAGGAAGGTTTCTCAACCTTCTTGACATTCTAACAGGTTGGTCCTCCAGAATTAGAAATTTGACAAATCACACCCTAAGGCCAACTAAACACAGGAAAAACCATAGAGCATACACTATAAAATTCCTAAAGTCTCAAGCAATCAAACCAGGGTAAAAGATATACTTTCCTGAAGAAAGTTGATGAATGATTACTTGGCGTCCTTGAAGTGGTTCTTAGGCACAAGCAGAGGAATCACCCACCGCCCTCCTACACTTTCAACAAGGGTTACCTTCCAAGCCCATTCAAGGTGAACCAGAAATAACCTTCTAGTTTACCTAGGTATGAACCCTAAAAAGACAAGAGACTAAAGGATACCTTGGCAACATCAACAGTCTGGGGGGATAGTCGCAAGCCAGACTCGTACGCATGCGCAGGGTAGCTGAGCTCGAAACTCTGTCTAGGACAGAATCCCCAGATGTGTAAAAGTTCTGAGTTACACTTTGACAAGGATTCAGAGGGTTATCTCCTCTGTCCAAGCCTCCACGTGGCCTAGTGCTTAACTCCCGTTTGAGAGGAGCTTCCCAGATACAGTCAATAAAGTCAAGGATTTACCTAAAGAAAGGTCCACTATGTCTGAGTTTTATAACTTGCGGGAAGTTTACACTTCTTATCCCACAAGTCTAGCCTAAGCTAGTAGGTGAAAGGCCCCTAAAAAACAAAACTTACTAGTAAATTTTAATTTATGTGTTGATTTTAAAGGGTTGTTATTTACTCAAGAGGAAATGGAGTGGTATACTTTATGATGTTTTGACTCAAATAAGAAATAAATGAAAATAAAGGTGTATTCAAAGAAAAATTACCATTATAAAAACAAACTTCTTTTTCTTTTCTTGCAAATATATATTGATGAATTGAAAGCAGCGATAAGAGAAACTAAGCCTATATTTTTTGTAGTTTTTGAGATAATATCTTGAAATTGAAATAAACACTACTTATGCAAAATCACAATGCAAAAGCTTTAACTATGTTTTCTTTTCACTTTTAAAAATACTCAAAATTCTACTATGCATCTACAATGCACTATACTTGAGCAAACTTGAATCAAATAAACAGTATAAAAGCATCAAACTGAAGCAAACAGGCTGACAAAACCAAAAGACCACCAACAAAGGAAGGCTAGGAACCCTAGCTTGGGTGCAAACAATGACAAAAATCACTGTAGACTTACAAAGGCAAGTGAAAACCAGCCACTTTCAGAAGACAGACTGGAAAAAAAACAGAGCCCAAGACCCTGATCACTGATCTGGACAAAGACACCTTAACCCACAACCCAAACAGGCCAAAATACTTCAGTATGTAAACAGTAAATAATCCAAGCAACAGAGACTCAAGGGATTTCGAAAAAGCACAAAGTGTGATCACCTAAGGTATTCAGACAAGCTACCCAGCATTCATAAAGAAAATCCACTCAGAAAACAGGGATTATACAAAGAAAATAACAAGCATATTTGCGACTATCTATAAGTGAAACCCGTAGATGATTTGCGACTGTCCAGTCCGGCAACCCACGAATGCAAACTTGTATTCACGACTATTCAGAAGCACAACTCACGAATGGGTATAAAAATTTCTCAAAAAAAAAAGAAAAACCCAAAGACTTTCAAATACTGAGGCAAATAAGAAACATGATAAAAGATCACACACAGACTTCCAAGCAAAGACTGGTCAGGGGGACAGAAAACAACCTACAGTAGTCCGGGCTCCCCAGCGGAGTCGCCAGTTCTGTTGTACAGGATTATACACCTAATAACAGTTGGTCTGGGGTTACCAACATACTCAATCAACTTGCAGACAATTGACTCTAAAGTGCAGTAAAGGAAATAGGAGGATTAGAAAGACTTACTCAATTAATGAAGGTCAATCCTTGCTAGTCTTCTTCCGCTCTGCTTCACCTTCAAAGTCTTCAAGGTTTCTCCTCTTTCACCTGTCAAGAGTCAATATTCTAGATACAATATGATTCATATACATATAAGCAGGTTAGATAAATCACATATAAGATGCAAAAACATAAACATTTATCAAACCAAGATACATGAAACACATATGGAAGAAGGATTCTCTTTACTATAAATAATGGAAAGAGTTCAGATTACAACCCAATGCCTGAGACAAGGACTCCTCTACAACCAAAGGATTCCGAGTTCCACTGCTCCAAAAACTTCTGTATACAATCCACCAGCATAACTTTGCTCTGCAAAAGTATTTCTAACACCCTCTCCAAGGCCTGTATTTATATGGAGGAAATAAGGCAGTTTCGAAGGTTGAGGAGGTTGACACAGTTAAGAGGATTAATGATAAATGGCTTAACTAATCTCAGATCATCACATGTTTTTATGTTTAAATGTTAAGAGACATATTCGCGGGTATGTAGAAGGACAACCTGCGAATGATCCATGAGTTGCTATAAGAGAAACCCGCGAATACATCCATTCACGACTTGCATCAACCAACACTCGCGAATGATGCGCGAGTTGCATATGTGGAGAGTCGCAAATACAACCTAACGTAGCAAAATGGCAAAGTAACCAGCTGAATGGAGAAGGAATGTATCATATAGTAAGCCAATCTATAGTGTTTTGGGCAAACCTCTATCCATAGATGTCCTTTTGTGTGCCAACATGAGGGATGTCGGCACTCGGACGGAGAGGTGACATTCAGGTGTATAACAACTATTAGTAAAATGAGATAAAAAATCAGCAACAAATTCTCTTTTCTAGTTCTATCAATAATTGTAATGTCAAACTCCTGTAATAGTAGTATCCATCTAGTTATCCTAGCATTTGTAACAGGTTTATTCATTAGATACTTGATGGTTGAACGGTCAGTGTGTAAGAATGTGGGATATCTAGTGATGTAATGTTCGAATTTATTGATGGAATAGACAATGGTTAAAAATTTCTTCTCTGTGACAGTGTATTTGAGCTCAACAAGCGGCAAGTTTTACTAATGTAGTAAATTCCATATGGATCTTTCCCATCCTGTTGTCCCAGCACTACTCCTATGGTAGTGTCAGAGGAATTGGAGGAAATACGAAAAGGTAGGGCTCAATTGGGCCCCATTAAGATAGGATTTGTAGAAATCCTCTTCTTATGTTTGATAAACGTTGTTTGGCATGCATCATTCCAAATGAACTATAAATCCTTCATCAACAAACTAAATAAAGGGGAAGCAAGTTTGGAAATATTTTCTATAAATGTTCTGTAGTAACCAGCATGCCCTAAGAAGCTACCTACCTCTTTCTGTGTTCTAGGGGTGGGTATGTTTTCAATTACCCTCATTTTGGATAGATCTACCTGGATACCATCAGCAGAGATGAAGTGCCCCAAAACCATAGCCTTGCTCTTCATCATGTGGCACTTTTTAGTGCTTAAAGATAGTTGGGTCTGCTCATAGGGTGTCAAAACCTTTTCTAAAATTTTTAGCTCCTCCTCAAAGTCACTTTCATACGTGGTAAAAGTCATCCATGAAAATCTCCATACTATCATTGACCATCTTCGAAAATATGCCAATCACAACTCTCTGAAAGGTGGCTGGTGCATTGTACAAACCGAAGGGAAGTACCCTGTATGAAAAAGTACCGGGCAGGTGAAGGTGGTCTTGTCTTGGTATTTGAGAGAAATATGTATCTAGTTGTACCCACTAAACCCATCCAAAAAGAAAAAAAAATTCTTCCTAGATAGGGTATCAAGTACTTGATCAATGAAGGGTAAGGGAAAGTGGTTCTTCTACGTTGCTTTGTTTAATTCCCTATAATCCATGCAGACTCTCTATTTCCCTTTTTTTGGGGGCTATCACAAGTGGATAAACCCACTAGCTATCTGAGATTGGGTAAATAAACCCTGCTTCAAGAAGCTTTTGAATTTCCTCTTTCACTATGTCCCTAAGGTTGGGGTTCATCCATCGTTCTGGTTGGCACATAGGTCATGAGTCACTCTTAATGTAAATGTGGTGGGTGAACAAATTAGAAGGGATACCCTTCATATTTGTGTAATCCCAAGCAAAATATCCCTTGTGCTATTTCAGGAGTGTGACTAGATGTTCTAATTCATTAGGAGTAAGGTTCGGATTGATATTCATTGTTTTACTTGGATCTATCTCAATTGGAGTGCTTTTTGAATTCTTGAGTACTGGAATTATACGGGTGTCACTGACTAAAGTTTCCTCTATAATATTTTCTTGTTTCTCTTCATCTAGGGTACTATTCAAGATCTGATAAACGTGCATATTGACAGATGTAGGCTCACCAATGAAACTGTTGATGGAATCATCCTTTGTTTCATCTTTTAAGGTTAGCGCCTTCCCTATTGTTAATAATGGCTGAACCCCATCTTCCTCCTTTGCTCCATCCAAAGAAAATTTTCATCTTCTAAGCTAGGTTGTGTTGGAGGGTATAAGGTAACAATTTTGATTTCAGTCCCATTTGAGATGGTCATAGACCCTGATCGAGAGCTGATGTGAGCATCTACCATGGCTAACCAAGGTCTTCCCAGGATCAGTGGGTGTCCCCCCAACTGTGACTTCAGCTGCAATAGCAGGAAGTTCGTGGGGTATTCCCACGAATCGACTGAGACAACGAGGCCATCGAATATTCCCTCGGGTTTGACAGTGGACCTTGTTGGTTTGGACTAGGTAGACCCAAGTTTACTTTACTATACCAACAAAACCCCTAGCTCACTGGCCCTTTTGGCGACAGACCGCAGAGCGGCCTAAAGTCTCACCTGAAGTGATCTTGGATGGGTCGGCTGAAGACTCAAGTGTACTTAGCCGGGTTCTATAGCATCCTAGTTGTTCTCGTGACTCTTCTTCGCCAGCGAGATCTCTCTATGAAAGCAATCTCTCCTTCTAGTTGGCACTGGTAGGAAGAAGAATCTTATCGCATCGCAGCTTCTATGGCAATGTGCAACTTACTCTTCCGCTCAGCTCCTTCCCTGTGATATCTCACACCACAGCTCCCCAGATGATGCGATATCGCCTTTCTATTCTGTAATATATCCTATAATGAGGCTCAATATGTGTATCAACTCTCAAGGTCCTGCGACCTCCTTCCTGGGTCTACTAACTCTGTTAATCTTCACAAGAATGTTAAACCACTTCACTTAGACCTCTACAGTTTAACACGCTAACATCAACTGCGTTGAACTCACGGAACTCATATACCAGAGTCACTTAACACTATAACTGTCAAACTGTTATGAACCAAGCACTGAGAAACTCATATACAGGCTACTTGATACATTCAACTTGCGTTTAACCCTCTATGTGCTATAAACTGAAGCATAACATACATACATCCATCAACTGATAAGCAACATTCATGTAACAAATAACAGATAACACATAAGTAAAGCACAAACACATGAAATAGTCGCACAACACACGGATTTTACGTGGTTCACGTCCAGGGGGGAAGCTACATCCATGGGAACTGATTTTTATATTATATCTTGAGAGAGTAAACACAGTTCAGCTGCAACCTGATATGTAGTTTGAGATATTCTAGGAAACTCCACGCACACAGCTAGGAGCCCTTCTCTCTTAGATCTCTTCTCTTATAATATTGCCTTCTCTTACAATATACTCTTCCTCTCTCTCTCTCTCTCTCTCTCTTTCTCTCAATCCCTATGGATTGTTCAATCCCTACGGATTGTTACATACATGCTCAAGGAGCTAGCTACTGGTTATAGTAAGATAACTAATAGATTTAATACAGAACCAAAGATCGACTCTTACAATACTGAGACACTAGAGACATTGAGCTAGCCAAATGACTCGATGGCTACCCAACTGTCTAACTGTCTAACTATCTGAATAGCTACCCAATTGTCTAACCTTTTACAATACAAAATCCATGCTTATATAGGAAGCCCAAAGGTCTCGCCATTACAAAACTGTGGGCCTTTCCCAACAGTAACCCAAAAACCCTAACTGTGATAGTCGGTGCATCTGTACCGTGGGTTGCCACTTACCATCACACCACAGCTTTCTACAGTCTTCCACGCTTCCTAGAGCTAATCGTGGGTATGGGCGTTGCTTCCTGTTGTCCTTTGTCTTCAATACCTTGGCCTGTTGCTTCTTTTCTCTTTATGAGGGTAGTTGATCCCTCCTGTCTTCGCCGCTACCTTAAGTGCAGTGGTTGAGCTCTCTCTTCTTGGCCGCTCAAGTACTGTCTTCTTTGACTTCCCTGTCCTGATGTAGCATATTTTCCTATAGCTACGGGACGCTGCTCCAACAGTCCCCTAACACTTACTTGTGGCTCATCCCTGAGCCACTAACAGCTGGCTTCTCCTACTGTAGCTTCTCCTTGGCTTCCTGCAAAGTCCTTCCAAATCTCTCTCAAAGTCCTGTGAGTCCGTTGTTCATAGCTTCGACACACTCTTTTGCAATTTCAAGCATATCTTGACTAATGATGGAGTCTTCTGTACACTTAGTTCATAGGTCTCTCTTACCTTTCCTTCCCTTATTGTCATTCTCTCGCTCTCGTCGCTTGCAAGACCTGCCATCCATGTTTTTCTACCATAAGGATTCAAATCCCTAGTATCACGAGAACTCCTCTCTAGCTGGGTTAGAACTCGCATCCCAAAGAAAATATAAATCTATATCTTACAGCCATCTTAACCATTTCACTCGGTCTGGATCCTTTCATATGAAAACTATACAAACCATGAATTCCATTCTGAGAACAAGCCTTTTTCCGCATTCTGAAGTTCTGCTTATTGGTTTGTTTTCCCCTTTCACTTTTCATGCTGCCTATGATCTTCATATTTTTGTTTCTTTGCCTCTGCAATCTCTTGTTCTTCTCTTAGGTGATGAGATAGGTCAGCTTCCTTCTCCCATTTCCTTCTTTTTCTCATTTTTAGTTTCTTCCTGGCTGTAGATTTCTTCTCATCATTCTTCTGCTCTATTTTCTTATCTTCAGTGATCTTCTTGTCTTTCTTCTTCTCTGTAGTAAAGACTTTGATGACATCTTCTACATCCTAAGCTTTAATCCTCATCCTTGGTGGCTGTCTGACCTGTGATGTACCTAATTTCACAACCTTGGGCAGCGTCGTCATAGCGGACGTAAGGCCACCACACTGGAATCTTTGCACAATGTCCTCTAAATGCTCCGTCTCAAAAAAGAACCACTCGGTGCAATACTCTGGGTTGGCAATGGCTGCGAAATTGGGGAAAAATAGCACTCTATAACTGAAGTATCTCTGCATGGAAAAAATCTTCAAATTGCTCTGTAACTCTCAGAAATCACAAAAGTAACCCTTCTATATGAATGATCTTCGAATTTATAACGAAAGCGATAATCTCTGAAGCAACGGTCATCTAGGATAGACCTGTCGACGGTATTAATTGCATGGACAAGACAATACCCATCGTTTCGATCCTCATTAATTGCTGAAATCCGATCAAATTTCCCTCAAAACTTGTGTATAGGCGCTGGTCTCGACCAAGATTTAGAAAATCTGGAAAAATCATTATACTGTTGCCAAATCTAGGGTAACGTATACCGGTCATTTCTGGATTAACTGCTTGTCAGAAGGCGAAGTGACTGGCCCTCTGTCTCTTTTCAAACTTGTTTACATGGCACGGGGAGCATCGCATTGCTGCGATGTCACACCGCATCGTTCTGAACCAACATGCTAGCATAAAACTCTGCAATGTTCAAAACTTGCGCAACATGACTGGCATGAAACTCCTCATACTTGGATTTTTTTATTTTTTATTTTTAACTCCGCAAGCATCCTATGACTTGCGCAAAATAAACTTTCCTCATGTGATTCCTTATACTTAGAATACTTAAGACTCTTTACCTACCGATGTAGACTAATTACCGGTGTGATGCCTCCTTTCAACTACACTAGACATCTGCACTATCCAAGCTATCTGGGTTAGGGTTAAGAGGTGGAGTGGCTGTCACTATAGAGCTTAAGCCTACTGCCATTAATTAACGTAGGAAGAAGCTCTCCGTTCAGTTTGTTGAGCTGAACAGCACCTCCTTCTGTAACAGACTGAATCTGATATGGCCCCAACCAATGCGTCTTGAACTTCCCTGGAAACTTAACAAACTTACTATCATATAGGAGCACTAGGTCTCCTATCTGAAAAATCTTGCTCTTGATGTGCCTGTCATGCCAAGCTTTTTCTCGTGCCTTCTGCACTTTCTGATGGAATCTTGCAATGAATATGTCTTCCTCTAAGGAAAGCAGCTGTGCTAGCCTTTCATTCATGGTGTCTGTATTAGCTATCTCGGTAATTTGAGCAACTCTTAAACTGGGAATAATATATTCCATACGCATAAAAGCCTCTTGTCCATACACCAAGCTGAAAGGTGTGTGTCCTGTGAGTTTCTTGCGTGTAGTCCTATAAGCCCATAATACAGCATTAGCCCTGAGGTCTCAATCATTTCTTTGGCTGTCAAAAATCTTAGTAAGAGCATTTTCTAGAATCTTGTTAAAGGCCTCCACCGTACCATTAGCTTGAGGATGGTAGGGAGTGCTCTTATGGTGCTGGATCTGGAATTCCTTCGTCAAGGCCTCAATAGTGCGGTTCAGAAAATGTGTGCTTTGATCACTCATCAAAATTACTAGACATCCAAATCTACTTATGATGTTTTCAAAAATGAACTATGCAGTTGTAGCAGCATCACAATTCCTTACTACTTTAGCCTCTGCCCACCTGGTGAGGTATTCTATTCCTGTGATGATGTATCTCGCACCAGTTCATTTCCCAGGTGGGTTGATAGGACCCACGAAATCTATAGCCCATTTGTCAAATGCCTGTAGCATAATATGTGGTCGCAGTGACATTTCATCTCTCCGTGAAGGTTTTCCTACCCTCTGGAAGATATTGCAACATCTACAAAAATCTTTAGTGTCTTTGTCCAAAGTAGGCCACCATAATCCTACAGTTAGAATTTTCTGAGCAGTCGTCTTTCCTGCGAAATGACCTCTTGCGGTACCTGAGTGTGCTTCTCTGATAATGGTCTCTTTCTCGTGCGACATCACGCATATGCGCAAGACTTCATTTGGACCTAACTTATATAGATGTCCTGCAATCAAAGTGAAGTCTATTAGTAAAGTCAATTGGTGCCCACCCTGTAGTGAGAAAGTGAATAATATCCTCATAGTACTCATCTGCGATCTGGATAGAAAATAATTGCGCATCTGGTAGATTATCCTCTAAATTACTTGGTTCTTCTCCTGACTCTATTCACGATAGATGATCAGGTCCAACATTTAATGTTCCTAGTTTTACAATGATTTCAAAATCATACTCCTGAAATAAGAGTAACCATCTGCAGATCCTTCCTGCTAATACTGGTTTATTGACCAAATACTTTAAAGCAGAATGGTCAGTAAACATCTTGAATGGGGCACCCAACAGGTAGTGCCTGAACTTTTGTAGAGCATACACCATAGCTAATCCTTCTCGTTCTGTAGTGGTTTAGTTCTTTTCTGCTGTAGATAGCTTTCTACTGGAGTACGTGATAGGGTGATCGATACCTCCTTCTCTTGGCTGTGTTAAGACAATGCCCAGTGCAATGCCAGATGCATCCACATGGACATGAAATGGCTTGTTCCAATCTGGGAATACTAAGATGGGTGTTGTAACCATCTTCTCTTTAAGTGTGTCTAAACTTTGCTGGCATTCCTCATTCCATAGGAATTTCACGTCTTTCTTTAACAGCTTTTCCATAGGTGCTGTGATCTTTGCATAACCTTTGATGAATTTTCTATAGTACCCGATTTGAACAAGCACTGTTCTCAATTGCTTGACTGAGTTGGGTGTTGGGAGATGTACAATGATGGCAATCTTTGTAGGATCTACCATCAAGACTTATCTGCAAACAATATGACCCAACAAAATACCAAATGGTGCACATAATATACATTTCTTCAAGTTAAGAGAAATCTGGTATTGCCTACATTTCTCTAACATGAGCCTTAAATGATCTCCTATATTCTTGTCGATTAATCCAAATACAATCCAAACATCAAAATAGACTTCTAAGAATTTATGGATGTATTCCTTGAACACAGCAACTACTACTCTAGAAAAGATAGCTGGTGCATTTTTAAGACCAAAGGGCATTACCATATACTGGAATGAGCCCCATTCTGTCGCAAAGGTGGTCTTATGTTGATCCTCTAGATGGATCCTGATCTGGTGATAGCCTGAAAATCCATCAGTGAAGGGGTAGACCTCCTGTCCTCCCACATTGTCTAAAAATTCATCAGTAAAGGGTGTCGGAAATGGGTCATGAAGTGATGCATCATTGAGTTTGCATAAATCGACACAAATCCTGATGTCTCCTTTAGTTTTCGTTTCCTGCACAACCATGGGACTAACCCATTCGCTTTCTTCTACTGGCTCAATGATGCATGCTGCTAGCATCTTATCGATCTCATCCTTAACTTTTTCTTTATAGCAGTGATTCAATCTATATGGACGTTGCTTAACTGGCCTAGCATCCTCTTTCAATGGTATGCGCATGACTCCCAAATCTCCTACTATTCCCTTCATCTCTGTGAACTTAGTGGGGAATAAGTCTTGATAGTTGTGTAAAATATCTGTGATCTGTCCTACTGTTTCATCATCCCAAAAGTCTCCAATAGAGGCAAACTTTGGTTCTGTTTCTGTGCCAATATTGATCTTTTTAATCTTGATAGGGTCTGTGATAGATGGAATCTCGAGTTTTGGTCCATCAACATCGCGAGTTCCTTCTGACTCTGGAATGTTGACACTGCAAGGATTTTCATCCTCATTGCCTGACTCTACTGCGAAGTTGTAGCACTCTAGTGCATATTCTAATTGGATAGCCCAATAAGACTAAACAGACACTAATTGGGTACAGTCATCAAATATCTTAGTTTTTATAAAACCTAGGGCCTGATCAATGCTTGGATACTCAGATTCAAAAGTGAAAGTGAGTAGAAAGCTGTCTATCATAAGTAGCCATGTGATAGTTCCTCTACACAATTCTGTCTCAGTGTACCAGTTCCTTGGCACTGTGTCTAAAGTGTGAATGAATAGGTGAACCCATTCATCCTCTGGGATTTCCAACCAACTCTGTTCACAAATCTGAATATGTGACCCGGGGCCACTTTCTCCTGTATATTTCTGCTGTAAGGGCTCCTTGTCATGAGAGAACCTGATCGCCATCAGTCTCTTTGTTACCACCTAAGTTGTACTTAGTAGTTTTTTATCAAGTGAGCCTGGTGAACCGGACAGGGTTGACTTGTTCGGACCTCAAAAAGACCTTTGGAAGTACTTCTGGGAAGTGCTTGTTGTATCATATCACATGTTCATACCCCACGGGGGAATTGTAATAAATGTTCTAGCATGATAGTGTCTGTAAAAGACTCGGTCTATTAGACTTTATTTGTCAATCCGATTAGCCAAGGGTATTTTTTCCCTTGGTTATTATTGGTTGTTGAATAAATGACTGATAATTTTTGAGTTTTTCACTCCATACCTCCAAAGTTGGCATGGTCAGCTTGGCATTTAGTCCTATTGAGGTTATTAGAGTCTATGTGTCAATGTATAAGCATGCTAGACATCATTTTTGAGTCATATGAACATGTCTAAGTCCCCCTA
>LPNX011232306.1:241696-280187 GCA_001517045.1 Pseudotsuga menziesii
CAGTTAACAGGTTGAGGTGTCAGTCAGATCAGCCCCCCGATTGATAGTTACACTCAGTGAGACTCAAATCTGGCTTAGCTAGACACAGATCAGGAATTAATGGACTCTCCATCACCTGATTCCATGAGGATTTGCACCTCCCCTGGGCTGGATCTCTTGTATTTTGTATATATCCAGGCACAGCCTCCTCTTCCAAGCTAGTTAGAACTGGGATTGAGGTACTGCTGCTATTGTATTGTTGTAATTCTGCATTTGAAATAAATAAAATATTTGGAGGCAATACCGTGTGGTGCCATTACATGTGTGGATGATTATTTCCATTGTTTTACTGAGGTAACCTATATCTGTGGTCATTTTTTGCTAATTTCTTGTAGATCTGTGGTTAAGATTGGTAATTAGCTTATTACAATATTGATAGGAAAGATGTTGTTCAATAATTTTATTGACTTTCACTCTCCTTTGATTCATGTTTAGAGATCTATATTTAGCATGTCCTATAAGCTTATATGCATGTTATCTTGAATCTCTTTGTATGTACTAATCGGATCTCACAAGTTTCTTGGCAAGTTCTTTGATTTCAGCTGAGTTGCAGGTTCATACTTTGGAGAGGATGCTGATCTAGTTTGTTTCTTCATTCTCTTAAAAACCTTCCAAAAGGCATAGTCCCTCAACATTACACCTGAAAGCTCCACTGTGGATCTTCAAGGAAAACAACACTTTCCTCCTCTTCTTCCTCCCTCAAAATCAACACTTTACCCGGTTACTTTTTCAATTCACAGCTGTGATTTCATTTGGATCTGTTTCATCAAAGTAAAATATACATATATCTGATATTTCATAGCTCATATCCTTGATCTTGCACTTAAAAAAGTTTCATAAGCATCCTAGATCTAGCTGTAGGGAAATCGTCTTTTTTGCATGAAAATTTAAAGGAAACTTGTAGATCACATACATTAGATTTCCTTTCACTGTTATAAAATTCAATATTTTGCAATATCAGTGCATTTTTGTTGGCTGCACAAACAGCAAGCCAAGATCCCAAGGAAAGCTTGCTTTCCTTGGTTCCTTTCCTGCCTGTTTAGCTAGTTTCAACTTCATTTTTTGTGAGATAAGGTAGGATGATCCAAAGGTAGTCTTAAAGTTATTTTGGGAATTTGTTATTATAACATGCTCACTTTATTTTATCAGGTATGGCAGAGAATAAAGGAAGCTGCTGTCCGAAGTGGCATTTGGAGCGCTCAAATCCCCCAAGGGGTCTCCCTTTTGTCACAAAATTCTTAAAATTTTTGTATAATTGTAAGATATTGGTTTCAGCCTATATAAGGACCAAGAGGTTTCTGATATATCAGTTCTATGATATTGTAACCAGTAATAAATACAATTTTCTTTGGAATAGGCTCTTTCAATCCCATTCCCCATCCCCCTTGGGGGGATTCGCGTCGGTGCCCTTTTCGTCGTTTTATGCTTATTTATTTTTTACTAGAATTGATATGATTTGAAGGGTAGTATAATTGATATTTTTATTAATTCCATACTCCATATCTCACATTTCAAAGTAATCGTAATACTTACCCCATGATTTCCCGATTGACCCGAAAGGGGAAAGAGATTCGTGGTAGGATTAATTAAGAAATCTGAATTGTGTATCTGTTTGCTTTCTTCTATATTTTGTTTATAAGAATTATAAAATTAACCCCTCCTTGTTTCCCTTATTGAGATCCACTTGGATCGAAAGAGGTTCTTGGAGGCTTTTCTGTTAAACAAGAACATCCAATTTAAAACTTATTAAAATTTACAAGACTCCAGTGTGTATGCTCTGCACTTGGATGTAGTTCGTCCGATCAGTCAAGCTGTATCAAAATCACTTGGGTGACTAGAATAATTAGGACTCACTCTCCCAATTGACAAACCATCAGGTGAAAATCCAACACCTAGATCAAACCTCTACGGTGGCAAAATACCCAAAGGAAGCGGGAACTTCTAAAACGTGACCTCGGGGTGCCAATCTCTGTCACACCCTAACAGGTGTGTTACGAACAATAGCCCCAGAGACTCCATTTCAGCCCACATATTCCTTGCAGGTAGCCGTAAAGGTTTAGTTTTGGACATACTCCAAGTACTCTCGGGTATATCTGGAGTCCCCCCTATGCCTAATTTAATCAACTCATACTTCAATTTTAACTTAAAACATACCAAGATGCAATCGCAAAACATTCACTCCAAGCACATGCAAGCACATTGATCTTATTTATTTGACTCCATTTTAAGGCACTGGTCATTTTTTCCTTCATATATATATTGTGTATCAGCTTTGTGCTTTCGTGTGTTTATTTCCGTATCTTGTTATCTTTAATTGTCTATACTTAAAATATTCAAACTCCTAAGTAACTGATTTAGTTTAACATCACCACACTAGGAAATAATCCTTAGTAACTTAATAGGGTCTACCCCCCTTGGCTTCGTTAGGAGTTGAGCCTAAACGGAGGAGTCAAGAACAAGGTGACAGCCTTGACTCGAGACTTGCCCCCAAGGACACACCGAGTGGCTTGAAGATTTCTGCCACGTGACCCAGGTGTGTGAAAAGGCAGAAACACTCTTAAAATCATCCCATGACGTGATATGTTCTTTATGTGCATGCCACCATCTTACATGTATGGCTTTTACTGCAAGGTCAATAGTTGCCATCCTCTGCTCCTGAGGAATTTCTTGCTCAAAATGCTGTAAAAAGTCATTGACATCCGCTAAGCCATGAAACAACGGAATATCAATAATCTCTGCGCCAATCCATCGCAGTTACTTATTCATAAACGCAAATCTGTGAGCTGAGACTTCGTAAAGTCTGTTCTGCCAGTTCTCTAGACCAACATCCGAGTCTGATGTGCATGAGCTGTCGCATCGCCAACTAATGTTTCCTTCTGCGGTCGAATTGATGTAATCATTCTGATTAGTTGTCATCTGATAGAGGCTTTCCATATTACGCGCCTCCTCCTCTGCTCGGATAGGTTCAATATAGTGAGGACCTTGAAAAGGATCCAATGGTGCGATGAACCAGATCTGTGTATCCTCAAAGGTCATTTGTTGTTTCTTTAAGTCGATAACAACCATGTTATCGATTGCCCAATCAATACCTAGTAGAGCTGGATATGGTCTACTATCCCCAATGATTTCTATAAATTCAAAGTTGGAAAAGCTGCGAACTATGTCAATATCAACTGGCACCTGTGGTAATCGACCCAGTGGTGATACCCTCTGCTGATTGGCTAAGCGCAGATGGATAGGCGATCTGGCTAACTTAGGGCTACCCATATGTTCCCATGTCTGCTTAGTTAGAACATTTACCTCTGATCCTAAATCTAGGATTACCTCGTCCATTTCAAATTCTCCAACTTGTGTTGTGAGTCTCATCTCTCTTCCTATTCTTGTATGCCCCATAATATTATGAACAACACACTGCACACTGCTCACGGAAGAAGATGGATGAAACTGATCTATGATGCGTTGAAGCTCTCCGATAGCTTTCTCATTTCTAACAAATTTCAAGCAACTTCGCAGGAAGGATTGCACACTTCCTATCGACTCATCCTCTTCACACCTTCCTGATGTGGTAGCCTGCGATATTTGCACAGGACTAATGCCACAAGGTTCTTGCTGTGGTATGCCCCTACACGACAGTACCTGCGATCTTGATGGTGTAGGGTCAGCAAATAAAGTTTGAGCTTTCTAAAACATTTCTTTGTTTTTCTGCAGGTCGAGTGGTGTTGATTTATTAGTAGCTTTGCACACCCACTCCGGACCTGTGTTCTTTGCGTCATCCTACGATGTTCTACTAGTAGAAGCACCACTGCGAGTCACAATATTGACTCTTGGTTCTGGCTCTTTCTGCTCAGCAGCAATAAGCTGGATGTTCTGGTGTACTGCTAACTTAGGTTCCCTAATCTTGGATATCAAGATAGGACATTCTTTTATAAGGTGATCATAGGACTTGCAATACTTACATGTCATACTAGGGTTCTGACAGTCCCTAGCATAATGTCCTACAATTACACAATTCTAACAAGTAATCAGTCCACGGCCACGGCCAAAGCCTTCTCCACTGCCAAAGCCTCCTCCACGGCCTCGTCCTCTGAATCCTCCTCCATGACCAACATGAGCCTCTTCATGCTGTGGTCCTGCTGTTAGACCTGGTGTTTCTGACTGGACTCTGTATACGTCATGTTTTCTTTCTATCATAAGATCATAAGCTCAGCAATTATGTTCATCATGACCTACTGACTTACAGAAGTTACAATATAAGTTCTTATGGGTTTGTACACACTTCTGAAGTAAAGGGAATTCCGGTGGTCGATGTCCTCTTGTTCCGCAGAGTTCACACCACGGCCCTTGAGTCTATAATAAGGGGTTAGGAGCCCCACTTACTAAATACTCTACAAATACTGGACAGTTATCCTTAGTATGGCCCTGTCCTTTACACTTTATACACCATAGTTCTTGTGCAATCTCTTTTCCTTTCTTAATCTCATGCATCTGTAACGTGAGATTGGCTAACTGGTTTTGTAATCTTGTCATTCCTATACTGGTCTTAGCTAGAGGCGAAGCCTCTAGTTTCATTTCCATCTCCAATGCTTCATCCCGCGTACAGAGTCTCTATTGCATTAATGGAAGTCTGATGTGCGGAAGTAGTGCTGCGATGAACCATTCCTTATGCTGCTCTGGCGCAAACTCAAAGATAACCTGGTCTATAACAGATTTGAATTTCTGATCAAAGTCCCATACTGACTCTGTAGGTAACTTTTTAATGTCTTTAAGCTCTGTGATACACTGTGACTCAGACTTAGGTTTCTTAAATTATTTAATCATTGCGGTCTTGACCTGTGCAAGCGTTCTGGCTGGCGCTGTTGTATACTTCATATACCATGTTAAAGCTCTGTCTCTAAGTGTAGTGACCAACTAAACAAGTTTAATATTATCATCTTGGATCCCTTTAATGGTCCATACGGATTCACATAGGAACCAATGCTGTTCCGGGTCTTCTGCCCCTGTACCGTTGAAAGTAGGTAACTTCATGTCATCCCCCATTCTGTTTCTACATGGTGGATGCTGATTTGTTGTATTACTACCACTCGGCGGTGTAGGTGTAGGTGTAGGTGATGTAGCGATAGTATGTACTATATGTGAACTACTAGATGTAGTCCCTACAGGATTATTCTAAGTCCCGGTCGTTTTCTGTGGGGTATAAGGGTGGTAAGGGATACCTCCTACTGGTCTCTCTATATTACTGTGACTCTGCTCTCTAGTACTGTCTAAACTATTTTCAAAGAGAGAAGATCTGAAATCTACTTTATATTTCTTACCACTACATGTACAACCAATTTCATCAAAATCACTCTCAAACTCTTGTGACATTACACTTACTTACTTATTTATCTAAGAATAGATCCATTACTCCTTTTTCATGTAATAACATCTTAATGGAAAAGTTTAAAGAGCTTAGGTACTTACCACGATAGCATTTGAAGAAGTACCTCTCTGCTTCACTAAAGCTCTTTCTTTGATCGACTGTGAACTCTGTGATGAAGCCTTCCAACAAAATCGCAAGCCAGAAGTCTACTGCCCACGAAATGGGATTATCTATACTCTTCACGGTCTGAATCAGCTTCGGTGTCCAGACAATGTTCCTTTTCTTCTTGAATATGTTCTTATCAGTCAACTTTGATAACCAGTCGTACAACTCATTTGCATAGGTCACAAAAATATCTCATGCAGGTTTGTGAAGATATGTTTTTGAAACCAGTCCTCTGTACTCAGTCTAGGACTCTTGTTTTCTGTCGCAGTGAATTATTTTTCCTTAGAACCAACCCACTGGTTGAGTTCTTCTTTAGTAGGATTCCAACAAAACATTAGCTTGTCAATGTGTTCAAAGCCGGCAATGGAACCATTTGTTGGTTTGGATTGGGAAGACTCGGGTTTACTTTACTGTACCAACAAAACCCCTAGCTCACTGGCCCTTTCGGTGACAGACCATAGAGCGGCCTGAAGTCTCACCCGAAGTGATCTTGGATGGGTCGGCTAAAGACTCAAGTGTCCTCAACTGGGTTCTATAGCATCCTAGTGGTTCTCATGACTCTTCTTCGCCAGCGGGATCTCTCTGTGAAAGCGATCTCTCCTTCTAGCTGGCACTGGTAGGAAGTGGACTCTTATCGCATCGCAACTTCTATGGCGATACGCAACTTACTCCTCTGCTCAGCTCCTTCCCTGCGATATCTCACACCGTAGCTCCCCAGACGATGCAATATCACCTTTCTATTATGTAATATATCCTATAATGAGGCTCAATATGCGTATCAACTCTCAAGGTCCTGTGACCTCCTTCTTGGGTCTACTAACTATGTTAATCTTCACAAGAATTTTGAACCACTTCACTTAGACCTCTACAGTTTAACACGCTAACATCAACTACACTGAACTGACGAAACTCATATACCGGAGTCACTTAACACTGTAACTGTCAAACTGTTATGAACCAAGAACTGATAAACTCATATACAGGCTACTTGATATATTCAACCTATGTTTAACCCTCTATGTGCTATAAACTGAAGCATAACATACATACGTCCATCAACTGATAAGAAACATTCATGTAATAGATAACAGATAACACATAAGTAAAGCACAAACACATGAAATAGTCGCACAACACACAGATTTTATGTGGTTCACCTCCAGGGGGGAAGCTACATCCACGGGAACTGGTTTTTATATTATATCTTGAGAGAGTAAACACAGTTCTGCTACAACCTGATATGCAGCTTGAGATCTTTTGGGAAACTCTGTGCACATAGCCAAGAGCCCTTCTCTCTTAGATCTCTTCTCTTATAATATACTCTTCCTCTCTCTCTCTCTCTTTATCTCAATCCCTGCGGATTGTTTAATCCCTGTGCATTGTTACATACATGCTCAAGGAGCCAGCTACTAGTTACAGTAAGATAACTAACAGATTTAATACAGAACCAGATCTTGACTCTTACAATACTGAGACACTAGAGACACTGAGCTAGCCAAATGACTCGGTGGCTACCCAACTATCTAACTATCTGAACAACTACCCAATTGTCTAACCTTTTACAATACAAAATACATGCTTATATAGGCGGCCTGAAGGTCTCGCCATTACAAAACTGTGGGCCTTTCCCTATAGTAACCCAAAAACACTAACTGTGACAGTCGGCGCATCTGTACTGTGGGTTTCCGCTTACCATCACACCACAACTTTCTACAGTCTTCCACGCTTCCCGGCACTGATAGTGGGTATGGGTGCCGCTTCCTACTATCCTTTGTCTTCAATACCTCGGCCCGTTGCTCCTTTTCTTTTTATGAGGGTAGTTGAGCCCTCTTTTCTTTGCCATTGCCTTAAGTGTAGTGGTTGAGCTCTCTCTTCTCGACTGCTCAGGTACTGTCTTCTTTGACTTCCCTGTCTCAATGTAGCAGCTTTTCCTGTAGTTGTGGGACCCTGCTCCAACAGACCTATCAGTGATTTCTAAAATGGTATGGGTTGGCAGGAGGTTGGTGAGCCCAAGTTTTTTGTACAGTTTCTATAGTCATAACGTTAATGGCTTTGCCTAAATCCATGAAAACGTTCGACATTTGAGTGTCCCCAATCTCTACTGTGACAGTGGGGTTTCCAGGATCATCGTATTTAGCTAAGGGGATCTTTTCGATGAACAGTTTAGAGATTTTTCCTAGAACATGGACAGTGGGAGGGTCCCTAGGTTTTCTTCCTGGTTTCCTACACAAAGGTCCTGGATAGTTTTAGCGTAGATACGCACATAATATAGGGCTTGTAGCAGTGGAATTTCAACATATAAAATTTTCAATTCTCCCAGAAGGTTAAACTATGGTTGTTCCACTGTTTTCTACTGTGTTAGTCATTTAGGATATGGCGGTTCTCGAATCAATTGTGTAGGATGTGTTTCAATAGCTATTTCTCCTTGTGTTTTAGCAGGGATCTCGGTAGGACTTTCAGCATCCTCAATAATGGGGATTTCCATGTTCGATGGAGATTGCTGATTCACTCTCACTTCAATCTTTGAGGATGGAACATATTCAATGGCTAAAGGATCCACCACTCTCCCTGATCGTAAGTGTATGTCATTATAGGGAACCAGAGTGATGGAGTAAGATGGAATATTGGTGGTCTCAAACTGGTGGACTGCTTTATTGTTTGGGTTGGGGTTAGGATGGGTAGGAAGTTGCGGTCTTATTGGCATGTTCATTGGTGCAGTATTGTTTTGGAGATGCAAATGCAGCTGTTGGAACTGTTGGTGAGGGTAATTCCGAGAAATTATGAGGAGGGTATTGTTGGTGAGGAAACTATTGGTGAGGAGGTAAATTATGAGAAAATTGATTCCTTGGATGGGAGTTCCAGGAAGTTTGCTGTTTTGGTGGTTGTAATCATGGTGATCAAGAGTTGAAATTCTGCATAGGAGTCTTAGATGGATTCCATTGATGGTTAGAATATTGTGAAGGGAATAGTGTATTGATGTGATTAATATTATCCATACTATTCATGTTATTTGAAAAGGGAAATGAATATGGGTGTATACCTTGGTTTCATGGATTCCAAGGATTCCTTTGGGAAATGAATTAAGTTGGTTCTACATCTATATTTGACATCAGTAGGATTTCCTTTACTTGAGCTAGTGAGGGACACTCATTCGTATCATGGTTGAATTCACAAATCCAACACACTTCCACCTTTTCAAGTAGATGCTCCTTCAGGGGATGCTTCTTCTTGCATCTAGGGCATAATACACTAAGTGTTAAATATTCTATTGCTTTCTTTTGCTTTTCTCTTAGGACATCTATTTCTGAGGAGATGGAGCTCATCATTTCTATTTTGAATTTCACAAGGAGGTTTCCTATCTCTTCTTGGGTGGCTCCTCCATTGGATGACTTCTGTACTATGTCGAAGACATCTTGTTCTAATTTGTCCCGCTTTTTGGTTCTATAGGATCCTATGGAATACCTTCTACATAATTCAACAATTATTTCAAATGGTTCCTTTGAGATATCCCCCTTTCCCAGCAGGTTCAACATGCCTAAACAATGTAATACCCCATGACATTATTTTTATTTTTCATATTTTGAAAAATTATTATTTCTTTATTGTATAATGAGTTATAAAACTCAAAGACTGAAATAACATTTGCACAAATAAACATTTATTTATTAATTAATAAAGAGAAAGACACTTGGAGAACTCAACTACATGAGGGGACACCAACCATGGCACCAATGGACATGTGTAAGCAAGCTAAGAGTGATTGACACCAATCAAATCTAATCCAAAGCTCAACAACAAGACAAGATCCTAAATCAGAGGGATTTAGGGATCTAATTGGAGATTTCATTGGGGATGGCATAAGACCTGGGCAAAGTTATTTATATGAGTGGACTGGAATAGCATGGGATGCCGTGTTGTGCATGGGAGGAATGATTTTTGAGCATTCTTCTATCTTTTATTTATAAGTCCATCGTGAGAACTTGTTACGGACTCGAGATTGAGTGCCGCGAGGAAGTGTCTTGCTGTTCTGGTGCATGGTTGGTAATCCAGCTTGGGAGTGGAGTAGAGCAAACAGATTGAGTTCTTGCCTCCTATGGTTGGGAGGAGTTGAATCTCCAAGTTTTCATTTCCAATATCATTTTCAAGTAAGTATATTTGATTTCTATTGTGCAGGGTATTGCTTGAAAGATATATAATATAGATCCAATCCTTATATGCAATTTATGGTTTATGTATTTGACCGGCGGAAATATATTTCATGTTCACAAACGATTTTTTTTAAATCTCTGTGTATTTTTGCTTAGGGCGGATCAATTTCTCTGTATTCTAAATTAAATCTTGTGCCTTTCTATGAATGATAACCCCAAATTTTCGATGTAGAAAGTATCTCTTCCTTTGTGAGCTTGATAATGGCCATTGGCTTGATTCTCGTGGCTTTGTTGGGCCGATAATATTTAATAACAGAGTTGCATGGGTTTATTTCATTTTAAATTACGTGTATTTTTTTGGGATTTACATTCAGTTCGTACTTTGGAGTTCGATCTGGCATTATCTCCATTATGTATATCAAAACCCTGTCGCGTTTCCATTTACTTCATTCAATACGAGATCTAGTTTTTTTTCTTTCCAATGATTCACATAGATCGAGAATTGCGAATTGTTGAAAACTGGTTCGATACTCTGTTTCCAGGGATTTGTGTAGATCAGTATTTGTATTTAGTTGAAAGTTGGATTGATACTCTATTCCAGTGTTGTGGGTTCTTTTTTTTACTCAACTGATTTCCAATCTGATTTTTAACGCTTTCCTTTTTCAAGCTCTGTATTTAGATATAAATTTTAAAGTCACCATTGGGTAGGCGTTATTTATTATAACTACAGATCTAAAATGCCTGTTATTTCCTGCGTTTATACTTCTGCATTTTTGTTTTACTCCGCCTTTCTATAGGCCTAGATTTCAACTTCTTTGGGCTGCGTTTTAACCCTACGATTTGTAAAGATCATCTTAACTTGTCTGTGTTTTATAAAATTGTGGATCTTGATTTTTGAAACCGCTATCTGTAAAGATCGGCTTATCCATTGTATGCGTTTTATATAATGGTGGATCTTCCATTTTTTAAACCTATGATATGCAAATATTGGCTTGACCTGTCTGCGTTTTATAACATTGTGGATATTGCATTTTGAACCTGAGATTTGTAAAGATCGGCTTATTTCATTGTCTATGTTTTATATAATGGTGGATCTTGCACTTTAACCTTAGATTTGTTAGGTTCCGTTTTTGCATTTTAACCTTCGATTTGTAGGGTTGAGTTTAAATTGGTCTGCACTTTTATAAAGAACAGATATTGTTTTAATCGGTCTACGATTTTTGTTAAAGATCAGATCTTGTAGATTTGATAAGAACTGGTGCACATATTATTTGCTTGCGATCTACTCTGAGACATGGAATCTAAAATTATTGACACAACCATACGATTTACTTTTGGATCTAGGTAATAATTTAAAACTCTGAATTGCGCCTATGATTTGATAAGAGCTGAGCAGGAACTCACTGGCTGCGATTTGATAAGTTTCTGAGCACCTATGGTTGCCTGCGATTTGATCTAAACTCAGTATGTTGAACATAGATCTAATGATAGCTCCTTTGGATTCATTTAAAGTTATCATTGAAAGGTGCAACTGCCTCCAAGATGGAGAGCCGATCTTATTCCTATTTTTATTTTTATTTCTTTGTGTTTTCCAATCTCAGAGTTTCTGTGTAATTTAGCCTTACGCTTGAAAGGATTTACTTTTTTTGCTATGCACCACTAGAGAAGTTACGTGGCAATTTTTTCCCATCTGCGTTGAAGGTGGCCTAAGTGGTCTCGCTGAATAGAGTGCTAAATGTCCAATTATGATAATTCCTATGTAACTTTGCATGTGTTTTTTTTATTTTTTTCTAGTGGAGCGTGAGTCTACGTTAAACTAAATATTAATAGTATGTCTGTTTTTAAAAGCTTCTACAAAGAAGAGCGGCTCTTAGGAAATTGTTAAGGAATAATTTTAAACTATTTTTCCACTTCTTTGATATTGCTGTGGAGTTATGTTTTTTTTTTGTGGTCCCTTCAATTATATTTCCAAGTGGATTCTATTTTATATTAAAAGAGTTTATTTTATATTAAAAGAGTTAATGAACCTTTATTTTTAATGATGTGTCAAGAGCTGAATACCTCCATCATATGATATCTTTGAGTAATATAAATATGAGGAGTATATAATTATGACCCATGCTTAAAAAAAAAAAAAAATTTAGTCCTTATATCTTTTTAAGAGAAATGTTGAGTAGATATTTATAGCGTATGCATTTTTATATTAAATGAAGGTTAAAGGTGGAATCTTGATCATTGGAAGTTGATTAGTGGTTATAGTCTTGGCATAACCTTTCTCTACATAAATATGTGCCAAGAGGTGAATACCTACATTATTAAATTATATAAGGTATATCACTATGTTAGTGTCGATATATCTATAATGAAGTGAATGTTATGTAAATAGAGTAGAATTTCAGTCTTTATTTGGATGTTTTTTGAAAATGTTAGTAGTTGGGTACATTACATTGTGGTATCAGAGCGCAAGTTACAACACTTGGCCCTATGGTGTCTACGCGCGTATTTACGAAAACTAATAGTTGTAACTTTTTGTTCTTATTCCGTGTATAGCAGAAAAACTATATTACTAAAACTGTAGGAAGATATGGCCGGAAGACGATGCCCTACCCCACCTGCTCGGGTTGAACTTAATAATGAGGATCCCCCTAATAACAACGTTGTTAATTTTGAGATTCTACAAACAGTGAGAGACTTACAAGAAGAAATTATGAACTTTAAGACTGAACATGAAAGGGTTCTGAAAACCCAAGAAGAATTAAATGAAGCCCTACTTTTTAAACTGCATGAGATAACTAATGAAAAGAAAAAAGGAAACGTAGATAAGAAAACTCATCGTCTGATTGTCCTTACTCTGATGGAAGCCACCTATCTAGTGAATCAGAGTATTGTAGTGGCAGTTCTGAGGGTAGACATAGGAAGAAAAGAAAATATAAAGACAAGTTAACAAGAGAATTCAAAAGAATAAAACCTCCTACCTTTGACGGCGTTGTCAAAAATGGAGAAGCTGAGGCTTGGCTCTCAGGGATGAAGAAGTAATTCTCTATGTACAATTACTCCAACTCCATGAAGGGTAAAATGGCCATCTTCAATCTCGTCGGAAAGGCGGAGATTTGATGGCAAGACTTAAAAAGAGAAAAACGAGTATGATTATAGGAAAGTAAGTTGGAACTGGTTTAAGAAAGAATTTAAAAAGGAATACCTCTCAGAATATCACTACGAAGGGAAATCTAAAGAATTTTATGAGCTAAGATTAGGATCCATGTCCATGCATGATTTTTGTACTAAATTCTTATCCCTATTGAGATATGTTCCTTACTTAAACGAAGAAAAACCTAAAATACAAAGGTTTCTAGGTTGCTTGCCTAACTTCTACAAAGACAAACTCGAGTTTGATGAACCGAAAACTTTGTATGAAGCCATGAGGAAGGCCAAACTAACGTATGACCAATCGAAGAGTAAAAGTGAAAATCCCTTTAATTTTAAGAGAAGAGATGGAAATGGTTTAAAAAAAAGAGAGTTCAAACCTTTTAACAATAAACATAAAAGTTTCCAAAAAAATACCTTTAAGGACAAACAGCCAACACTAAGAATAGAATATAAACAACCTATGAGAACTACTGAGTATAAAGATACTACTTTTAATAAGAAAAGTGAAGAAATAAAAAGAGAACCCTTGCAGTGTTGGGGTTGTGGGGGGAGTCATTTCTATCGAGATTGTCCTCATAAAAAGGATAATCGAAATATTCATACAGTTCGAGGAGCAGCTACAGTGGGGGAAGTTGCTCGGAACATACCGCAGATTAGCGCAGCACTGGACAATCATCAAGCGGATTTTCAGCCCTCCATGATTGAGGTAGAAGGTAAGATCCTTGACAAACCTGTTTCTATATTAATCGATTCTGGTTCTACCCTGAGTTAGTAGATTTGTGTAAAATGAGAAAGTATGATTTTGAAAAATCGTGGTTAGTGCAGATAGCCACTCGAACAAAAAGAAAAGTAACTAGTTTTATTTCTAGTTGTGAAGTTCATATGCAAGATTTGATTACAAAAGTAGATTTGAATGTTTTACCATTAGGATCTTATGATGTACTGATTGGCATGGATTGGCTAGAAAAACATAAAGTGGTGCTAAATTGTTTTGAGAAAATTTTTGATTGTATTTACGAAAATGGTGAAAGTAAAATGGTTAGAGGAATTCCAAAGAAGATTCTTACTAGGAAAATTTCTGCCTTGCAATTGAAAAAGTGTGCTAGAAAAGGATGTAGGGTTTTTGCTGTACACATCACCGAAACTAATGTTAAAGAAACAAAACCTATTTTACAGGATCTTCCCTTTTTAAATGATTTTAAAGATGTCTTCCCAGAAGAGATACTGGGACTACCTCCGAGAAGAGATATTGTCTTTACCATTGAATTGGTACCTGGAGAAGTACCTGCCTCGAAGGCCCCTTATCGAATGAACACACCTGAATTGGTAGAATTAAAATTGCAATTACAGGAATTAATAGATAAAGAATATATTAGACCAAGCGTGTCTCCATGGGGAGCACCTGTCTTGTTTGTTAAAAATAAGGATGGCACATTGAGGCTATGTGTCGATTACAGACAATTAAATAAAATGACAATTAAGAATAGATACCCTCTCCCCCGCATTGATGACTTGTTTGACCAAGTACGGGGAGTGGCGTTATTCTCTAAAATCGACTTAAGGTCTGGATACCATCAAGTAAGAATTAAGGACGAGGATGTCCATAAAAATGGTTTTAGAACAAGGTACAAGCATTATGAGTTCTTGGTCGTACCATTTGTCTTGACCAATTCCCCAGCCACGTTCATGTGTTTAATGAACAGTGTTCTTCACAAATATCTAGATAAATTTGTAATAATATTTATTGACGATATATTAATATACTCAAAAAACGAAGAAGAGCATAAAGAACATTTAAAACTAGTCTTGCAAACCTTAAGAGAACATAAACTTTATGCAAAGTTTAGCAAGTGTGATTTCTTTCAAGATAAAATTCAGTACCTAGGTCATGTAATAACTAAGGAAGGTATTTCGGTGGACCCAGATAAAATCAAGGCAATCAATGATTGGCCAGTTCCTAAGGATGTAACCGGGATTCGATCCTTTATGGGAATCACAGGTTACTATCGTAGGTTCATTGAGAGGTTCTCCAGAATTGCTTATCCAATAACCTCACTTCAAAAGAAAGGAACTAAATTCATATGGTCTAATAAATGTCAAGAAATCTTTGAAAAACTTAAACACAAATTAACCACCACACCTATTCTAAGGATTGCAGATCCTTACAAAGATTTCGTCGTATGTACGGATGCATGTTTAGAAGGAATAGGTGGTGTGTTATTACAAGAGGATTATGTAATAAGTTATGAATCAAGAAAACTTAAAATACATGAACAAAATTATGCAACACATGACTTGGAGTTAGCTGCTATAATACATGCTTTAAAAATGTGGAGACATTACTTAATAGGAAGAAAATTTACCTTAAGCTTAAAATATTTATTTGATCAACAAAAATTGAATGCTCGCCAAGCAAGGTGGCTAGCGTTTTTGAGCGAGTATGATTTTGAAATTAAACACATTAAAGGAAAAGAGAACAAGGTGGCGGATGCCCTGAGTAGAAATGCCATTCTGCTTTGTTCAACTGCCTTCAGTAGTTATAAAACAAATATTGAAGTTTTAATAAAAGAAGCAGCTGAAAATGATGAAGAGTACTTAAAGATTAAAGAACAATTGGAAACATATGATAAGGGAAGTTATTTAGCTTATTCTATAAGCTCCGAAGACTTGTTAGTCTATAAAAACCGATTATACATACCAGATTCTGAAGAAGTAAAACGACTAATTCTTAATGAACTACATAAGAAACCATATTCCGGACATCCGGGTTACCAAAAGATGATAACCAAGTTAAGAAAAAGATATTATTGGCCTAACATGAAGAATGATGATGCAAATTACCTAGCTAGGTGTATTGAATGTCAACAAGTAAAAACTGAACATCAACATCTTGCTGGGCTACTACAACCCTTACCTATTCCGGAATGGAAATGGGAGATAATAAGCTTAGATTTTATAACAGGATTACCTAAAACAAATAAGCAACATGACTCAATAATGGTAGTTGTATATAAGTTAAGTAAAGCTGCTCACTTCATACCTGTAAAGTCTACTTTCAAAGCCATTAATATAGCTGATATTTTTATGAAAGAAATATTTCGGTTGCATGGTATTCCAAAGGTTGTGATTTCTGATAGAGATGAAATTTACTGGTAACTTTTGGAAATCCTTGTTTAAAGGTCTAGATACACAACTAAATTTTAGCATTGCTTATCATCCTCAAACGGATGGACAAACTGAAAGAACTAATCAAGTGTTAGAAGATATGCTGCGAATGTACGTAATGGATAAACCAGGTAAATGGGAAGAGTGTTTGCATTTAGTAGAATTTGCTTATAATAATGGGTATCAAGCTTCTTTGAAAATGAGTCCATTTGAAGTTTTGTATGGACAGAAATGTCGCACTCCTGTGTCTTAGGATAACCCTGCTCACATGATTGTTCTAGGACCAGACATGTTAAAAGAAATGGAACAAATGGTGAAAGAGGTAGAACAAAACTTAAAAGTTGCCCAGGATCGGCAAAAAAGTTATGCATATTTAAAACGAACTCCAAGAGAGTTCAATGTTGGAGATCACGTATATCTAAAGGTAAATTCAAAGAAGAGTTCTCTGAGTTTGGAAAAATGTTCCAAGCTGGCACCAAGGTATTGTGGACCTTTTGAAGTGCTAGCTAAGATAGGGCTGGTAGCCTATCAACTAGCACTTCCGCCTAATATAAAAGTGCATGATGTATTTCATGTTTCATTGTTAAAAATATATATACATGATGCTACTCATATAATTGACTGGGATGTGATTCAGGTAGAACCCGAGGGTGAGTTCCAGACCGAACCTTTCCACATTCTAGACAGGAAGGAACGTATGCTCCGGAATCGAGCCATCATTCAAATAAAAGTGCAATGGAAGCACTTCATCCCTGAAGAGACAACTTGGGAAATGGAGGATAAAATGCGGGAAGCATATCCCTCCATGTTCCAGAATGAGCAAGGGAGCTCATAATAAAAAGAACACCAAGGACAGTGTTAAAAATAAGGGGAGGAGAAATGTAATACCCCATGACATTATTTTTATTTTTCATATTTTGAAAAATTATTATTTCTTTATTGTATAATGAGTTATAAAACTCAAAGACTGAAATAACCTTTGCACAAATAAACATCTATTTATTTATTAATAAAGAGAAAGACACTTGGAGAACTCAACTACATGAGGGGACACCAACCATGGCACCAATGGACATGTGTAAGCAAGCTAAGAGTGATTGACACCAATCAAATCTAATCCAAAGCTCAACAGCCAGACAAGATCCTAAATCAGAGGGATTTAGGGATCTGATTGGAGATTTGATTGGGGATGGCATAAGTCCTCGACAAATTTATTTATATGAGTGCACTGGAATAGCATGGGACGCCGCGTTGTGCATGGGAAGAATGATTGTTGAGCATTCTTCTATCTTTTATTTATAATTCCATCGTGAGAACTTGTTACGGACTCGAGATTGAGTGCCACGAGGAAGTGTCTTGCTGTTTTGGTGCATGGTTGGTGATCCAGCTCGGGGGTGGAGCAGAGCAAACAGATTGAGTTGCTGCCTCCTATGGTTGGGAGGAGTTGAATCTCCAAGTTGTCATTTCCAATATCATTTTCAAGTAAGTATAATTGATTTCTATTGTGTAGGGTATTGTTTGAAAGATATATAATATAGATCCAATCCTTATATGCAATTTATGGTTTATGTATTTGACCGGCGGAAATAGATTTCATGTTCACAATTGATTTTATTTAAAATCTCTGTGTATTTTTTCTTAGGGTGGATCAATTTATCTGTATTCTAAATTAAATCTTGTGCCTTTCTGTGAATGATAACCCCAAATTTTCAATGTAGAAAGTATCTCTTCCTTTGTGATCTTGATAATGGCCATTGGCCTGATTCTTGTGGCTTTGCTGGGCCGATAATATTATATAACAGAGTTGCATGGGTTTATTTCATTTTAAATTACGTGTATTTTTTGGGGATTTACATTTAGTTCATACTCTGGAGTCCGATCTGGCATTATCTCCATTATGTATATCAAAACCCTGTCGCGTTTCCATTTACTTCATTCAATACGAGATCTACTTTTTTTTTTCTTTCCAACAATTCGCATAGATCTGGAATTGCGAATTGTTGAAAACTGGTTCGATACTCTGTTTCCAGGGATTTGCATAGATCAGTATTTGTATTTAGTTGAAAGTTGGATTGATACTCTATTCCAATGTTTTGGGTTCTTTTTTTTACTCAACTTATTTCCAATCTGATTTTTAACACTTTCCTTTTTCAAGCTCTGTATTTAGATATAAATTTTAAAGTCACCATTGGGTAGGCGTTATTTATTATAACTACAGATCTAAAATGCTTGTTATTGCCTACGTTTATACTTCTGCATTTTTGTTTTACTCCACCTTTCTATAGACCTAGATTTCAACTTCTTTGGGTTGCGTTTTAAACCTACGATTTGTAAAGATCATCTTAACTTGTCTGTGTTTTATAAAATTGTGGATCTTGATTTTTGAAACCGCTATCTGTAAAGATCAGCTTATCCACTGTATGCATTTTATATAATGGTGGATCTTCCATTTTTTAAACCGACGATATGTAAATATCGGCTTGACCTGTATGCGTTTTATAACATTGTGGATCTTGCATTTTGAACCTGAGATTTGTAAAGATCAGCTTATTTCATTGTCTATGTTTTATATAATGGTGGATCTTGCACTTTAACCTTAGATTTGTTAGGATCCGTTCTTGCATTTTAACCTTCGATTTGTAGGGTTCAGTTTAACTTGGTCTACACTTTTATAAAGAATAGATCTTGTTTTAACAGGTCTACGATTTTTGTTAAAGATCAGATCTTGTAGATTTGATAAGAACTAGTGCACATATTATTTGCTTGAGATCTACTCTGAGACATGGAATCTAAAATTCTTGACACAACCATACGATTTACTTTTGGATCTAGGTAATAATTTAAAACTCTGAATTGCACCTTTGATTTGATAAGAGCTGAGCAGGAACTCACTGGCTGCAATTTGATAAGTTTCTGAGCACCTATGGCTACCTGTGATTTGATCTAAACTCAGTATGTTGAACAGAGATCTAATGATAGCTCCTTTGGCTTCATTTAAAGTTATCATTGAAAGGTGCAACTGCCTCCAAGATGGAGAGCCGATCTTATTCCTATTTTTATTTTTATTTCTTTGTGTTTTCAATCTCAGAGTTTCTGTGTAATTTAGCCTTACGCTTGAAAGGATTTACTTTTTTTGTTATGCACCACTAGAGAAGTGACGTGGCAATTGTTTGCCATCTGCGTTGAAGGTGGCCTAAGTGGTATCTCTAAATAGAGTGCTAAATGTCCAATTATGATAATTCCTATGTAACTTTGCATGTGTTTCTTTGATTTTTGTCTAGTGGAGCGTGAGTCTACGTTAAACTAAATATTAATAGTATGCCTATTTTTAAAAGCTTCTACAAAGAAGAGCGTCTCTTAGGAAATTGTTAAGGAATAGTTTTAACCTATTTTTCCACTTCTTTGATATTGCTATAGAGTTATGTTTTTTTTGTGGTCCTTCAACTATTTTATATTAAAAGAGTTAATGAACCTTTATTTTTAATGATGTTGCAAGAGCTGAATACCTCCATCATATGATATCTTTGAGTAATATAAATATGAGGAGTATAGAATTATGACCCATGCTTTAAAAAAAAAAAAAACTTTAGTCCTTATATCTTTTTAAGAGAAATGTTGAGTAGATATTTATAGCGTATGCATTTTTATATTAAATGAGGCTAAAGGTGGAATCTTGATCATTGGAAGTTCATTAGTGGTTATAGTCTTGGAATAACCTTTCTCTACATAAAGATGTGCCAAGAGGTGAATACCTACATTATTAAATTATATAAGGTATATCACTATGTTAGTGTCGATATATCTATAATGAAGTGAATGTTATGTAAATAGAGTAGAATTTCAGTCTTTATTTGGATGTTTTTTGAAAATGTTAGTAGTTGGGTACATTACAAACAATCTTCTCTAATCCCCCGAACTAGGATAATCTTGAGCACATCTAGCCCCATAGTAGTCTGTCCTGCCCTCTATACATTGTACATAAGTCTCTCAACAAAATTTTATAGACTCTCTTCATCCTTCTGCACCATCTTGAACAACTCTTCTCTTTTATCTTTAGTGCTACAATACTCCTGGTATTTCTAAAGGAATACCTTCTTCATTTAATCCCAGGTGGTGACAATCTCCTTGCCTAGGCTCATAAATCAATGCAGAGCGTTATTCTTCAAGGTAGTAGGGAAAAGATTTAACTTTTACTCACTGAAAGTGTAGTCGTAGCTACGATAGAGGATGTAAAACTCAGAAAGGAACTCATTTGGATCCTCTGCATCCTTCCCATGAAAACATTGTAATAATGATGGAGAGATATTTTTCATGGGGGCTTTCTTAGCTGGCCGTCGATTGGGGAAATAGAGTGTGGCCACTGTCCCCTCATGTCGGGGGTCGCCATAATTATGATGGTTATCCCATACTACTTCCTCATGATCTTCAGGTTCACGTCCATTATTCATGTTTTCCTCTGCTCTCTCTTGTCTTTGACTTCTCTGATCTTCCCAGTTCTGATGTAGCTATGTCCACTCCTTCTTTGTCACCTTCCTCCCATTAATGTGGTAAAACACCTCTTAGTCACTTTTTCCCATAGCATTGATTTTGTCTTCATTCAGAGGGACACCTAATGGTGTCATAGCTCCTCCTGTATTCTCCACTGTGGAAACTGATGCTTCCACCTTGGGGGTAATTGGACTTCTTCTAATAGACGATCCCTGATGGTGAGATCTGGTAGAGGAATTGGTTCTAGCAACCATATCATCAATGAATGTATTTCTCCCGAACACTGGATTGTTACCATGACATCAACCACCTTCCAAATTAGCATTCTGGGGAGTTCTGGGGGTTCTGGGAACGTTGTACTCTCATTATATTCATATAACCCAAAACATGCAAGTTTAGAAATTATTGAAGAAAAATGAATGAATGCAACTACTATGGTGTCTAATAATTATCTTCCCTAGCAATGGTGCCAAAATGTTGGTCACCCTATATGCTAGTTAGTTATAGCCAGCATACATGATGCTCAATATAAATTGTCAACCTAGGAAAGTATTTTTATTTCAAAGATAATACACATTGTATGTGCATTAAAACTAAGTAGCTGATCAATTGAATGAAGCATTCATTATCTTACCTCTCTATTTAGTCAAACTCCTCTCATGATTAAAACTATTTTGAATTACCTATTTAAGAATTTCAGAATTGCAACTACCTTCCTACAAATTCAATCCAACAACTAATGCTTCTAGAATTAAATGAATAGATTAATTTTGCAAGAAGTTAAATCCTAACATTAGCAGACTATATGCATATCCATCATTACTAGTTTAATCCCACTAATCTAAGAATTGGAAATAACATGAATTGAACTAAAGAATTCTAATATATAATTTGACTAAATTGTCAAACCTGAAAAAGACAAACAATTAAAGGAAATTAGAGATGACCTTGATAGTTACAACTAAGACACACTTGCATAATGAAAACTAACCTACACAGCCAACTGTCACACCACACCGCTGCAGCTTAATAAAAATGCAGATATTGATTATCAAAGGAAAGCACAACGATTAACTATTGTTGTTGCAACTATTATAAGGAATGCATCTACTACAACTTCCACACCAAACAACAGAAAAATCAAAAATTCAAATTTACTTAGCGATCTCTGTGGGAAGGCGAGCCCAACCTTCAAACAGAGAAACCAAATCTAAAACAAATTAAAACATAGAAGTATGAATAATCCTTCTCCTTATATTATGATGGTAAAATGAAAGTATAGTTCTCTGTTCACAGTTTACACAGTATAACCAATATCAACCAAACCTTGGCTCATGATGTTTTTGTTGGGTATATGTTATATTATTTGCATGTGCGTATGGAGGGGAGGTGCACATGTCAGTGTTGCAGCTCGGCGATCCCAAAAGCACCTTTGACTGAAACAGTCGTTAGGCCATTTTTTATGCGAGTGCAGCGAGCAAATGTTTTTGGCTATTTATAGATTTTATGGCTATTTATAGTTGTTTGTGGCTATTTTTAGAATTTGTCTAAAAATATGTAATTTAATCCTGGTTAAGGGATTGGAGTCTTTTTCTAATCCAGGTTAATGGATTAGGGTATTTGGATGTTGTGGAATACCTATATTTTGTATTGTGAGGATTCATAATGTAATGAATAGAATATAGGAGGTGTGGCTCCAAGGTTTTCTGGTTTTCCTGGTTCAGGGTTTCCACAGTAACTATCTGTGTTTATGTGTAAATGATGTGTTGTGATCTCTATTTTGCTTAAAAGAATCTGTATGTGTTTCTTCTCTACATAGGTTTAAAACTTACAGTTTTCCAATGCTTATACATGATCAATCATAGCATCCACCAACTAATATCAGTCATCCATGAAGATCTACGATATTCAGGCTACCCTGTTACAACAAGCTACACAGCTGTGAGTGGAATTGAATGCGAGCAGTGAATATAGGGAATCCCATTCAGTGCGTCATTAATGAGTAAATAGAACCAATTTAAGGAATGCCCTTCCTGTCACAACTAGACCTTCAGCAACGATGCATTGTTATAGCTGAATCTGTTGCAGCTAAGCATATTTCCTGAATACTCGGAGTGAATTCCTTTGTATGCTTCTAGAGTGTGGGGTTGCGATTGGCAAGTGACAACTGGTATCGAAAGCACATCTTCCATACAAACACTAAGGGTGCTACACGTGTACTTCTTAAATCTTGAATCATCTTTATGAAATCATGATGTATTAGTATAATCCAAGAGACAGAGTTCTAATCATATCAATAATCTGAATTAATAATATGAAACAATAATTAATCATACCTATGAATATTTGGAGCTCAATGTGAGGAATGAACATCAGTCTGATGCATAGAATGGGGTAAGGTAAGACAAAAGGGGTATAATAGATGTGGTTAAAAAGGGGCATTTTGGGACCAACAAGGTCCACCATCAAACCCGAGGGAATCTTGGATGATCTCGTTGTATTAGTAGATTCATGGGAGTACCCCATATAATTCTTCGTGTTACAACCAAAATCACATCCAAGGTGGCACACGTTGATCCTATAAAGACCTTGGTTAACCAAAGAAGATGCTTACATCAGTTTTCAGTCAGGGTGTATGACCATTTCAGATGGGACTAAGATAAAAAGTCTTACCTTATACCCTCCAGCTTGACCTAGATTAGAAGCTGAAACTCCACTATGGATGGAGCTAGATGAGGAATACGGTGTGTAGTCGTTGTTAACGATAGGGAAAGCCTTAACCTTCAAAGATGAAACAAAGGATGATGCTATCAATAGTTTCATTAGTGAGCCTACATCTATCAATAAACATGTTTACCAGATCTTGAATAGTACCCTAGATGGAGAAAAACAAGAAAATACTACAGAGGAGACTTTAGTCAGTGACACTAGTATAATTCAAGTACTCAAGAATTCAAAAAGTATTCTAGTTGAGATAGAGCTAGGAAAAACACTGAATATCAATCCGAACCTCACCCCTGATGAACTAGAATGTCTGGTCACACTCCTGAAACAACACAAGGGAGCATTTTCTTGGGAATACACCGATATGAAGGGTATCCCTTCTAATTTGTGCACCCACCACATTTACCTTAAAAATGACTCCCGACCTGTGTGCAAACCACAACAAGGGATGAATCCCAACCTTAGGGACATAATGAAAGAGGAAATTCAAAATATTTTGGAAGCAAGGTTTATATACCCGATCTCAAATAGTGAGTGAGTTTCTCCACTTGTGATAGTACCAAAGAAGAATGGGAAATGGAGAGTCTGTGTGGATTATAGGGAGTTAAACAAAGCTACACAGAAAGACCATTTCCCTTTTCCCTTCATCAATCAGGTACTTGATACCTTATCTGGGAAGATTTTTTTTCCTTTTTGGATGGGTTTAATGGGTATAACCAGATCCATATTTCTCTCGAAGACCAAGATAAGACCACTTTCAATTGTACCTGGGGTACCTTTGCATACAAGGTACTTCCCTTCGGTTTGTGCAATGCACCTGCCACCTTTCAGAGAAATGTGATTGGCATATTTTCAGAGATGGTCAATGACAGTATGGATATTTTCATGGATTACTTTAC
The DNA here is from genome assembly GCA_001517045.1 of Pseudotsuga menziesii. Lineage (NCBI taxonomy): Eukaryota > Viridiplantae > Streptophyta > Pinopsida > Pinales > Pinaceae > Pseudotsuga > Pseudotsuga menziesii. Next base: position 265,831 of record LPNX011232306.1, read on the forward strand.
CCCTTATGAAAGTTGCTTCAAGAAGGCACTGAAAAACTTTAAAAGGGTTTCAACACGCTATGAGCAAACCCAGCTATCTTTGAGCACTAAAAAGTGCCATATGATGATGAGCGAGGGTATAGTGCCAGGGAAATTTATCTCTATTGATGGTATCTAGGTAGATCCATCCAAAATTAGGGTAATTGAAAACATACCCACTCCTGGAACACAAAAAGAGGTACATATCTTCTTAGGGAATGCTGGTTATTATAGAAGATTCGTAGAAATTTTTTCCAAACTAGCTTCTCCTTTATTTACTTTGTTGATGGAGGATGTACAGTTCATTTGGAATGATGCATGCAAAAAAGAATTCATTGAACTTAAGAAGATGTTGTCTACAACTCTTATCTTAAGGGGGGCCAATTGGGCTCTTCCTTTCCATATTTATTCTAATGCCTCTGGAAATGCCATTGGAGCAGTGTTGGTATAACAGGATGGTCAAGTCCCATAGGCAATTTACTCTATCAGTAAAAAATTGGCCCCTGATGAACTCAATTACACTGTTACAGAAAATGAATTTTTAGCCTTTGTCTATTCCATCAATAAATTCAAACACTACATCATTGGATACCCCAGTTTTCTGCACACTGACCATTCAACCATCAAGTATTTAATGAAAAAACCTATTACAAATTCCAGGATAACTAGATGGATGTTAGTATTACAAAAGTTCAACATTACGATTATTGACAGAACTGGAAAGGAAAATGTTGATGCTGATTTTTTATCTCATTTTACTAACAATGATGACAGCATGCTAGTTGAAGATTCTTTTCCAGACGAACATTTGTTTGTAGTGTCAACTCATTCCCCCTGGTACATAGATGTTGCTAACTATTTGGTTGTAGACAAGATTTCGGCACATCTATCAAAGAGAGAGAAAAGAAATATAATCCAACAAAGTTCCAAGTAATGCTGGATAGATGGTCATATTTTCTACACAGGCCTTGATCTTGAAATTAGGAGATGTGTAAGAGAGGATGAAATTTTCAGGATCTTTAAGGCTTGTCACGATGAGCCTTGTGGGGGACAAGTTTGCTGACAAACGAATAGGTCATAAGGTGCTACGAATGGGATATTATTGGCCAACCGTTTTTAGGGATGCGAAGAAGTATGTACAGGCTTGTGATAGCTGTCAGAGGATTGGATGACCTTAGATATTGGACAAGATGCCCCTTAAACCACAAAGATCTATTACAAAAGTACCATATTAAGCACAGAATAAATTTCAGTGAGCAAAAGTTAAAGCTTTTCCCTACTACCTTGAAGGATAATGCTTTGCATTGGTTTATGAGCCAAGGCGGGGAGAATGTCACCACCTGGGATTAAATGAAGAAGGTATTCCTTTAGAAATACCAGGAGTATTGTAGCACTAAAGATAAAAGAGAATATTTTCTTAATATGGTGCAAAAGGATGAAGAGAGTCTATAATATTTTGTTGAGAGACTTCTGTACAATGTACAGAGGGCAGGACAGACTACTATGGGGCTAGATGTGCTCAAGATTATCCTACTTCAGGGGATTAGAGGAGATTTTTTAGGCATGTTGAACTTGCTAGGAAAGGGGGATATCTCAAAGGAACCCTTTGAAATAATTATTGAATTATGTAGAAGGTATTCCAGAGATTCCTCCAGAACAAACAAGCGGGACAAACTAGAACGAGATTTCTTCGACATAGTATAGAAGTCATCCAATGGAGGAGCCACCCGAGAAAATATAGGAAACCTCCTTGTGAACTTCAAAATAGAAATGATGAGCTCCATATCCTTAGAAATATATGTCCTAAGAGAAAAGAAGAAGAAAGCAGTAGAAGATTTAACACTTTGTGTATTCTGCCCTAGATGCAAGAAGAAGCATCCCCTAAAGGAGCGTCCACTTGAAAAGGTGGAAGTGTGTTGAATTTGTGAATTGAACCATGATATGAATGAGTGTCCCTCACTAGCTCAAGTAAAGGCAGTCCTACTGGCATCAAATTTGGATGTAGAACTATCTTACTTCATTTCCCATAGGAAGCCTTGGCAACCATGAAACCAAGGTATGAACCCATATTCATTTCCCTTTTTGAATAACATGAATAGTATGAATAATATTAATCACATGAATACACAATTCCATTCACAATATTTTAACCATCAATGGAATCCATCTCAACCTCCTATGTATAATTTCAACTCTTGATCACCATGGTTACAACCACCAAATCAACAAACTTCCTGGTCTTCTGGGTGGAGGAACTCCCATCCAAGGAATCAATTTTCTCATAATTTACCTCCTCACCAAAAGTTTCCTCACCAATAATTCCCTCCTCATAATTCCTCAGAATTACCCTCACCAACAGTTCCAACAACTGTAGTTGCAACTCCATAACAACGTTGCACCAATGAACATGCCAATAAGACCGCAACTTCCTGCCCAACACAACCCCAACCCAAACAATAAAGTAGTCTACCAGTTTGAGACTACCAATATTCCATCTTACTCCATCACTCTGGTTCCCTATAATGAAATACACTTACGATCAGGGAGAGTGGTGGATCCTTTAGCCATTGAAGATGTTCCATCCTGAAAGACTGAAGTGAGAGTGAATCAGCAATATCCATCACACATGGAAATCCCCATTATTGAGGATGCTGAAAGTCCTACCGAGATCTCGGTTGAAACACAAGGAGAAATAGATATTGAAACACATCCTACACAATTGATTCGAGAATCGCCATATGCTGAACGACTAACACAACAGAAAACAGTGGAACAACCGCAGTTTAACCTTCTAGGAGAATTGAAAAATTTATATGTTAAAATTCTGCTGCTATATGCCTTGTATGATGTGCCTATCTACGCTAAGACTATCCGGGACCTTTGTGTAGGAAACTAGGAAGAAAACCTAGGGACCCTCCCACTGTCCATGTTCAAGGAAAAATCTCTGAATTGATCATGGGAAATATCCCCTTAGCCAAATACGATGATCCTAGGAACCCCACTATCATAGTAGTGATTGGGGACACTCAAATATTGAACATTTTTGTGGATTTAGGTGAATCCATTAATGTTATGACTATAGAAACTGTATAAAAAACTTGGGCTCACCAACCTTTTTCCAACCCCTACCATTTTAGAACTCGCTCATAGGTCCACCGTCAAACCCGAGGGAATATTGGGTGACCTCATTGTCTCAGTCGATTTGTGGGAATTCCCCATGGACTTCCTGGTGTTGCAGCCCAAGTCACAGTTGGGGGGACACCCACTGATCCTGGGAAGACCTTGGTTAGCCACGATAGATGCTTACATCATCTCTCGGTCAGGGTCTATGACCATCTCAGATGGGACTGAAATGAAAATTCATACCTTATACCCTCCAGTACAACCTAGCTTAGAAGATGAAAATTTGCTTTGGATGGAGCAAAGCAGGAATATGGGGTTCAGCCGCTGTTAACGATAAAGAAGGCGCTAACCTTCAAAGATGAAACAGAGGATGATTCCATCAATAGTTTCATCGGTAAGCCTACATCTGTCAATATGCACGTTTATCAGATCTTGAATAGTACCCTAGATGAAGAGAAACAAGAAAATATTATAGAGGAAACTTTAGTCAGTGATAGCAATATAATTCTAGTACTCAAGAATTCAAAAAGCACTCCAATTGAGATAGATCCAAGTAAAACACTGAATATCAATTCGAACATTATTCCCGATGAATTAGAAAATCTAGTCACACTCTTGAAATAGCACAAGGGATATTTTTCTTGAAATTACATAGATATGAAGGGTATCCCTTCTAATATGTGCACCCACCACATTTACATTAAGAGTGACTCCCGACCTATGTGCCAACTAGAACGATGGATGAACCTCAACCTTAGGGACGTAGTGAAAGAGGAAATTCAAAAGCTTCTGGAAGCAGGGTTTATTTACCCGATCTCAGATAGCAAGTGGGTTTATCCACTCATGATAGTCCCAAAAAAAAGGGAAATAGAGAGTATGCATGGATTATAGGGAATTAAACAAAGCAACGCAGAAGAACCACTTTCCCTTATCCTTCATTGATCAAGTACTTGATACCCTATCTGGGAAGAATTTTTTTTCCTTTTTGGATGGGTTTAATGAGTACAACTAGATCCATATTGCTCTCGAAGACCAAGAAAAGACCACCTTCACCTGCCCTGTGGTACTTTTGCATACAGAGTACTTCCCTTCGGTTTGTACAATGCACCAGCCACCTTTCAGAGAGTTGTGATTGGCATATTTTCAGAGATGGTCAATGATAGTATGGATATTTTCATGGACGACTTTACCCCATATGAAAGTGACTTTGAGGAGGAACTAAAAATTTTTAGAGAAGGTTTTGACACCCTGTGAGCAGACCCAGCTATCTTTGAGCACTAAAAACGGTCACATGATGATGAGCAAGGCTATGGCTTTGGGGAACTTCATCTCTGCTGATGGTATCCAGGTAGATCCATCCAAAATCAGGGTAATTGAAAACATACCCACTTCTGGAACATAGAAAGAGCTACATAGCTTCTTAGGGCATGCTGGACCCAACATCTCCAGCATGCCCTAAGAAGCTACGTACCTCTTTCAGGGAACCATAGGTATTTACTCAACATCCCATTTTATTTTTTTAAAGACCTACATCATATGTCAGGGTTTGTAATATTATCCTGACACCCATATTCTTCTCTCACCCATCACAACCTAATTAAACTGCTTATCATAAGGGCCTTATCACAACAGAACCAATCTTAGAAACAATTCATTGGTCACCTCAGATAATTTAGGCACCTGCACTTTTGGGTGGTGTCCCAATAGAAGAGGAAGAAGAGGAACCTAAACAATTGGGGGGAGCGGAAGTAGAGGAGGAGGACCATAGTCCCTCCAATTTAGTTGGGGGGGAGATGAGAGAGTTTCATAACAAAACCCAATTAATAAATTAGAAGAACGGGGAGAGGCTCCAACAACATCAAACCCTATGGAAAGAATAGATAATATGGAAGCTCAAGAAACAGAAGATGAAAATGAAGCATCATTGGATGCTGCGATAGTGGCAGCTTAGGTTGTGGGATCTATAATTACAAAAGGAGATGTAGAGATCCTCACCATTGAATCATCTCCTGAATGGGGAGGAACCTTAATCGAGGAAGAAATTGAGAAGGAAGAGACAAGGGGAGTCACTGAAGAGGGAAATGTTCCTTCTACATCAGTTGGAGAGTTAGAAAACCTTGTACCATGGAGGAAGAGAAGAAGATCAAAAGAATAGGTACAAGAATCATGGTCGGTAAAGAGAATAAGAACCAGATCCATCACAGCAGTAGAATTAGCATGGGAAATATGGGAGAACATTGAATCAAACATAGAATTTCCTATTTTGACACCCAGGTCAGAGGCTCCTCCACAAGAACCTACTACAGAACAACCTCAAATTGAGGGAATTTTGTATGAAAATATTCTAGTGAAAGAAGAAGTGGAGGTTCTTCATAAGGAATTGGAAAATTGGAAGGAATCATGCAAGAAACAGGTGGAGAAAAGGTTGCACACATTGGTATAAGTTGTTGACAAATTGGAAGGGTCACCTCCTAATGAGGAGGGTGATGAATTGGATAAAGTAGTCTTCCCAAAATGTGGTGAAATATTTGACTAATCAGGATATAAATTTATAGTGCAGGAATTCATGGCATAGAAACCTGCACAAGCAACTAAGGAAGAAAAGGAGGCACTTGCAGTGGAGCTAAAAGGTGAAGATGAACCAGAGATCCTTGATTTAGAATTTGGGGAGGTTGAGTAACTATAATCCCAGCCAATAGGGGGTATTGAAGTTACCCAGGACCAACCTCAAAAATTGGAAGAGGTTCTGAGACAGGATGTTGCCACACAAGAACCAATATCCTTAGAAACTCTTGTCGAGGTTTCTACTCAATTGGAAATAGTCGAGCCATTGGTTGAAGCAATTTCAGATTACAACCTAGGATACTTTGAATAAATTCTAGAATAGTATCAAGACACAAAACTAATCCAGGAAGAAGTCCAACAGGAATAGGATGCTATTACACAAGAACTAACATCCCCAAAATTTCTTGTCGAGAACATAGTGCAGACTGAAGATTGTTGGGATGGGGTTCAAAAGAGGGATGCTATCACACAAGAACCACTACCCCTGAAATTATTTGTTGATGCAGCCACATAGATAGAGGTTGCTATGATATTGGTGACAGAAGATGCTTCTACACAAGAACCAACATTTTCAATCACCTTTAATGAATCTGATACACAAATAAAGATTGCTACAACACTAATGGAGAAGGATGTTGTCACACAAGAATGAACATCTCCAGAATTGATTACTGAAGCAACCATACACGTGGGAATTACAGAAACAATGGGAAAGGACGAAGCTGTTACACTTATGATTCAAGAAGAGAAGGCTAAAACATTGGATGATAAGGTAGAACTACAAATTTCTTAGGAAATTGTTTCAGTTTCTGATGATGAAGAGAATGCAGAGCTCTCATTGTTGAGAATGGAAGTCAGGAATTGGAAATATCATGTGGATAGATGCGAGGAAGGAATAGTTCCTCTTACTAAGAACATAAATACTATTAAGGAATTGAGGAGAAAATGGGTAGAAGAGCTAATTTTTCAAAAGATCCATTGGGAAGAGGTACAAAAAGAGTTGAAGGAGTTAAAGAAATTCAAATCCATGCAGACAGAGAAAGTGTAGATGTGTGTCCTCTTCCAAGAAATAATGAGTTTCAGGGATCCATCTCCCTATTATTTGGTATTTTTGTATGAACAATTAACTTTTTTTAAGTTAAAATCCTTAAGGGAATGGAGACCTCATAACCTGACACCTTCTGCCCAGTTTTTGGAAACCTTTATGGAAAGTAACTTCATTGAGTAGAACCCGCTATGAGATTTTTATTTGCATGAAATGGCATATCCTTTGGACTTGCATTCTAACCTTTCTCCTTACTTAGGAGATGTTAAGTTTAGGGCCTTTCCCTATTTTGTCCACAATCATGTGTAGTGGGAAAGGGCCTTTCATACAACCTCTCAGAATGAGGCTAACTCCAATATTTCGATTCGATGTAAACCTCAATCCTCTTAGCTTCTTATTACTTTTTAGGAAAAGAGGTTGGCATATCCCATGAAAACCCAACAATTGATGTAACTACAAGAAAAGGTCATCTCCACTTGCGTTGACCAGATTTCTAGACAGCAACAATTGGCCCTGGAAGGAAGTAAACATAGATGGCAAACTTCCTCTTCAGCCTTAAATAAAAGGGACCGTTATTTATTTAAAAACTTTAAATAGGCGTTCCTCAGGGTTGGAAGATATGTGGACTGTATGAAGGAGTGTGGAGTTCATTGGCTGGGACTTAAGCTTAAATTTTTACTCATTTGCCGGCTAGAAATTCCATAGAGGGATTATTTTTCACTAACTATGGCATAAGAGAAGCAATGTTGGAATTACTGGGTGGCCTGAAATGGATATTTGGATGGGAGTGAACCTCCTGAGCGCTCCTACAAGTTTTTCTCTCTTCATGAACAACGAACAATTCCAGAATCAGATTCAGACTAATGGAGTTGTTGCATGAGGACATGCAACAATATAGTTGGGGTGAGATGTTGGGTCCAGAATTACCCCTTTTCGACCACACCTATTATACCCCTTTTTCCTTAGGCTCACTCCATTCCATGACTAGACAGATGTTTTCTTCTCATATTGAGCCTTGAATCTTACACGTATGATTAATTCTTGTTTTATCATATTAATGCCTATGATTGTTATGTTCAGAAGTCTGCCTCTTGAATTATGCTAATACATCATGATTTCATAAAGATAGTTCAAGCTTTGAGAAGTATAGGTGTAGCATCTTGAGTGGTTTCAAGAGAAGATGAACTTTCATTTCCATCTATACTTTTCGGTCGCATCTCCACATGCTGGACGCAAACAGATGCCGTCATTCCATGTATAGTTGTGACAGGCTTAGCTGCAATAGACTTGTTGATGCCTTACACACACCTGGGTCATGTGGCAGAAATATTCAAGCCACTCGGTGTGTCTTTGGGGGCAAGTCTCGAGTCAAGGCTGTCACCTTGTTCTTGACTCCTCCGTTTAGGCTCAACTCCTAACGAAGCCAAGGGGGGTAGACCCTATTAAGTTACTAAGGCTAAATTACTTAGTACGGTGATGTTAAACTGAATGAGTTACTTAGGAGTTTGGAATTTAACCATAAACAATCCAAGATGACAAGATACAAAAATGAGCGCACGTAAGCACAATGCTGAGACACAATATATATATAGCAAGAAAATAACCAGTGCCTTAGAATGGAGTCAAAATAAAATCAATGTACTTGCATGTGCTTGGAGTGAATTTTTTCCAATTGCCTCTTGGTACGTTTTAAGTTAATGTGAGATGTGAGTTGATTAAAATTAGGCGAAGGGGTGGACTCTAGATATACCCGAGAGTACTTGGAATATGTCCAAAACTAAACCTTCACGGCTACCCGCAAGGAATATATGGGATAAATGAAATATTTGGGGCTATTGTTCATAACACACCCATGAGGGTGTGATAGAGATCGGCACCCTGAGGTCACTTTTCAGAAGTTCCCGCTTCCTTTGGGTATTTTTCCACCGTAATGGTTTGATCTAGGTGTTGGATTTTCACCTGATGGTTTGTCAATTTGGGAGAGTGAGTCCTAATTATTATAGTCACTCAAATGATTTTGATATAGCTTGACTGATCAGATGAACCGCAGCCAAGTACAGAGCATACACACCGGAGTCTTGTCAATTTTAGTAAATTTTAAGATGGGTGTTCTTGTTAAAAAGAAAACCCTCCAAGAACCTCTTTCGGTCCAAGTGGACCTCAATCGGGGAATCAAGGAGGGGTTTATTTTATTATGGTTACTAAAACAAATGATGATAGAAAATGAAATTTAAAGAGATGAGAAAACCACAATTTTCTAATTAGACTACCACGAAACTTTCTTCACCTTTCGGCTCAAAAGGAGGCTCATGGGGTAAGTATCAAAGTTACTTTGAAAACAATAGAAATGGAATATGGAATTGATTTTATGTCAAAGTATACTAACCTGTATATTAATACTACGCTAGATTAAAAAATATGAACGAAAAAGAGAAAAAATAACACAAACGCATATCCCCCAAGGGGGGATGGGGAATGGGCTCGAAAGAGCCTATTCAAAAATTATTTTAATTAAAAATGGTTACAATATCATAAAACTGATATTATTCCTCTTGATTCTTATATATAATGAAATCAATAGCTTACAAAGTACGAAAAATAAATATTTTAGTAAAAAAGGGAGACCCCTAGGGGGATTCAGAGGCCTAAAAGTCACTTTCAAGCAGCAGATCCTCCTTTTTTCTGTTATGAATGCTAAAAAAAAGCAATATTATTAGACTGAAATATTCCCAAAATAACTTTGAATGTACCTTTAGGTCAGCTTACTTTTAACCAAAAAATGCTAAGTAAAAACTAGTTTAAAAAAGGTAAAAAAGGAACCAAGGAAAGCAAGCTTTCCTTGGGATCTTGGCTTGCCTTTTAGGCAGCCAATATGATGTGCAATGATTTCTAGATTTATATTTTATGAAATCAAATAGAAATCTAATGCATGCAAGCTACAAATTTTCTTTAAATTTCCATGCAAAAAGGACGATTTCCCTAAAGCTAGATCTAGAATGCTTATGAAACCATTTAAGAGAAAGATCTAGACTATGGGCTTTGAGAATATATATCTATGTTAAATTTACTTTTAAGATGATATATCTAAACAAAATCAAGTCTATGAACCAAACAATCGAGTAAAAGAGTTGATTTTGAGGGAGGAAGAGGAGGACAGAAATGTTGGTTTCCTTGAAGATCCACAGTGGAGCTTTCAGGTGGAATGTCGAGGGACTATGCCTTTGGAAGGTTTTGGAGAGAGTGAAGAAGCAAACTAGATTAGTATCCTCTCCAATGTAGGAACCTGCAGCTCAACTGAAATAAAAAAAACTTGCCGAAAAGCTTGTGAGATCCGAATAGTACATACACAGAGATTCAGAATAACATGCATATAAGCTTGTAGGACATGCTGAATCTAGATCTCTAAACATGCATCAAAGGAAATAGATGGCCAATAAACTTATTGAAATGCACCTTTCCTATCAAGATTATAATAAGCTTATTATCAATCTTAACAACAGATCTACAAGCAATTAGCAAATCATGAACACAGATACAGGTTACCTTAGTAAAATAATGGCAATGATCATCCACACATACAATGGCACAACACTGTCTTGCCTCCAAATATTCTCTTTATTTCAAATGAACAATAACAACAGTACAACAGTAGTAGCACCTCAATCCCAGTTATAACTAACTTGGAAGAGGCTGCTATGCTTGGATATATACAAAAGCTAGTAGATCCAGCCCAGGGGGGCGCAAATCCCAAGGAGAAACATCAAAATCAAATGAAGCAGAGTCCATCAATGCCTGATCTGTGTCTAGCTAAGCCAGATTTGAGTCTCACTGAGTGCAACTGTTAATCGGGGGGCTGATCTGACTGACACCTCAATCTGTTGACTGAAGCATCCACCAAAAATCATCCAGATGAGCCAAAAAAGTGTGGAGGAGAGAGGGAGGGATAAATTCCCCATAAAGGATGCTAAAGATAAACTATGGATCTGATTTGATCACCTCCTTCAGTCAAGGATTTGTCAGATCTAGTCAATCTGCTTCAGATCTGACTGATTTCAATAAAACCGGCTGATAATCCATTGATCTATGATTTATGATTTGCTTGATTTATTCATCAATTTATTAATTAAAATAATCAATAATTGATTTTTGGGGCTTTCTGACCTGAGTGATGGAAAATCACTCAAAACTAGGAAATAGTGGGTCCATGGGTTTACATGGTGCTCTTAGCTTGAAAATGAGCACCTACATGACTGAAACTGATTATTTCACCCACTTTTATTACAAAATCAATTTTTCCAATTAAACTATTAAAAAATAGCCTAATTTTTGGAAAAAATAAATTTTAATAAAAAACATTGAAAAAACTAAAAAATTGAAAAATTGAAAAACCTAGGGGGACTTAGATATGTTCATATGACTCGACTATGATGTCTAGCATGTTTATACATTGACATATAGACTCTAATAACCTCAATAGGCCTAAATTCCAAGCCGACCACCCCAACTTTGGAGGTATGGAGTGAAAAAGTCAGAAATTATCAGTCGTTTATTGAACAACCAATAATAACCAAGGGAAAAAACACCCTAGGATGATCGGATTGAGAAATAAAGTCTAAGAGACCGAGTCTTTTACAGACACTATCATGCTAGAAAATTTATTACAATTCCCTCATAGGGTATGAACATGTGATATAGTACAACAAGCACTTCCGAGAAGTACTTCCAAAGGTCTTCTTAAGTTTGAACAAGTTATCGTTGTCTGGTTCATCAGGCTCACTTGATAAAAAACCACTAAGTACAACTTAGGTGTTAACATTCTGGCTCCAACTATTGGACGTGTTCTCAATCTGGTCTTTAAGGAAATTAGAGGATACAAGAACACCAGAATCTCTGGTTTATATACCTTGTAAAAACATCTCAACTTGACAAAAAAAACCTTAGTAGCACAAGTTTTATAAAAAACCGAATGAACCATTAAGTTGATTTATTTAAACAAAATAAATGTAACTAACTAAAAGAAGCAAATTTTTATTATAGCTAAGTATAAAATAGAAATGCAGAAAGTAAATGCTTTCTTTCAAAGAGCTTATTTTCCTACTCTAAGCATGATATAAAAAGGGTTAAGTGTAATCAGAAATCCAATGTAACCACCTAAGCATTTTATTAACATAATTTTTTTTTTCCTTGTCTTTGGTTACCAGCCAAAGTAAGGATACCTTATTCAGAAATTGCAAATTTGCGTGATGATTCAGAATGGGCGGGATGGATGGGAGATCATAGGCATGAATACTGTCGTAAAAATTCTTCCCGAACTTGTATGTGCTCATGCAGTTTGCTTCTATCCATGATTGGATAGGACTAATATACCAATCAAAATGATGAGGTAGACTGACTACATCATCATACTGATCACCGGGGCTTGTCAAAAGATAACTTGTTGCACAAGCCCCAAGTAGCTCCAAATCATAAGGAACCTCTATATATGAAAAATATGGTTGAGACTGATATTCCACTGACTGCATCACATCTGAATTTTCACAATATTGTTTCTCAATGTCTTCATTACTAATACCCTTGTGCTTCTCTGCATGATATGAATTTGAATGATCACATGAAAATTCTGAATGCTCCTCTTTCATAGTAAAGTTTTCCCAGACATCCAGATCCATGCTCCCTTCTATGGACATATCGTAGATTGGACTTCCACAAATTTTTGAATAGACACTCCCCTTGTTGGACATATCCTGGATGGGATTCTCGATAAGACTTTCACAATTTGGATTATCTATGAAATTCCAATAGTCATCACTCCCATCAATTTCATATGTGGGGGACTCTTCATCCATGGCATCATGCTCCTGCCTATCCATGTCTTCCTTGTATTCATAACAATCTTATTCAGATAAAATGTTACAAGGCAATAAACTTTCCAAACCTTCATCAACATGAGGAGAACAAGGTCTAGTGTCACCACACACTATACTGATCTTATCATAGGTTTCTTTATAGGCTTCTGTTATGATATCATGAAGAGAATCTTCAATATTATCTTCAATCAAGGAAATTTTTTGGACATATTCAATGGGACCACTTGGGATGTGTTGCTCAGTGGGTTTCTCTAGAGGGATTTCTGGAAAAATATCAACATTGCAACACACTTGAGAATACCTCAAATCTTCAATGTTTTCAGCTATGGTTACATGAGGAGAGTCTTCAACAATGTGTTCCATCATGGGCTCCTCTTGAAGCTCTTCAAGAGGTTCATCTTGGATTTTCCCTTCCTCGGAATCTTACTGTGCATTGGGAGCTACCTCATATTCTTTAAGAAGATGCTTAATTGCTTCCTTTCTTAAATAACTACTAGGATGCTTTTTTATGGGAATATCATGAACCTCCTCTTCACTTAAATGTTCAAGAAGTGATTCCAAGTCTTCAATACTTTGTATAATGGAAAAAGGTCCATCATATGTTTCTGTGTGATACTTTTCCCCAGATAGGTAGAAGGTACAAATATTTTCAAGGAACTTTTTAAAACCATTTATACTACCCCTACCATCATGCCATTGCTCTAAAATCATCCAAAGGAAGCTTGGAAAAGAAGTTATACATTTATTAGGAAGGCCTTGATAGAACCAACAACAGGCCTCACCTCGAAAGGTACTAGCAAACATTTCCATCATATTGTCTTCATGAAGAATATTGAAGTCATCAATCAACTGAAGGAAAGATTTGACATGCCAAATGGCCGAATCACCATAATCTCCATGAAATGTCAGAAGCCAGTTATATGCATCCCCAAAACCATCACAACAGTTAGGAAAGCCCAGAATGTTTGAGAAATCGAGAGGCTGAAACATTACGGTTAATTGGGCACCACATTTCTCCTGTAATTCATCCATATAAAAAATTAATAGTATGCATTTTATATAACGATTAAACCTTGTACTGAAAAGGTGGAGCTATCAAGTGATGAGCTTTAAAGGTTTTAACATGTCACATGGGCTCATCTACACACAACAAAAACTTCACAAGTGTATGAGATAACAGGGTTTTATCCCTTCAATGGAGTCGCCATGTGAAAAATAAAAATAAGCATTTATAAATCTTTTCACAAAAATTATTTTTTGCTTTTCTTTGTAAAAATAAAAACTGGAAAAAGTCAGTGGAATCACCAGATGAAAATTAAAGATCTACTCTAAGCATTCATCAAACAAAGCAAAAACAAAAAAGAAGAAAACAAAAGTCATACCTGGGAGTAAAAATATTTATCCCTGGCAATGGCGCCAAAAAATGTTGCCACCTTACACACCCCTGGGTCACGTGGCAGAAATCTTCAAGCCACTCAGTGTGTTTTTGGGGGTAAGTCTCGAGTCAAGGCTGTCACCTTGTTCTTGACTCCTTTGTTTAGGATCAAATCCTAACGAATCCAAGGGGGGTAGACCCTATTAAGTTACTCAGGATAAATTACTTAGTACGGTGATGTTAAACTGAATGAGTTACTTAGGATTTTGGAATTTAACCATAAACAATCAAAGATGAGAAGATACAAAAATGAGCGCACGAAAGCACAATGCTAAGACACAATATATATATATATATATATATA
>LPNX011232306.1:280352-294631 GCA_001517045.1 Pseudotsuga menziesii
CAGGTGTGAGTTGATTAAAATTAGGCGAAGGGGTGGACTCCAGATATACCCGAGAGTACTTGGAGTATGTCCAAAAATAAACCTTCATGGCTAATTGCAAGGAATATGTGGTTTGAATGGAGTCTTTGGGGCTATTGTTCATAACGCACCTGTTAGGGTGTGATAGAGATTGGTGCCCTGAGGTCACTTTTCAGAAGTTCCCGCTTCCTTTGGGTATTTTTCCACCATAATGGTTTGATCTAGGTGTTGGATTTTCACCTGATGGTTTGTCAATTTGGGAGAGTGAGTCCTAATTATTATAGTCACTCAAATGCTTTTGATACAACTTGACTGATCGGATGAACCACAACCAAGTGCAGAGCATACACAACGGAGTCTTGTCAATTTTAGTAAATTTTAAGATGGGTGTTCTTGTTAAAAAGAAAACCCTCTAGGAACTTCTTTCGGTTCAAGTGTACCTCAATCGGGGAATCAAGGAGGGTTTGACTTTATTACAGTTACTGAAACAAATGATGATAGCAAATTAAATGTAAAAAGATGAGCAAACCACAATTTTCTAATTAGACTACCACGAAACTTTCTTCACCTTTCAGCTCAAAAGGAGGCTCATGGGGTAAGTATTAAAGTTACTTTGAAAACAATAGAAATGGAGTATGAAATTTATTTTATGTCAAAGTATACTACCCTGTATATTAATACCACACTAGATTAAAGAAGATGAACGAAAAAGCGAAAAAATGAAACGGACACAAATCCCCCAAATGGGATAAGGAATGGGCTCGAAAGAGCCTATTCAAAAATTATTTTTATTAACAGTGGTTACAATATCAGAAAAATGATATGATGCCTCTTGATTCTTATATAGAATGAAATCAAGAGCTTACAAAGTACGAAAATTAAAGATTTCAGTCAAAAAGGGAGACCCCTGGGGGGATTCAGAGGCCCAAAAGTCACTTTCAAGCAGAAGCTCCTCCTTTTTTCTGTTATGCCTAATAAAAACCAGAAATATTATTATACTGAAAGATTCCCAAAAGCACTCTGAAAGTACCTTTGGTTCAGCTTACTTTTAACCAAAAAATGCTAAGTAAAAACTGGTTAAAAAAAGCTAAAAAAGGAACCAAGGAAAGAAAGCTTTCCTTGGGATCTTGGATTGCCTTTTAGGAAGCCAATATGATGTGCACTGATTGCTATATTCATATTCTATAACATAAAATATAAATCTAATGCATGCAAGCTACAAATTTTCTTTAAATTTCCATGCAAAAAGGACGATTTCCCTAAAGCTAGATCTAGAATGCTTATGAAACCTTTTAAGAGCAAGATCTATACTATGGGATTTGAGAAGATATATCTATGTTAAATTTTCTTTTAAGATTATATATCTAAACAAAATCAAAGCTATGAACAAAACAACCAAGTAAAAGAGTTGATTTTGAGGGAGGAAGAGGAGGAGAGAAATGTTGGTTTCCTTGAAGATCCACAATGGAGATTTTAGGTGTAATGTTGAGGGACTATGCCTTTGGAAGGTTTTGGAGAGAGTGAATAAGAAAAATAGATCAGCATCCTCTCTAATGTAGGAACCTGCAGCTCAGCTGAAATAAAAAAACTTGCCGAAAAACTTGTGAGATCCGATTAGTACATACACAGAGATTCATAATAACATGCATATAAGCTTATAGGACATTCTGAATCTAGATCTCTAAACATGCATCAAAGGAAAGAGATGTCCAATAAATTTATTGAAAAGCACCTTTCCTATCAAGATTATAATAAGCTTATAATCAATCTTAACAATGAATCTAGAAGCAATTAGCAAATCATGAACATAGATACAAGTTACCTCAATAAAATAATGGCAATGAACATCCACACATACAATGGCACAACACCATCTTTCCTCCAAAGATTCTCTTTATTTCAAATGAACAATAACAATAGTACAATAGCAGCATCACCTCAATCCTAGTTCTAACTAACTTGGAAGAGGCTGCTGTGCTTGGATATATACAAAACCTAGGAGATCCAACCCAGGGGGGGCACAAATCCCAAGGAGACACATCAAATCAGCTCAAGGAGAGTCCATCAATGCTTGATATATGTCTATCTGAGCCAGATTTGAGTCTCACTGAGTGCAACTGTCAATCGGGGGGCTGATCTGACTGACACCTCAACCTGTTGACTGACGTATCCACCAAAAATCATCCAGATGAGCCAAAAACGTGTGGAGGAGAGAGGGAGGGTGAAATTCCCCATAAAGGATGCTGAAGATCAACTCTGGATCTAATTTGATCACCTCCTTCAGTCAAGGATTTGTCAGATCCAGTCAATCTGCTTCAGATCTTACTGATTTCAATCAAATCGGCTCAGAATCCACTGATCTATGATTTTGGATTTGCTCCATTTATTCATCAATTTATTAATTAAAATAATCAATAATTGATTTTTGGGGCTTTCTGACCTGAGTGATGGAAAATCACTCAAAACTAGGAAATAGTGGGTCCATGGGTTTACATGGTGCTCTTAGCTTGAAAATGAGCACCTACATGACTGAAACTGATTATTTGGCCCACTTTTATGATAGAATCAATTTTTCCATTTAAACTATCAAAAATAGCCTAAGTTTTGGAAAAATTAAATTTTAATAAAAAACATTGAAAAAACTAAAAATTTGAAAAAACCTAAGGGGACTTAGATATGTTCATATGACTCGACCATGATGTCTAGCATGTTTATACATGGACACATAGACTCTAATAACCTCAATAGGCCTAAATGCCAAGCCGACCACCCCAACTTTGGAGGTACAGAGTGAAAACTCTGAAATTATCAGTCATTTATTCAACAACCAATAATAACCAAGGGAAAAAACACCCTGGGCTGATCGGATTGACAAATAAAGTCTAATAGACCGAGTCTTTTATAGACACTATCATGCTAGAACATTTTTTACAATTCCCCCATGGGGTATGAACATGTGATATAGTACAACAAGCACTTCCGAGAAGTACTTCCAAAGGTCTTCTTAAGTCCGAACAAGTTATCCTTGTCCGGTTCATCAGTCTCACTTGATAAAAAACCACTAAGTACAACTTAGGTGGTAACAAGACTCAGTTGCAACATCGTGTCATTGCTTAAGGCTTAGCTGCAATAGACAGGGTATTCCCTAAATTGGTTCTATTTATTCACTAATGGTTCACACAACAAGATTCCCTATATTCTCTGTTCTCATTCAATTCCACTCACAGGTGTACATCTCATTGTAATAGGGAAGCTTGAATATCGTAGATCTTCATGACTACCCGATATTAGTTTACAAAGGGTATGATTGATCATGTATAAATATTGGCAAAAATTCTAAGCCAAGGGTTGGATGATATTGGATTATACCATGTAAACTGTGACAGAGAGGTATACTTTGTAATTTGTCATTTTAATATAAGGAGCAGTATTCTTATGATCTTTGCATCTTAATCAGTGTTAGTTCTGGAGTCTCTGTTTGAAGGTTGGGCTTGCCTTCCACAGAGATTGTCTAGTTAATTATATGTTTTGATTGTTGTTGTGTGGTGTGGAAGTTTCAATAATTGCATTATTTACAGTAGTTGTAACATAAATTATTTATCATTGTAGGTCCTTTGGACAGTAATGTTTGCATCATATTTAAGCTATAATTGTATGGTGTGAAATTTTACTGTGCAAGTTAGTTTCCATTATGCATCTATGCCAATACTTCTTACAGTCAAGCTTAGCTCTAGTTTCCTTTAATTACTTGTCTTCCTCAAGTTTTCTAATTTCAGTCAGATTATAGTTTAGATTTTGTTTAATTCAAATTACTATTCTTTCCTATCCTAAAATTAGATGCATTAAACTAGTGATGATGGATTTACATATAGTTTGATAATGATAGGATTTAACTTTCTGCAAAACTAATTCTATTTTCCTATTTTTAGATTAATCAATTGCTAGACTGATATTGTAGGAATTAATTGCATTTCTGGATTTTTAGAGAAGTAACTTAGATTACTTTAACAATGAGAGGAATTTGACTGAGCAGAAAGTAGGACAATTTATCTTTCATTCAATTGATTAGCTACTTAGTGTTTATGCACAGACAATGTGAATTATCTTTGAAATAAAATACTTTCGTGGGTTGACAATTTATATTGAGAATTATGTATGCTAGCTTTATTAACTTGCATATAGAGTGAACAACACAATCCTTCACTAGGTTACAACAGTACCACTTCGACCACGACAGACGATACATTGACATGAACATGAAACTCCTTTTTCCCGTCTAGAAATACAGGTATTGACGCAGTAGCCATCTTGGTTTTCTATATGTTCAGACACTCTTGGTATCTCTTTGTCCATTGAAACTTAGCATATTTTTTTCAAATATTTTCCATCGGAGCAGTCACCTCCACATATCCTTTGATCATTTTTTTGTAGTATACAGTGTGTCTCGGTGTCGCTCTCAACTATTTAAATGTAGTAGGTTCTGGTAGGTCGAGAATGACTCCAACTTTGGTTGGGTGGACCAAAATTCCATAGAGATAGACCACATGGCCCAACAGGACTCCAAATGGGGCGCAAAAGATACATTTTTTCAAATTGAGTGAAATTTGATATTGGTGACAATGTTCCAACATCATTATAAAGTTCTTAATATGGTAGTTTATGAGCCAAAATACTATCCAATCATTGGAGTATACTTCAATAAATTTGTGTATGAAATCTTTAGAGGAAGCTAGTACCGTAATTCTGGAAAAAATCATAGGAACATTCTTAAGTCCAAAGGGCATTACCGTATATTGGAAACATCCCCACTCCATCACAAAAGTAGTTTTCTGTTAGTCTTCTTTTGCAATCCTGATCTGATGGTAACCATAAAATTCATCAATGAGCGAGTACATTTCCTTCCCTTCGACACTTTCCATCACTTAATCTATAAATGGATTCAGAAATGGGTCATGTAACAAATAATCATTCAATTTTCTGAGGTTGACACAGGTTCTTACTTCTCCTAAGGTTTTTTTGTCTTGGAATACTATTGCACTAATCCATTTTGATTCCTTGACAGGTTCTATAACACTTGCCTCTAACATTCGGTCCAATTCGGACATGACCTTTTCTTTGTATCATGGATTCAATCAGTATGGTTGATTCTTGAATGATTTTGCATCAGGCCTCAAAGCTATTTTTATTTTGCCAAGATATCCAACTATTCCCTTCATCTCTGAGAATCTTTCCTACAATTTATTCATCCCAATAATCTCCAATATTGGCGAACTTTGGATTTTCAGGTGAGCCAATACTAAATTTCTTTATTTTGAGTGGACTCAGGAGTTGGTCACTAGAAATAACAAATCCCTCCAGTGTGTGCATACCTTCTGACTCAGGTACGTTTATGTTGAGTGGGTCATCATCGTTTTCTTCTCTTGTCACATTGTAGCACTCCATCCAATGGTGGATTGTCGTGTTGCATTGATGGAAATTTGTCACTGTGGCATGTATTTCCTCAAATATCTTTTTTTATCACTTACATCACAACATCAATTGTTGGGTGATCATATTTTAACTTGAAGGTATGTGTGAAACTATTTTCTATCTCTTCCCACTCAATAGTTCCTCATCGCGGTTCCACATATGTATACTAATTCCTTGGTATCATGTCTAATGTATGTATGAAGTGATGAACCCATTCTTGTTGCAGATATTCCTGCCATGTCATGGGACAATGCTCAATATGTTTGATAGGATTTGTCAATCATGTATACTTGTGACCAGTATAACTAATCTCTTCTCCAAATATGATCTCCAACAATATTCTACATTGTGTCCATTCAGAGATAGATTGTTTATGTGTACGCCACCATCTAGCAGGCATAGCTTTTAGCACAAAGTACAAGGTGGAAAATTACTACTATTATGTAAATTTTGATTCAAATTAGGCTAGAAAAGATGCAAGGTTAGGCAAACCTTCATATGTAGGTATCTCACTCACCTCAGCTCCTACCCATCGCACATATTTTGTAATTCTTGTGCATCATCTCATGGAGAATTCATGCAGCTGATTCTTCCAATTTTCTAATGCTTCACGTGAATTGAATGTACAAGATCTATCACTCCTCCAGCTCATATTTCCATCATTTTTTGGAGTTATATAGTCATCTAGAGAGGACATAATGTTATATATATGATATAGGTAATCCCCTTGTGTTGTTCAGGATAAAGAACCCTTGTAACCTAGGGTCTGGGGTTACCAACTTACTACTAACTTGTAGAAAAATGAAATTTTACAGGGAATGGAAAGAGAATAGGAATAACATATTGACATACTTGATTAGCGATGGCTGATCCAAGTTTGATATTCTCTTGCTCCACTTATTTCCAAAGCTTCAATGGATGCACTTCTCTACCTGCAAACAGAAAATCATTCAAGAAATATCTTATGCATATATATATTAGAGGTTAGATGAAAAACATATAGATAACATAATCAAACATATTCATTAAACCAATATACATGAAAAAAACTCAATACAAAATTGGAAGAAGAATTCTCTTTATTAACAAGGGGTGAATAAGATGAGAGTACAACCCAGCTTCTGACACAAGGACTCCTGTACAACCAGAGGACTTTGATTTCTGCTGCCCCAAGACTCTAAAGGTATACCACCAACATAAATTTGCTCTCTAAAATTGATTCATTAGCCCACACCCTAGGGACTCTATTTATACAATGGGAAATGGAGTGGTTTCGAAGATTGGGATGGTTGAGATAGTTGGGATAGTTATGGATTAGGCCCCAACTAATATCATCTAATATCGATTTATATTTTTTAATGTCGAATTAAGGTATGCACGGGTATTAATATAGGAAACTAGCGTATGATACACGATTTTATCAAAGGGAACTCACGTATGCAAGTACACAAGGGTTGCAATGCAAATACTTGTGTATGATACGTGAGTTGCAATGCATATAGGTGCATATGCAACCCAAAATTCATAATAAAAATATACAAGGCTGGTTTGAGGATAATGCATCAAAGGTCATGCCCATCTATAGTGTTTTGGAAACTTCAATCCAAATTTGTCCTTTTGTGTACCAACATGAAGAATGTCGGTACTCAAATAGAGAAGTGCCATTTTGGATGATAACAGATGCCCCCTAATGTGTGAGTTCAGAGGGAAGCAAAGGACGAAATACATTATAATCATTATCTTGGAGAACTCAAAAGTCCAAGGAAGCAAAGGAAGTACCTGAAACAGATACATATTAATGTCATATACAAAATCATATTTCAGGAAGCCATGTTCAATATACTAAAACACTAGCTTCTTTACAATATTTGAGTACATCATATGATACGGGTACAGGACCAAGTATATTACAAAGGTGGATCGAAGCCACAATATACAATAATGATGCATCTTAAAAAATATGGAAGTTGTGTAAGTGAACACAACACAATCTTGTGCATAGGTTATAGATTTGAACCTAAGGTCTTCATTAAAATCCAAAGGAACTAGTACAATCCAGGCCACGTGAATAGGAATTCACCAATGATTAACAGGAATAATTTTAGGGGAGAATTTTATCCCAGTGGGCTATTTTTCCATGTTTTTCTCCCAAAAAATATTCGCCATTTTGCATTTTTTGAAGCCCTGTTTCGCCCAATTTTGGTGGGGTAAAATTTTTTCACCCTAAAAATCACCAAATTATTATATAAATGATATAAAATCCTTGGAAATTAAAATATTTTTTGAAAAATAGTGCCAATCATTTTATAGTTGGCATTTTAAGAATTGGTAATATTAGCCAACATTTATACACTTTTAAATAAGTATGGTTCCTTAAAATCATCCCTGATGATTAAAGTGAATCCTAAGGTACCATCGTCAAAACTCTAGGTCTTCGTCTTCAGGAAATGCTGATGAGAAACCATGATGTGATGAGGAAGGAAATAGATCCTCCAGCGAATCACAAGAACGACTAGGAATTGGATAAAGGAAGGTAGACACAAGTGATATTAGATGGGATAATGATGGAATCCGGATAATAAGAAGAAACGGGGATAAATCCTTGAATGATGAGCACCACACAAAGATGACCCAAGGCAGCTTTTAACTTTGCAGATAGGACAACTAGAATTATCTTTCATGTAGGAGACGTGACCAGATTCCCCAAGCATAAATGATAAGTGGAAGAGTAAGAAACTCGAAGTGATAGCTGAACTGAAAATGTACAACGAGACATGAGTATCAAAAATTTTAGAGAGTGCTATGTTCAAGGAGGACATGCTGCCACCAACTATAACCCAAAGATAAAACTTCTTCCTTACCTTTCCTATTAAATTTTAATGAGTCCAAGAAATTCAACTCGGGTCTCTCTTCATTTTTTGACAAGCTTGAAGAGAAGAGGGAATAATGCTTGATAATGTCACTTATTCGTGGATTTTATGAGCCCGAAATAGTACATTCTTTCTTGGTGTTTTCATGTTTAGAGAGTCTGAAAACTCCAAAGAAGACTCCAGGGGGTCCTTTTTCATCCAATTTAGTCTCATGAAACTGAAAAAGTATAAAACATATATAAGAAGAACTCTCTTAACTTCCAAAGAAGAAAAGGTGAACCTTTTTCATACTTAGTCAGGGAGGTCTGAAAAAGGTTAAATTACCACCTACCCAATGCTCCTTCAAGAGCAGCTTATAGCTTGAGTTTTATGAGTGTGAAGGAAAGCAAGATCACTTGGAAATATCCATTTGAGTATGAGGAATGGGGCTTACAATAGTAAACTCGATCTTTTGTTCTTTTTGTTTACAAGCATGAAAAAGACATAAAGTACACTCATAATATTTTTTATGTTTAGGTCTAGAGCACAAAAAAGAGAAAACTAGGAAATTTAGTCCCTCAGGTCCGAAAAAGTGATAAACCTATGCTTGAGAATATTCTTCTCAATTCCGTCAAAAAAAGGTGATCCTTTCTTGTATTATTCCACATGGTCCAAGAAAGAGATAACCTAGCACCGATCTGGATGCCCATTCAAATATTCTTAATGAGCTTTAATGGACAAGTTTACTCGGTATTCAAGTCTATTTTAAGGAGTTAGACCTGGGCCTAAAGAAACTCCATAAGGGCGGGGATCCCTATAAAGGGGATAGCTCGTAAAAAGAGACCAATATGAGTCTCAATTTGGTGTGAAAAATAGCTAAGAAGGCCCCCCTGAACCTACGGAAAATGCGGCATGAGTACCAAAAGATAATAAATGTGTTCTAAGATAGGGTACTCATGTTAGGTAAGCCCTATCCATGGAAGAACGATGATATAGACAAGGTACTAATGGTTGAAATACCATAGTTCGTGGTCAAAGTAGTAATCCTAGGGTTAAAGCAGATTAAGTATAAATGCAAAAATGCATATAAATGATCAAAATCCTACCCTATATGAGTGAAAAATGACTTTGAATAACCTAGGACCTATTTCATTAGGTAAACATTGTTGGAGACATTTACCATCATACACACTCTTTTTGGTCAAATTGGCCTAGTTAAACCACTATCCTAAGTATAATTGACATTAATTGACATTAGTGGAGCATTAATTGCCATCATCCAGTCACACCCATGCCTACCTACAGTTAAGGAGTCTAACTTAGCCTTCTCCTATAGTCAAGGAGGCTAACTGGAGCACTCCGGGGATGATCTGAGTGATATTAATGCACCTAATTGCTAACTGGTGGTTACAATCAGTTCAAATAGTTAGTTAAGGTGCCTCCTCTCATTAAATATATTATTTAATGATTATTTATTATTATTTAATGATTTAGAGTCAACAGGGTGCCTCCACCAACTTCTGATGATCAGTTCAGCTTCAGTTAACCTCATCGGGGTTCATTGAAGTCATGGAGCACTAGCACTTGATGGTTGGCTTGCTATGACATGTGTTTGATCTCCTTCACTTGAGATTTAGTCATTTATTGCACTCTGACATTATTTAGGGTTTGGTGAGTCAATTAGGGTTTTGGTCAAGTGGTTAACTGAGTATGATTGAATGGCTAAGAGTCAGTTAAGCCAGACTCACTCATGATTTCGAATTTTCTCCTTAGGTATTCAAATTTTCTCATTGATTAAAGCTATTGCTTGACATTATTATTGTAACCATTCATTTTTTATTGAATATACAGAGAGGAAACCATTCTGGTTCCGATTAACACCATTTCATGAGTATTTGTTGATTATTCTTTGATGAGATTGATTCTTTGTTCCTAAATCAATGTGCAAGATTAATATGGTATCAGAGCATACGACGGATCAAATATCTATCTATCAAAAATAAGATTTTTGACAGATTTCTCCATGAAATTTGAGCAATAGCTCAAAAATCTAGCACTGCACCACAAGCCAAGGCTTACCACTCAATATCCCAAGTAAAGAACTTGTTGATCAAGCTTGCTTGATTGACTATGTTGGGTGTGATGAAAGCCTAGAATGTGCAGGCTGTCCGACCTTACAGTGCACCTTTTGTTTTGATTTGCAGGTATTAACAGGTACAAATTCGAATGGACTCATCAATCCCTCTTCTCACCCCATTCACAAGCTATTCGGAATGGAAGTTGAAGATGATTGCATCTCTGAAGAGACGAGGTCTCTATGAGGTGTCTATTGGACTTGGAAAAGAGTCTTATTTGAATGATAATGACTGGCTAAATGACGGTGATAGAGCTATTGGAGCAATATGTCTGTCCCTTTCTCCTAGCTTGTACTACCTTATTATTGGTTCTGCTGAATACCCAAAGGAAGTCTAGACAATATTGGACAAAAGATTTGGCAAGCACATTGAGGATCCTAATAGTACTTTGGAGATCACAGCCAGCACCACAAGAGTTCTTCACTAAAAATTCTCAGCCTCTACTCTCTTTGATGAATTTGTTCAAGATGAAGATGAAGCAGAATCTTCTACACATTCAATTCGAATTGAAGAAAGTCTCCATGCAGTGACTCCTTCTCCTGATGCTCCGGAAGTTCATGAGATCTCTGATATCTCATATTCTCATATTGTTGAAACAAAAGAATACATTTGAATCTATGATATTGAAGAAAAACACTGCTGCACTTCCATGCAAACATTCGCCAGTGATTTTCCTTTGAATTCTGTGCAAAACTTACCAGTAATTGCTTTCGAAAGTGAGGAGAAATTTGATTTTTCTTCCTCTAATGTTGCTGCTGGTGTGAAAATATGTAAAAAATTGGATATTTTGGAAGAAATATCAGATTATAAGAGTGACACATTCGCTCCCCATGATCTATATCTTCCAGCAAAATCCTGCAGGATTGCATGCACCAAAATTCAGAATTTTGAAGAAGAAGAAAACTGTGCATCTACCATCTCGGTTGACTATAATTTTGGATCTGATATGAACCTTATTGGATATGATATGATATTATTTGGATCTAATATGATATTTATAGGTTCAAAATTTCAGGTTCATAAATCTTCAGTACTGCTTGTTGCTGTTCTCATCAACGGTGTAAAGAAACAAGTACCGCAAGTCTCCTACAAAACTGCTGCTGGGGATTTTATTTGATTTCATAGTTTTGGATTTGTTGTGAACTTATTTAGATCTGATTTACATTATGATATTATATTATTTGGTTCATATTTTAAAATCCAGGAGCTTTTAGCCATGCTTGTAGTTGCTCTCACCAACTCCGGTGTGAAAAATCAAGTACCGCAGTTCTTCTTCAATTTTGCTGATGGGGATTTGGTGTTAGTTTCCTCTTATGAGGTTGCTGATATTTTATTTTTTGAATCATTACATATTTCTAAAGCTATATCAAATTATGGAGCTCAAGCATTCACTCTCTAGATTCCTAGGGATTCTCTACCTTTGGTCACAAGCTCATCTCCTCACAGAACTAGTAAAGAGGAAGACATTCTGTGTCCGCTTGGACACTTGCTCCTAAAAATTGGGGCTGATTTTACCACTCATTGTTTACTGTTCAAGGCTACAACATATCAGTTTATTGAGTGTTCCACACATGTTTTGAATCCTTGTTGGCTCTTAGGGCAGACCCGGGTTCTTATACTCTTATCTTCACACCAACAAAGAGACCCACAGTGTTGGCCCTTTCAGAAACAACCTGCGAACAGGTTGCAGCCTCTCCCGAAACAGCTATGGGGTGCCATAGAATCAGGTTTTTGTAGGAAAAAGAGGGATATTACTGTACCTTTATCCTTAATAAAGAATAATCATGCAGTACAGAGCTTCGACATTTACTTAAATAGCTTCGCAGTTTAGATAAAAAGACAGTTACTTGCTTAACCCTTAACTGGGAATTCACAACGAAGTTAATACTTAACAATTTATCTTACTTTATCATTTATCTACTTATCAAATGCATAAAAACATAATAGAAACAACATAAAATAACCACCACAACACAAGATATACGTGGTTCACCCCCAGTGTAGGGGCTACGTCCACAGAACTGCATTTATATTCAACACTTTACAAACGACACAGTTCTGATCTGCGCACTCAGCTGCAGATCTTCTCAACAACCCAAAGCTGTGCACTTAGCTACAGAACCTTTCTTCCAAAACCCTCTGTGCACTTAGCTGCAGAGGTCATCCATGCACTCAGTTGGGACTTAACATTTATTACAAAACCCTCTGCGCACTCAGCTCCAGAGGTCGTCCACGCACTCAGCTGGGACTTAACCTTTCTTACAAAATCCTTTACGCACTCAGCTACAGAGGTCATCCATTCACTCAGCTAGGACTTGACCTTAAACCCTAAAAATAGGCCTTAGCTTCGCATCAAATTATCATCATACAAATTGTTGAAAAAAGTATATTTCTCCTTTACATAAGTGCCTATTTATACAAGTGCACTATTACAATACCATGGGCTTAAAGCATGGGCCTAAACCATGGGACATTTACAAAAAGAGGGGCTTCGACCCATCCCCGAAACCCCTAAGACTATTTTGGACCACAACTCCGCTTACAAGCTTCGCACCAAAATCACGGAGTTGCCAAAATTAAGAACCTTCAAGGTCCGTGCCCCAACAGGCCCCTAAGACTCACCAGTGTCCCATCCAGAAACACTCTGCTGCTTTTCTGGTGGAATAATTTTGTTGGCAAAGATAGTAAATTGCTTGTTGAGGATGCACATGATATCTTCGAATGCTTGCTCCTTCTCCACTATCTCCTGCACTGTTGCTGCAGATGCTTCGTTGGCATTTTCCTGTGCAAACAAATCATACTCCTTTAAGACATTGAGCTGGTTGTCCGCAACAATGCTCAACTCCAAAGCCTCGTTAATGAGGGGCTGCACAGAGTTCACTAACAGTGTTTCTTTCCTTCTGCATGCCTCAATCTCTCGCTAGAGCTCATTGCTATGCTTCACCTTACGCATCTTCTGCATAGGAGGCAATGTCTTAATTTCTGCTTTGATTGCATCTAGCTCTGTCTGTCACTGCTTGATGGTTTCTTGCAAATTTTTGACTTCTAGGTTGTCCTACAAGTTCTCCTAGGCCTCGACACTTTCGTTCAGCAGCTTTGATGCACTACTCACAAGATCTGATATCTTGGTTGCTGAGGCCTGAATATCTCTGCGACGCTACTCCTTGACCTTTGGTGGGCTCTCAGGAATGATGTGAAGTTGAAGCTCCACAATTTGAGCCTCATGCTCTGCTTTCATCTTCTCTATCTCACTTCGAGACTGTTGTGCATAGTCTTTCAGCTTGATGATCCTTTGCTCCGGTTCTTCTTCAGCCTGCATTTCGAATTCAGGGAGACTTCGACACACCTCATCCAACACTCATGCTAGTGTAGCCCGCTTGTTTTCTGCTTCACTCTTCTTCTGTTCAGCTTCTTCAAACTGCGCTGCGAGGCTCTCACTCTGCTTCATGGAATTTTCTAACTGTATGTGTGAATGGTTGTCTCGTTCTTGGATCTCCTTCATGATTTCCAATTGACAAAGATGCAGCTCCGGCATAGACAACTTGGCGTAGTCTATCTCAACTGTCATACTCATCTACGATTGAGATGTTGCGTCAGTTATTATGAGGGCTGCACTTGGCACTTGTCCTCTATTGTTTCTAGCTAGCCATTGTCTCATATCTAGCTGTGAGCCTACTGGGGCATTGCTTGCTATGGCGCTAGTTGTTGTTCATTAGAGAGAATTTGAGGTCAAAAATGGGCCTCCTAAGAGATGTACTACAAAAATATAAGATATATTAAAATATTATGAGTTAGGGGTTTTATGGAG
>LPNX011232306.1:295049-343503 GCA_001517045.1 Pseudotsuga menziesii
GAGTTGATTTTTATAGTACATTTTGGTCCTTTTGAGGCCCATTTTTGACCTCAAATTCTCTCTAATGTATTTCTGCTAACTCCTTCATTTCTGCAATTCGTTGTGCTACGCCAGCGAGTGCATCAAGGTGTGTAGCTGCAAAGTTCAACCATTTGTTGGTTAATACTTCTGTAGACTTCATCAGAGCTTGATCAAGCTGTTTGATCATCAAAGCGGGCTCTTCGACGACATTCTTTCCCTTCAACGCCTTAGCTTTCTTTCTGGGTGAAGGATTCTTAAATTCCTCCACTTCTGGAGACTTGCGCTTATTTGGACGATTAGGGTCGGAAATTGTCTTTACTGATTCTTCTTCTTCTTCTTCGTCAGCTCCGTCATCTCCACCCTGGTCACCTTCGCTCTGCTGTGACTCATCCTATTCTTCACTCTCTTCGAGTTGGTCATTCTGCTGCGGCTGGCTAGGACTTGCACCCACATTTGTTACTGGAGGAACTAGTATGTTGGGCCTTGTTCTTGTGTCCTTCATCCATTCAGCCGGCCACTGCTTAACTACTGCGAGGACGTATTCCTGGGTCACCATGTATGGAAACTTCCATCATGCATCCTTGTTACCTGCACAGGCCTGGATGAAGACATTGTGCATGTCAGCCTTGAACTCGGCCACTCCAGCATATTGAGAGAATAGCTCATTACTGAGCCGCAACGTCTTCAGGATCTCATATGAAATATTCAGGGCGTAGAAGGTGAACACGTAGTTTGTCATCTGCTGCAAGGATTTATCCTGCGAAACCCAAAGAGATGCATACCTTGCTACACTAGGCATCTCCGGAGGCACATCGACAAACTGCGCCTCGGTAGGTTCTCTCCATCCTACCAGTGCACTAAGCACTAACAACCATGAATAGTGAAAGGGTCTATCTTTCTCCTATGCATCACAGACATCTTAGAGGAATTCCCTAGCAATGTACTCTGCCCATTTGTAACTGTATCCTTCAGCATAGTTCGTAGCAATACTGACAATCAGGGCAGGTACTTCATTCGGTCTGCACTTTCGCATTAATTTGCATGCTAGGAGCTCTGCGGTGAAGCGAATGTTTTGTTCTCGAATTGTTGAGGTTTTATACCCTCGCTTTCCTTTCGTCAAACCGAAGCGGTCCTTCATGTGCTGCGCCAGCTTCGTATCCTCATGTTTTCCAACAAACTCAATCCCATGATTAGGCCCTTCCTTCGGAAAACCTATAATCCTATGAATGATTTCTCCATCAATGGCGATTTTCTGGCTTCCTATCCATAGGTGCCCATCATGCACCAACACCAATAGCTGCTTGACCACTACGGTAACCTGCATGCTGCGACCAAAGTGGGGGACATTCAACATCTTCAACAAGCCAGCTTGCTCCAAGCCAACAACCCACTGTTTCACTTCTAGTAGCGTCGTATCGGCCTCCGGATAATGGACAGAGTGTAAGTATTTCCCAAGTGCAAACTGCGAAAATTTCCCACGATAATTCGTATCATGGTCTATGTGCTTGAGCCAGTCTATTTTTCCTGTCATTGTTTCGACCAACTGCAAAACCTGTGGCAGCGAAGGGGTGCGTAAAGTGAACTTGGCTGTCCACCGAGGTGGCTGAACTCCTGGTCGAACAGGCAGAAGATATGGTGCATGCTACAATGCAATGTTCTCATCCTCACCGAAGTCTTCAAAACCTTTAGGTGGGAACTCTACGGAACTAGCAGGATTCATCTCGAGATCCTCCGGTGTCTTTCCTGATGGCTTGTGTCTTTCTTTGTTTCGCTTAGAGCGAACTTCTACCTTAAATTTATTTCTGGTTGATCGTGTCTGCATTGGTTGATTTGGTGTTGGGGAGTCTCTTCACAAGGTGCATATGTAGGTGGATTGCTCATAAGGTTTTGTAGACCCCTCTGTTTGAATTCGCTCAACAATTCCTGAACTTCGCGATCAGATGACATGGACTAAACTGTAAAACTCAAGAAAATGTGTAATGCGAACTTCACAGGTCTGGGTGTCTTCTTATAGAATCCAACGACCAAATTTTCCATAACTGTGCATTGAAGACACCAAATCTAACCGGATGGCAGTAGATCTTGTCCAAATGGCGCTAGATTCCTTAAAATCTCATCATTACAGGAAGTTAGTGAAGTTAACGTACTGGCGCCGCCAAATCAGATTTTTCTCAACGGTCGCATTTTAAGCTTCAACGCACCTTTATTTTTCGGCACAACCAGTAACTTTGGCTGCACCACAATAAGGGTCTTCGATAGAATACAGACCTTTGACACATCCTGACACCACGATAGAATTTCTTCGACAGCCTCAATGATTCCTGCAGTGAGCATCTTATCCAGCTCCATCCTGATTTTTTCTTTATACTTAGGGTTCAGCCTATAAGGGCGTTGTTTCACAGGCTTCACATCATCTTTCAAAGGGACTTTTATCACTCCTATATCACCAAGGATACCTTTCATTTTTTAGAACTTCATCGGAAATAAGTCCTGATACTCATGGAGAAGTCCAGTCACTTTGCTTACCATTTCTTTGTCCCGGTAATCTCCAATGGTAGCGTACTTAGGCATTTCTTCTGATCCAATGTTTACTTTCCTTGTTTTCAAGGGATGAGTTACTTCAGGTGATTCGACTGCTGGTCCATGTACTTCGCAATGTCATTCTGACTCGGGAATATTAATGTTACGAGGGTCATCGTCTTCATCAATGGCAAGGTTATAGCATTCTACTACATTAGCTTCTTGTTCCTTCCAACCAGGTTGGTAATCGGCTATTTATTTATCATCAAACACCTTAGTATGGATCACCCTAATAGCTGCGTCCAATGCAGAGCAATCCTCATTAATAGAAAATGTGAGCACAAAACTATCAACAAGGCTAACCCAACTTATAGTACCATGGTGAAGCTCAACCTTCGCATACCAGTTCTTTGCTACAGGTTCCAGAGTGTGTACAAACCTATGTACCCATTCTTCACAAGGTACATGCTTCCATGCTTCATAACACTGCTCCAAATGTTCCTGAGGGCTAGTCTTACCATTAAATATGCTTCGTACCTTTTGAGGTTGATCCATGAATCTTAGGTGAATTTTTTTTTGACAAGCTCTCCAACTATGAATATACTTTTTATGACCATTCCACCATCTGGCAGCTGGGGCTCTGAATACTGAATCTAGAGTCTCCATTTTCTGTGAATCTGGTACTTGCTCTGAGAATTGTACAATAAAATATTCTGGGTCTGTCAAAGCCATCAAAAGTAGGTAAGATCTTTGTCTATGAGCCAACCCATCTGATAGACTTGGTAATTCTTGCACATTGATGTCCATGTAGCTCATAAAGTCTATTCTGCCAATTCTCTAGGCCTTCGTCTGAATCAGTCATGCAAGAACTGTCACACTGCCAATCCATTATACCTTCAGTAGTAGGGTTAACATAGTCTTCTTCTTTAGCTGTGATGTTGTAGATATGATCCAAAACATCCTGATCTTCATCTCTGACTGGATCTGTATACCTTTCCCCTTGAGAAGGGTCCAACGGTACTATGACTCTCAAACCTTTTCGTTCAAAAGTCATCTGTCTGTTCTTAAGGTTGATTACTGCATAATTGTCTATTGCCCATTCAATTCCTAGAAATGCTGGAGAGGGGTTGCTATCATCAATTATTTCAATCACTTCAAAATCTACTAAGGTACTGACTCCATCAATGTCCACTGGTACACTAGGGAATCTTCCCAAGGGCACAATCTTCTATTGATTAGCTAATCTCAATTGTATAGGAGACCATTCAAGCGTAGGTCTTCCCATTTGTTCCCATGTCTGCTTAGTTAGGACATTCACTTCTGATCCCAGGTATAAAATGATATCAGTCATGTCATAATCTCCTATCTGAGCATGCAATCTCATTTACCTTCCAGTCCTTCTAGCTCTATTAACAGTTTTTCCCTTATCAGAGCTTCGCTGAGGTTCACAAGACTGAATAAATTTTTGTAACTCATTCAAAGCATTTTGATTCCTTAATAGCTTCATACAACTCTGTAAAAATGATGTTAGTGTACTTACTTGATCCGACAAAGCTTCTTGAAACTGTAACTGTTGTTGATGCTATTGTGTAGTTGCTACTGATGTTCTCGGATCAACAAAGTCTTTTTTAGCTTCCATAACTGTTCCTTTTTCTCTTCCAACATCGAAGGCTAGAATTTTCTCTAGGGTCTTACGAACCCAAGCCTCGTCAGATTGTTTCCCCTTATTCTGAACTTGCATCATAGCTCCACTCCTTGTAACAATGTTAACAGCTGGGACAGGTCTTTTCTCTACAACAATCATCTGAACATTCTAAGTAGGAGCACCATTTCTTTCTTGTATCTTGGCTATCAACTGTGGGCATTGCTCAATCACATGATCGACTGCTCTGCAATATTGACATGTCGTAGTTGGGTTCTGACAGTCTCTAGATAGATGTCTTTCCTGATTACAGTTACAGCAAATAACCTGGCCTCGTCCTCTTCCAGGTGTTTGTGCCAGAAATTGTTTCCAGGCCACAAAGAAACAAGCCAACACAATCTTAAATATTCAATCAAACAAAACTAGGTTTTAGGGTTTTTTGGAAGGTTTTCCTGGTTATAAAGTTTGGTGACTAAAGGGAATACATTCATAAGCCAAGCAGGAACTGAATCATAAATAAATAAGAACAAAGATGCATAATATAATCACCATGTACCAATCATAATATAATCTTAAAGTTCATTCACAACTGACAAGCATTACAAGCAAAGAAACCATAAACCAGCAATGAATTTATCAGTCATGTAGCTAAACAAAATCAAAATGAAGCTAAAACACAGACTGAAGGGTGATATAGATCATATATTTCATAATTCTATTCATCAAATACACATGAGAGTTTTAGTACTTAGCTCATAAACAAGTCAAAGACCTCCTTAATCCAGCCAAAAATCGAACCCCTCTTCTGTACCCTTGTCCCTCTTTTATAATTACAAAGAAGTAGTTATATATTCCCTTCATTAGATCGAAATTGAAACTACCCAGCAGTTACATTAACTAACTTCAACTAATTAACTAAAAATAGCAAAATCGGATTCTTGGCAAATATGGCGAATTTCTGAAAAATAGGTGTCAAAGAAGCTTCCATATCTCTCAATTCGTGACACCTGTGTGAAAATTGAGAGATTTCTTTGTGAATGGGTCCATGGTGGAAAAAAACCTCTCTTTATTGTTAAAATTTCATCACCAATCAGTCAGAATATTCCCCGCAAGATGACCACTAAAATAGGAAAATATTAAATATTAAAAACCCTGAAAAATAGGCTGCAAATATTAAATTGGATCTTTCAAACCTTGATAGCTTTTGAAAAAGTTATAGAATTTTTTGTGAAGGGGTCTCTTATGAAAAAAAACCTCTTTTTGTTTACTAAAATTCATCTCCATCAGCTCATGTCCTGCATTCAACTTCAATAACCCAACACAGGAAAAAACAAAGCAGAATTCTCAATAACCAAGTGACAGAGAATCAGGACAACCAGTATTAGCATCTTTCACCTCTGAATCAGTCTATAATAAAACATAACCTGGCTCCTAAAAATTTAGAAACTTCACTTTATAAAGGCCACTAGCTTTATCATTGTTTCCAGCAGAATGATCTATTACTTTACTTCTTTTTGCTGTAGACAACTTCTGGAAATTTCTTGGCTTCCTCTTTATCACTTTTTGTGGGGTAACATTAGCATGTTTCTCTGCTTTAATAGAAAGTTGTTGCATTACAAACTGCACCTTCAATAAGTTTTTAAGTGAGGCAAAATTAACCTGGTCAGCTTCATGTTGCAAATTAGTTTTCTCTTGGAGTTCTGGAAAGTTAAGAACTGAAGCAGCACCCAAATCTATTGCCTTCAGATCTCTTGCATGAACAACCTCAATTATATTGTCATACATGCCAACATACACCTTTTTCTTCCCGTTCCTGTCATAAAGACTTGCTTCATATCTTCCAGAAGATTTTTTTCTCACAGTATAAAATTTATCTCCTATAAGAAACTTTGTTCTATTTCACTTGGTTTTTTTCTTAAAAATCTGCTAATGTAATCTTCTGACTTTTCTTTTGAATACAGTGAATATTTTTTACTTCCATCTGCATTTGTTGTTGATGAGGAAGATGTATGCACTTTAGAAAGATATCTTCTTCCCTTTAGAATAGGAGTATATAACTGACCAAGCATTTGTCTTCTATTAAAGAAAACGCCACTATAGTGTGACTTTGTTCTACTGGGATTGTTAAGGGAGTTTCTACAACATTTGTAGCCACAACAACAAGCCTTGCTCCTTCTGGCATTCCAGCAAATACACGTAATTGTGCTGCTGCAGGAAACATTGCATACATAAGCAAAACGTACAGAGGACCTGTATCTCTCAATCTTGTATCACTATTTTCATCTGTCTGCTTTTCATTATCAACAATTGCAGCCATTTGTTCAACTGAATTTATATTAAATTTTCCAGTATTGTTATCCTTCTTTAAAGTTTCAAAAGCATCCTTAAGTGATTCCAGGAACCCTGGTTCTTTTAGCAAGTCATTCTGTTGCAGAGTATTATCAGTAAAACTATCAAGACACTCTTCTTCAATATCTAAATCTGAATCAAATTCAGCATCAGAGGAGACTGAGTTTTCCTCTGAAAGAACTTCAAACCCCTCATCATCAAATGAGTTAAACCTGTCAGTTTCATCTTTGTAATGACCATTATCATCTGTGCCATCCACAGCTTGAGTAGTACCCTCAAGATTGGGTTCATTTGCAACATAGTTTATATCTACAGGAGCCTTTGTTTTTTGAGAAATACCATGTTCTTTATCATTCCTTTTGTTTCTTTTCACAAATGCTTTCCTCAGCTACATGCATAGGAATTTCACCTCCCTTTGTCCCGTGACAAATACGAGAATGCCACTAGATGGAAACTTCTTGTGAATAGCTAAGACCTTTTTTGCAAGCCTTCCCCAAGTAATCTACCAGTTCCGTCTTTGCAGAGAAATGAATGGTCACAGGAAACTGTCTTGTAGCCACTTCCACTACAGGTGGACTTGTAGGAAATGACTTCCTGTTTGAAACAAAATCTTCAATCCTCAAAGTTGCACTCATCAGAACAAGTTTTAATGGTGTAACAACATGTTTAGGACTGATTGTTTCTCCATGCAATATTTTCCTTTGTTGTTCATCATATAGACTCTGACGTAGAGGTACAATCCTAGAAAGCAATCCAATGAGAATGTCTATATTTAAACTCCTTTCAGGAGTTTAATCTCATTTGTATTGATTTTTTACCACTAAAGTGTACTCTTCCCCCATAGCTTTGTTGTCCATGAAAATAGAAGACTGTTTTAATGATGTTCACTGGTAAGAGAGGAAGTGGACTGGCATCCTTGGAAGGAATACACTGAATGTCAAAACATTTCACTGGGCCAGATAACATCATTTCAGCTTTGTGTGTATTTTGACCTCACTCCCAAATTACTGTAAATTTTAAAAGTTGATTCTTGTGCTAGATGAATGCCGAATTGAATGCCCAGGCGTCTTTGAGTCATCAGTTCACCTCCAACCGTCATGCTGCGAAACCCTGATTTTCTTCAACTGTCGATTTCCGATTTTTAGCAATGTGTATTTATTCGAGCGTCTACACCATCTTCATAATATTTAATTTAAAACCTCTTTCCCAAAAATCTTGCCTTATTTCGCTCACTATCATCATTCGCCATAAATTTGCATACAGTTGCCAGAACAGTTGCCAGAATCTCCCTCACATGAGACCAGACACCTGTTTACATGAAAAACTTGGCAAAACACATATCAAATGTGACCAATGATGTAGTTAACACTTTCGGAACGAAATCCCCAAAAAAGAATCGGACTGAAAAATGACCATTTTGGCAAAAACGATTTTCTTGTAGCGTTGTAGTGTAACTTTTTGGCCGTTGCGTAACAAGAATATTTTAAAACCAATTTTGGTACTTTTTAGTCATTAATTCAATTTTAAATGAGATTTTAATGGTAAAATTTGATCATGGTGTTATTTGTGAACCAATTAATCCACATAATGTCCTATAGAACCCTTCAAAACCATAAGAAAAAACAAAAATGAAAACCTAAAGGCAAAAATCAAAAGTTCACTTTAAACCAAAATTTCCTAAAAGTAAGCAAATGAGCAAGCTTAAAACAAAAAAATCACAAGAAAAATATAAAACTGAAGAAAACAAATTCATGACTTAACATCTGGCTCCAGCTGCGGGATGAAGTCCTCCTTGTGAGGCTTCAAGAACCTGTAGACCAGTGCCTTCTCTTCTACTACCTACTAGTCTACAAAATTTCCATTGGGCTATGGAGTCCTTATTCAATCCTTCACACATTGATATATACAATGAAAATCAAATCTCTTTCTTTGAGGAACCTTCTCTTTACTGAATCAAATTGTAATCCCATTTCCAATGTAACCAAGAAAAAATTTCATCAACCCACCAAAACTTGTTTTCAACTCCAAATATATATATAATCAGAAATATTGGAAAACATGAAGAGCAAAGATTTAACAACTTATACCCACTTTCATTAAATGGTGTCTCTTAAATAACAGATTTATAACTTAGTATTGACTCTAAATAATCTGCTACTGGATCATAAAAATTTCCATAAGTTACCTCTTCCTGTTTTATGAAACAGATAGGTTGTCCATAAGAATATTTTGTTCCATGAATATCAAGCAGGCATTGGCGAAAAAATACATCAGGATCAGCTTGAATTTTCTCCATAAATTTTTGAATAGTATCATGAATAATGTCAACATTTTGAACCTCCTTTTCCACACTGTCTTCAAATGAATGACCATCATGGCAGTGGATTTTGATGTTCAAGGATAATAAACTGAATGCATTCTTGAACCTGCTGATCAGATTGTGACATATCACACACCTCACAGATTTCTGGGTCTTTCTTTTCAATTTCATCATTATATTTATTAAAAATTAGAGCATCTTCATAATGATTTTGAACAACAGATTTATCATAACCATGAATATAAGTAACTTCTGAAAAAATGTGAACAACCTGGCCTTCATCGATTTTAG
Source organism: Pseudotsuga menziesii (assembly GCA_001517045.1). Lineage (NCBI taxonomy): Eukaryota > Viridiplantae > Streptophyta > Pinopsida > Pinales > Pinaceae > Pseudotsuga > Pseudotsuga menziesii. Next base: position 304,193 of record LPNX011232306.1, read on the forward strand.
TATCAAAACCAAAAGGGATAGAATCTAATTCATTATAGAATTCTTGTCTTGGAACCCTAATCTCTTCATCATAACAAGGAGAATTCTGAGAAATTTTGAATGATGCTGCTAAAGGTTTGTCTTTTCCTTCAATACAAAGCTTATCTTTAACACAACAATGATTTCCAACAGTTTGTTTAACTAGAGATTGATCTTCAAAAGGATTAGCATTCAAATGGTTATTAAGGTTGTTGAAATCATTATGAGAATATTCCAAACTATCTCTACTGATCTCATCACTGACATAATCTTCAACCTGACCTAAAACAACAAATTGATTATCGTAATGATCATGGAATTCTTCCTTGACAGTAATGTCTGAAAATGTTACCTCTTCATCTTCAACAAATTCTGAAACTTCAACTTCTTCATGACATGTTTTGAACCCTTGATTGTACTCATCATCATGATTTTTTAAATCAGAAATTGTATTATAAACATCAGCCTGCTCACAACAATCTTTTAAAAATAGTTTACCTAAGAACATATACTTACAATGTTTCCAAAAACATGTGTGGAATCCTTTCAGTGAGGAAATGCTAGCAGCAGGAAGACAAAAATACCATTCTCGTGCATCTTGCTCAAGTGAATACATGAACATATTCATGAGCACATCTTCATGCTGTATATTTAACTGGACCATACATTGATGAAATCTGATGAGGTGATCTGAAGGATTATCCTCTTTTCTTTCTCTAAACCGTGGAAGACAATCTCCCCAAACATCCATAGTAGGTACTGGATTTGGAAAACCTGGAATATCGGAAAAATTGAAAGGTGCAAACCTTCGAGCCAGAATAACTTCCATGGACATCGGCCTCTGCATCTTGAAATAGTGGAGTTGCCAACCAATTTGTCAAGACAGATTTTGTTTTTTCTCCTCAGAAAGAGAAAGGGGTGACAACAATTCAAATTAGTTAGGGCTTCATAAAGCTGGGGATGACTAAAACCTTCTAATTATTCTAGCTATTTTCAGTATCTATTCTAGTTCTAAAACACCTAGTTGCAAAGGTGAAATAGGTCTGTTTCTAGTTCCAATTCCCCTATTAGCCACTGTGACAAATTGGTGAAAAGTAGCCTTAAAGATGTGCTGGTTTAATTTCACCTCTTAAAACCAGTCAAATGATAAGTATCCCAGGGAAAAATATGTTTTCAACTTTGTTCCCCAGCAATGGCGCCAAAGATGTTTGTGCCAGAAATTGTTTCCAGGCCACAAAGAAACAAGCCAACACAATCTCAAATATTCAATCAAACAAAACTAGTTTTTAGGGTTTTTTGGAAGGTTTTCCTGGTTATAAAGTTTGGTGACTGAAGGGAATACATTCATAAGCCAAGCAGGAACTGAATCATAAATAAATAAGAACAAAGATGCATAATATAATCACCATGTACCAATCAGAATATAATCTTAAAGTTCATTCACAACTGACAAGCATTATAAGCAAAGAAACCATAAACCAGCAATGAATTTATCAGTCATGTAGCTAAACAAACTCAAAATGAAGCTAAAACACAGACTGAAGGGTGATATAGATCATATATTTCATAATTCTGTTCATCAAATACACATGAGAGTTTTAGTACTTAGCTCATAAACAAGTCAAAGACCTCCTTAAGCCAGCCAAAAATTGAACCCCTCTTATGTACCCTTGTCCCTCTTTTATAATTACAAATAAGTAGTTCTATCTTCCCTTCATTAGGTCGAAATTGAAACTACCCAGCAGTTACATTAAATAACTTCAACTAATTAACTAAAAATAGCAAAATCGGATTCCTGGCAAATATGGTGAATTTCTGAAAAATAGGTGTCAAAGAAGCTTCCATATCTCTCAATTCGTGACACCTGTGTAAAAACAGAGAGACATTTTGTGAATGGGTCCATGACGGAAAAAAACCTCTCTTGGCTTTTAAAAATTCATCTCTAATCAATCAGAATATGCCCTGCAAGATGAACACTAAAACAGGAAAATATTAAATATTAAAAACCCTGAAAAATAGGCTGCAAAGATTAAATTGGATCTTTCAAAAATTGATAGTTGTTGCAAAACTGAGAGAGGTTTTTGTGAAGGGGTCTCTTATGAACAAAAACCTCTTTTTTTTCTTTCTAAAATTCATCTCCATCAGCTCATGGCTTGCATTCAACTTCAATAACCCAACACAGGAAAAAACAGAGCAAAATTCTCAATAACCAAGTGAGAGAGAATCAGGAGAACCAGTCTTAGCATATTTCACCTCTGACTTAGTCTATATTACAGCATAACCTGGCTCCTCAAAATTTAGAAACTTCACTTTATAAAGGCCACTAGCTTTATCATTTTTTCCAGTAGAATGATCTATTACTTTACTTCTTTTTGTTGTAGGCAACTTCTGGAAATTTCTTGGCTTCCTCTTTATCACTTTTTGTGGGGTAACATTAGCATATTTCTCTGCTTTAACAGAAAGTTGTTGCATTGTAGACTGCACCTTCAATAAGTTTTTAAGTGAGGCAAAATTAACCTGGTCAGCTTCATGTTGCAAATTAGTTTTCTCTTGGAGTTCTGGAAAGTTAAGAACTGAAGCAACACCCAAATCTATTGCCTTCAGATCTCTTGCACGAACAACCTCAATCATACTGTCATACATGCCAACATACACCTTTTTATTCCCGTTCCTATCATAAAGACATGCTTCATATCTTCTAGAAGATTTTTTTCTCACAGTATAAAATTTATCTCATATAAGAAACTTTGTTCTATTTCACTTGGTTTTTCTCTTAAAAATCTGCTAATGTAATCTTCTGACTTTTCTTTTGAATACAGTGAAGATTTTTTACTTCCATCTGTATTTGTTGTTGATGAGGAAGATGTATGCACTTTAGCAAGATATCTTCTTCCCTTTAGAATAGGAGTATATAACTGACCAAGGATTTGTCTTCTATCAAAGAAAACGCCACTATTGTGTGACTTTGTTCTGCTGGGATTATTAAGGGAATTTCTGCAACATTTGTAGCCACAACAACAAGCCTTGCTCCTTCTGGCATTCCAGCAAATACACGTAATTGTGCTGCTGCAGGAAACATTGCATACATAAGCAAAACATACAGAGGACCTGTATCTCTCAATCTTGTATCACTATTTTCATCTGTCTGCTTTTCATTATCAACAATTGCAGCCATTTCTTCACCTGAATTTATATTAAATTTTCCAGTATTGTTATCATTCTTTAGAGTTTCAAAAGAAGCCTTAAGTGATTCCAGGAACCCTGGTTCTTTTAGCAATTCATTTTGTTGCAGAGTATTATCAATGAAACTATCAAGACACTCTTCTTCAATATATGAATCTGAATCAAATTCAGCATCAGAGGAGACTGAGTTTTCCTCTGAAAGAACTTCAAACCCCTCATCATCAAATGAGTTAAACCTGTCAGTTTCATCTTTGTGATGACCATTATCATCTGTGACATCCAAATCTTGAGCAATAACCTCAAGATTGGGTTCATTTGCAACATAGTTTATATCTACAGTAGCCTTTGTTTTTTGAGAAATACCATGTTCTTTATCATTGCTTTTGTTTCTTTTCACAAATGATTTCCTCAGCTGCCTGCATAGGAATTCCACCTCCTTTTGTCCTGTGACAAATACAAGAATGCTACCAGATGGAAACTTCTTATGAATAGCTAAGACCGTTTTTGCAAGCCTTCCCCAAGTAATCTACCAGTTCCGTCTTTGCAGAGAAATGAATGGTCACAAGAAACTATCTTGTAGCCACTTCCACTACAGGTGGACTTGTAGGAAATGACTTCCTGTTTGAAACAAAATCTTCAATCCTCAAAGTTGCACTCATCAGAACAAGTTTTAATGGTGTAAAAACATGTTCAGGACTGATTGTTTCTCCATGCAATATTTTCCTTTGTTGTTTGTAATATAGACTCTGACGTAGAGGTACAATCCTAGAAAGCAATCCAACGAGAATGTTTGTATTTAAACTCCTTTCAAGAGCTTCATCTCATTTGTATTGATTTTTTACCACTAAAGTGTACTCTGCCCCCATAGCTTTGCTGTCCATGAAAATAGAAGCTTGTTTTAATGCTGTTCACTGGTAAGAGAGGAAGTGGACTGGCATCTTTGGAAGGAATACACTGAACGTCAAAACATTTCACTGGGCCAGATAACATCATTTCAGCTTTGTGTGTATTTTGGCCTCACTCCCAACTTACTGCAAATGTTAAAAGTTGATTCTTGTGCTAGCTGAATGCCGAATTGAACGCTCGGGCATCTTTAAGTCATCAGTTCACCTCCAACCGTCATGCTGCGAAACCCTGATTTTCTTCAACTGTTGATTTTCAATTTTTAGCAATGTGTATTCATTCCAGCATCTACACCAGCTTCATAATATTTAATTTAAAACCTCTTTCCCAAAAATCTTTCCTTATTTCGCTCACTATCATCATTTGCCATAAATTTGCATACAGTTGCTAGAACAGTTGCCAGAATCTCCCTCACATGAGACCAGACACCTGTTTACATGAAAAACTTGGCAAAATACATATCAAATGTGACCAATGATGTAGTTAACACTTTAGGAATGAAATCCCCCAAAAAAAATCGGACTGAAAAATGACCATTTTGGCAAAAACGATTTTCTTGTAGCGCCGTAGTGTAACTTTTTGGCTGTTGCGCTATAGGAATATTTTAAAACCAATTTTGGCACTTTTTAGTCATTAATTCCATTTTGAATGAGATTTTAATGGTAAAATTTGATCATGGTGTTATTTGTGAACCAATTAATCCACATAATGTCCTATAGAACCCTTCAAAACCATAAGAAAAAACAAAAATGAAAACCTAAAGGAAAAAATCAAAATTTTGATTTAAACCAAAATTTCCTAAAAGTAAGCAAATGAACAAGCTTAAAACAAAAAAATCACAAGCAAAATATAAGACTGAAGAAAAAAAATTCATGACTTAACACCAGGCATACCACCACGACCTCGACCTATGAAATTACCTCGACCTGATGTACTACCATATTAACCATATCCATCATTGCCTTGTGCATCGGGTTTTACCCTATAAGCATCGTAGGTTCGCTCTCTCATGAGGTCAAAGCTGCGACATTCGTCTTCGTTGTGTCCAACTGACTTACATAACTTGCAGTAGGGATTCTTAGGTACTTGAACATATCTCTGTAGCAGATAGCAATCTTTAGGTCGATGTTGGCCAGTTGTTCTACAGATCTCACAATATAGGACATTAGGGTTAAACGGGTTTGGTGCACCAGTATTCAAATAATTCCTTAGTGCAGGACATTGTTCTTTGTCATGACCTTCTGTCTTACATTGTGTACACCAAACCTCTTCTCGAATAGCTTTCCCTTTTTTCATGTCGCGAAGCTCCAAATCCATTTCTGCTAACTGTGCTTGTATTTGGGCTATTCCAGAATTATCTTCGACATGAGCTGTTTCAAGTTTCATAGCAATTTCCAAGGCCTCTTGCTAATCAGCAACCTTCTGTTGCATAAGTGGAGTCCTGATATGAGGCAATAGTGATGCAATGAGCCATTATTTATGTTGTTCTGGTCCAATAGTGAAACTAAATTTATCCAACAGAACCTTCAACCTCTGATCAAAGTCCCAAACTGATTCACCTCGCTTCTGCTGAATTTGTTTCAGTTCAGTTATACACTGTGACTCTGACTTAGGCTTCTTGAACTCTTTGATCATTTCTTTTTTAATATCAGCCAAGGCATAGTTCTGACTACTGTAAAAATTCATAAACTAGGTCAAAGCTTGACCTTTGAAAGAGGTTACCAGTTGCGCTCTTCTTGTATTATGATCCATAATATTCTTAGCAGTCCAAACAGCTTCGCATAAGAACCAAAACTTCTCTAGATCCTCTGATCCAGTTCCTTTAAAGACTGGGAGCTTGATATCATCATTTACATGGGCCATAGTGTATCGTGGGGGGGGGGGGGGGGGGGAGGGGGGGGGGGGGGGGGGAAGACTGGTAATGGGGGGAAGGGAACTTTCTGAGGTAGATTGACCTGCGACAGGACTACTCAGGCTAGGGTTACTTTCAGACTGCGAAGGGTTCTCAGGGATAACAGATCTGCACTGCGGAGTTATAGGAGGGTTTCTAACAAAAGGGGTTTCTTTAGATTCAGACTCTTCTGGGCTTAATGAGGTATAATTGGTATTCTGGCCTAGGGTATAGGATCCAAAAGTTCTCTTGTATCTTTTACTGTTGTGAAGCAAACCACTTTTCTCGTCGAAGTCACTTTCACTTTCAAACATAGTTTAGTAGCAATAAATCTAGCAATATGATTGGATAAGTAATATGCCTTTTTCATCCAAGAGCATTTTAATTTTCAAACTTAATGAATTCAGGTACTTACCCCTTGGTCCTTTGAAAAACCGTCGTTCTGCTTCACTGAAAGAAGTATGTGTGTCGATGGCAAACTCCGTCACAAATGCGTCAAGGGTTTGTGTTATCCAGAAGTCAACAGCTCTTGATACCGCGTTGTTCACACTTTTCAACAGCTTGATTCTTTCTGGGGTACAGGCAGGAGACTAATCTTCTTTGAAGTTTTTATTTCTTTCTGTCAAACTGGATAACCACTGGTGCAATTCTATGTGGATACTACCAAAGAAAATTTCATAAATATCAGAATAAACATACCTTTACAAGAAGTCATCTGAGCTACGACAAGGATCTTTATTTTCTTGTTCAGCAAATATCATATAAGTATCTTCAATCCAGTCACTGATTTCTTTTACTGAGGGCCCCCAAATCATATCCTTCGAGGTACTACAACAGAAACAATTTGTTGTAGGTACGATGTAGATCCATCTTGATACAGATATTGGTTCAACCAGCAACGGAACCAATTTGTTGGCGCTTAGGGCAGACTCGGGTTCTTATACTCTTATCTTCGCACCAACAAAGAGACCCACAATGTTGGCCCTTTCAGCAACAACCTGTGAACAGGTTGCAGTCTCACCTGAAACAACTATGGGGTGCCACAGAATCAGGTTTCTGCAGGCAAAAGAGGGATATTATTGTACCTTTATCCTTAATAAATAATAATCATGCAGTACAGAGCTTCGACATTTACTTAAATAGCTTCGCAGTTTGGATAAAAATAGAGTTACTTGCTTAACCCTTAACTGGGAATTCACAGCGAAGTTAATACTTAATAGTTTATCTTACTTTATCATTTATCTACTTATAAAATGCATAAAAACATAACAAAAACAACATAAAAGAACCACCACAACACAAGATATACGTGGTTCACCCCCAGTGTAGGGGCTACGTCCACAGAACTGCGTTTATATTCAACACTTCACAAATGACACAGTTCTGATCTGTGCACTCAGCTGCAGATCTTCTCAACAACCCAAAGCTGAGCACTTAGCTATAGAACCTTTCTTCCAAAACCCTCTATGCACTCAGCTGCAGAGGTCGTCCATGCACTCACCTGGGACTTAACCTTTCTTACAAAACCCTCTGCGCACTGAGCTGCAGAGGTCGTCCACGCACTCAGCTGGGACTTAACCTTTCTTACAAAACCCTCTGCACACTTAGATGTAGAGGTCGTCCACGCACTCAGCTGGGACTTGACCTTAAACCCTAAAAATAGGCCTTAGCTTCGCATCAAATTATCATCATACAAATCGTTGAAAAAATCCTTTTTCTCCTTTACATAAGTGCCTATTTATACAAGTGCACTATTACAATACCATGGGACATTTACGAAAAGAGGGGTTTCGACCCAACCCTGAAACCCCTAAGACTATTTTGGACCGCAACTCCGCTTACAAGCTTCACACCAAAATCGCGGAGTTGCCAAAATTAAGGACCTTCAAGGTCTGCGCCGCAACAATACTCAATAACCTTTTCTCTCTCTTCAGATGATTTCAGTTGTTCTACATGGGTCTAGTTTTCACCGTGCAGCTGTTTATATTTTTTATTTAGTTGAGTGCATTGTTCTTCTTCCAAAGTGGAAGATTCCTCCAGACCTATTCATTTAGTTTGGATTCAGAGGTTCACATGCATAGTCTCAGGATGTTGCTGCATAGAAGAACCAATTCTTGATTTACTGCTTAGTTTGAGGGGGGGATATTTTTTAGTGTGATTGAATGGCTAAGAGTTAGTTAAGCCAAACTCACTCATGATTTCAAATTTTCTCCTTAGGTATTTGAATTTTCTCATTGATTAAAGCTATTGGTTGACATTGTTATTGTAACCATTCATTGTTTATTGAATATACAGAGAGGAAACCATTCTGGTTCCGATTAACACCATTTCATGAGTATTTGTTGATTATTCTTTGATGAGATTGATTCTTTGTTCCTAGATAAATGTGCAAGATTAATAAACATGACATGGGATTAGTTTGATTTTAATAAAAATTACAAACTATAGGTTAAAACCCACTTTTTGAACTAATTTCTATAAATAGTGCAAAAATAGAAATCAAATTCACCATTTGACATTTTTACCCAATATAGACAAGTTTTACCTTTTCCTTGAATTGCTCAGTGTGGTCAAACCACTAAACAATTTTCAAATCCGCAAGTGCCAGGTAAAACAAATCTCCATGCTCTTTCATTTCATCCAAGCAAATTTTTAATTTTATGAAAAAATTGATGTTTTAATCCAATCTGAAGATGGTCGCGATGTATACACGGGTATGCAACATTGATAGTTGCATACACATGTTTTATATGTGGCTTGCTTGAAAGCAACTCGCGTATGATACATGACATGTCCAAAGGATGGTCACGTATATTGTGTGAGATAGAAAAAATCTATTTAGGGCCAAAATCAAATTTTTTTGAATGAATTTAATGTTTGACAATGACATTATTGACAGGATGAAACATGGTGTTGGATTCAAGGGAGAGGGAGCATGAAGACATGGACCAAGATGCTCTTCGAAGTGTCCCCATAGTGCATGCCTTGCGGCATAGTGGGTTGCTTAAATTATTTTGTACCTTACCTTTGTGATGCAATGTCTACTTACTGGAGTTTTTGATAAACTACTTGCATCATGATCTAGGTGCATTTGACCTACAAGGTGAGATTTTAGAGATTACACTGGAAGACATCTATTTCATATCTGGTTTGTCACAACGGGGAGCTCTTGTCAACTTGGAAGGTACCGCTATGGGTAGTGACCTTCTAAGTGTTCAGAACTATATTGACACTTACTATGTGCCTGGTACTCAAAAAAGGGGTACTTGCATCCCTATTGTTCATATTCATAGATTTCCATTACAAGTGTGGGTAAGCACAATAGTGAGGGTTGCAGGATCATCATCACTTCATCTTGCAACTCGAAACCAAATGAGACTTACGATGGAATGTATACAAGGAGCCTTATTTGACTGGTGCTCAAGAGTAATCCCAATAATGAAGAAGCAAATCTCTGACTGCAAAAGAGGCTGACGAAAAAGCTTCGATTATTCTAGCATATTGGTGGCCTTTTTCTTTGAGAGAGTGCCCAGTCTCAGTCCCGTAGTAACTCTACCAGTTTCCTCTCCCCGCCAGCCTAGACTGAGTAGGTGGGGAGAAATATTCCTTCTCTAGGACAGTGGTGGATCGGTTTAGAGTGTATACAATGATGACTTCTACCTATGGTGGGAGCGACAGCTACCAGCATTGGAGCAGTTTCCATATGTTGGGTTGGATTTTCGGGGTGACAATGACCTTGTCCTCCCTTCTGGAGGAGCATGGGGAGTGTCAAGTATTTTGGTTTTTCAAGATTTAAAATTTTTATGAATTTTAGTCAGAAAGATATACACATATGTATAAGAGTTTTAATCCTTTAAATGTTTAAAAATGTAGATATTGGACCAATCTGCCCTATTGGGAATCCTCATATGTATGTGCGACTAGTGGGAGGAGAGGATCATGGTTTGACTAGGGTTCTTGAGGGGAGGATTACCAGGATTACCCAAAGAGTACCTACTTTACTTATTGAGCAGATCCCTATCATTATCTAGGAGCTGGTGGTTGGTTTCCTACCTATCTGGATATGCCTTATGAGAAGGGTAGCCAGAGCAGTGCTTGTTTACATAGAGGATGTTGAGGCTGTTGCAGCTGAAAAATATGAAGAAACCTAAGATCAGGATGACCAAGATGATTAGGGTGGCCAGGGTGGTCAGGATGACCAGGGTGGTCATGCTTAGACCTAAGAGCATTTTATCGATTACGATCCAAATTTTCTATTTTTTTTGTATATTATATAGTTATGACTAGATCTGAGGATCAAAAAATTGACCTATATATATGGACATATATGCACACACACACACACATATATATATATTGTCAGTTTATTTACATGTGTATTTCAATGTGTCTGTTGTAAATTTTTATGAAATATGTGTTAAATGCCAATCCAAGATATAATTCGCATATGCATCAGTTAATGAATTTTGATCTCTTGGAATATGATTAAATGTAATAAAATAAAAATTTGTTTCCAATGATCTAACTTGCATAAACTGACATAATATAATAGGATTTCACACCCGATAAGATCGATTGAGTTTGGAAACTACCAGTTGAGATTCAAGCCTGATTTCCAGCTGGGTAATGCCTCGTTACAGGGAATCCCATAAAATATCAATGATGGCCCTATAATTAGCCACATTATTGGTAGCAGGACCTAGGAAAGCACCTCCAGAGGAAACTAGCCATCCTGAGGGTGATTAATAACCCATGCGGCTGAAGCCAGGTTGCAAGTGTGGTGACTAGCACCATCTGCAAAACGTACGAACCACTCGGATGGCATCTGTAACAATAGATAGATGATATAAGAACACAAACTCACAAACTGTTGTACATAAATTTACATATAATAAAAATACAAGAAAAAGTGCTAAGACTAGGCATATTACTTTTACAGGTAGAGCCCATTTCTAGGCTTAGGAAGTTTATTTCCCTCAAAATCAGTTAATTCATATGCACCTTTCTTCAAAAATTTTGAAACGACATAAGGTCCTAACCACATAGACCTAAATTTCCCTGCCCCTAGGGGTTCTTTGTCCTGATCCCAAAGCAAGACAATCTCCCCTTCAGAAAAAATCCTAGGTTTGATCGATTTATCATACTGATTTTTGACCCTATTTTTATGAGCCTTGTTTGTTGTCAGCACATCTCTACATTGTTCATCTAGATGTTCTAAGTGTAACAAACATTCTTCCAGCTCAGTCGTATCAGGTAGCACATGAATATCAATCTTTAAATATGGGATTTCACATTGAACCCGGGTTATTGCTTCCAGCCCATGAACGAGTTAGAAAGGAGAAAACCCTATGGCAGTTTTCACATTGGTCCAATAAGCCCAAAGTACAGGATACAACATGATGTTCCAATTTGACCGGGCTGCATTAATAGTACACTTGAGAATAGTTTTCAAGGTCTTATTTACTGCCTCGACTTGACCATTTGCTTGCGGGTAGAAAGAAGATGAATGTTCTTGTTTAAACCCTAGCATAGTGGTCAATTCAGTCATCATGCTATTTTGGAAGTGACTGCCATGGTCAGTGACAATCTCTTTAGGAATACCGAAACATGTGATAATTTGGTTTAAAATGAAAAAAGCTATAGTTTCCCCATCAGCTTTATAGGTGGGCATTGCTTCTACCCATTTCATGAAGTAATCTACAATGACAGTGATGTATTTGTGCCCCCCAGTCGAAATTGGGTTGCACGTCACGTAATATATCCCCCACTTAGTGAAGGGGCCCACTGAGATGATGGGATATAATGGAGCAGGATGCAATCGCATATTTCTAGTGTAAAGCTAACAAGGATGATAGCTCTTCATAGCTTCCACACAATATTTAAATATTGTGGGCCAGAAATAACCGGCACGTAAGATCTTCTGGGCCGTTGCTAACCTAGATAAATGACCCCCACAGGCTCCATATGGGCATCATTTAGGAAAATCTCGGCCTCTTCGTGTGTAAGACATCGATGCAAAACAAAGTCTACCCCTCTACGATATAAAGTATCTCCAATAATGAGGTAGTTTTTTGCATGTAAGCATAATTTGCGCCATTATTCCCACAAAAAGGTTGCAGGGCACTTCAAAGTATGGAGATAGACAAGTATATATCTGTAGCAAGGGTCAGAGGTGGAAATAAAAAATATGTGCTCATCTAGGAATGATTCTTCTTCAATAGTTACATCTTCCTCAACCGAAAATTCTGCAATGAGCTCCGCAAAAAATAAGGATTTTTTGGATTTGGTGGATTGGAAATCTAAGTCAAACTCTTGGAGAATGACTATCCATTTGTTGAATTTTCCTCCAAATATCCATTGGGACAAAACATATTGGAAAGGATTAACATCCACCACTACTGTCATAGTCCTTAGTAAGATGTAGTGACACAACCTCTTAACAGCATACACAACTGCTAATGCCAACTTTTCGACGTGGAAATATCTAAGTTTAGGGCTAGATAAAGCACGACTAAGATAGTAGGTGACATGCTCTTGGAGCTTAGCATCCTCCTGGACTATTACTACCCCTATGGTCAACTCGGATACGGCCAGATACAATATAAAATCATGAGAGTAATCTCGTGGATGAAATAATGGTGCCAACAACAAATATTTCTTTAATGCCTCAAACACAAGTTGTGTGATTTCATCCCATACAAATGGGGTGTCCTTCTTCAACAGGAACATGAAACCTTTAGTGATCTTAGCAAAATTCACAATAAAATGTTGAAGGAAGTTGGACTTCCCTTGCAAGCTTTGAAGCTTTATGATGGAACAAGGAGGAGGCAAATTTACTATGGCCTCAACTTTCAAAGGATCCACCTGAATACCTTTGTTAGAAATAGTGAACCTGAGTAGTCTACGTGACTCAACACAGAAAACAAGGGATTCAAGCAAGTTTTGTAGTATCTGCATCATTCGAATATGAAAAGCAAGTGATCTAGGTGATCGATTCTCTTATGACAATGTGCTAGAAGATCATCAAGGTAGGGTTTTGCAATAGACTTAGTGTCATGAAAGGGAAAAATCATTGCCCGCTAAAAGGTAACCCCTACATTTTTCAATTCAAAAGGCATTTTCTTGTACCCAGATGTACCCCAAGGACAAATGAAAGTTGTTTTATGTTGGTCTTCCGGTTAATTTGAATTTTATTATACCTAGAGAAATCATCCATAAATGAAAAGACTTCACTCCCCGCACAAGCATCAATGATTTGATCTATGAATGTTGTGGGGTGGTTATCCTTAGCATAGGATTTGTTTAAATCATGAAATTTAGTACAAACATGTATCATCCCTTTCTTTTTGTCGATAAGAACATGGTTGGATACCTATTCTGTCAAATCTATCGGGTAAATGAAATCGACTTTCAGTAGTTTTTCAACTTCAGCCTTAACAGCTGTCACTTTAAGTGGATTGACAGGTCTAAGTTTTTGTCGAACTGGTTTGGCATTAGGATAGGTTCATATTTCATGTTCGACTATTGATCTATGCCTGGAATCTCTTCATATGAATACACAAACACGTCACATAATTCCTTAAATAAGGCTGTATAGGTAGCAATCTCCTCTAGAGAGAAATTTGCACCGATATGTACATTTTCCACAACATTTGGGTTTGCAAAGATGTTGATAGGAATAGTAACGAATTTTTTTTCCATATTCCTCTCATCAAATATTCCCTCCCTAGGTAAAGGATTGATCGGTGTATCAGCATCACCTACTAGTCTCATATGGAACACTTGATTTTCAATCGTACTTAACTCTGGAAGAAAATAGGATTGATGGTGAAGATCTTTGCAAACCTTATCTTGTTCGCATTGCATATGGCTTCCAAAATGGATTCGTCAGATGGAAAAACCATATCTAAGCAATCTTCAGTAAGCAAAGAGTTCTCTGCCCAAGCAGGTAGATAGGCTTCTTCCATCTCCTCTGAGACTGTGAGAGGGATCGGAATGGGATCAACAACAGTATGAATGACAACTTGATAAGCTATTTCTGCTACTGATAAGGGCACTTCAGGTTCATGATGGGAAGGAAGAACCCAAGGGTCTATTCTATCGACAACCATTGTAATAGACTTCCCTATACTAATAGAACCTAAGTAATTAATCGGAGCTGGAAAATTCAATGTGCCCATCAATGATGCATACATTCCAGTCCCTAAGCTCTCTGAAGCAGGTTTAACCTGATCAACCAATGGAACAGTGAACTTATTAGTTTCCATGCGGCCCTTTCGAGTAAAACTGAGTCGGTCTACAGTAACCAACTTCCCTTCATGTGGAAACACTACTACCTTAAGAACGACCAATGCAATAGCAGAGATGGCATAAGTCCAACTTATCCCTAGTAGCAACTTATAATCCAATGGTGCATCAATCACCTCTACCTCAACAAACATTACCTTCCCTTCTAACTTTATTTCGAAAGCTGGTAGGATACCATGTGGATGAAATGACCTTTCGTCGAAAGAAGTAAGTAGGGTGTTCAATGGAACTAGCTCTGGAGACCCGAGAGACTTCCAGCAAGAAAAGGACATGACACATGTGGAAGAGCCCTCATCGAAAAATTCCCTTCAGATGGTTTTTTGTCATGGATGACATTTATCACTAAGGCCACATGATAGGGTAGGAAAATTTTGATGTCAAACAAATTAAACTTCACCATGAGGCTCAATGAATCCATACTACCTATGGCCTCTAAGAGTGCATCTTGCTGGGCGGGACAACTCTGTAACACCTCTAATACTGACATTGCACAAGGGGTTTGGGATAAATCTTCAGCTATAGAGTAATTAGTTGTAGCCTTAGCATTAAGATAGTGCAATGTTTTCTTAAAGACACCTTTTGGTATCTTGGGCATAGTTTCGGGAGGTTTTTCAATTGTGAGAGGGTTAGAAGTTTCACCTATAGACTTACCCTTCTCTGGAGCCTCTATCTCATAGTTTGTGTTCCTAGTCTAGAGTAAACGGTCTGGGATAGAACCATGTTGATATAATTTGGGTCAGGATAATTTGGGGTTCCCCCTGCTACATTTGAAGGTGAAGCAGAATTTTGTCCTTGGGGAAAAGGATCCTTTAGGACAACTGGTTGTTGGCTTTTAAGCAGCTTCTCAGCTTGTTCCATAAGGAGACATTGATGGGTTAGGTGATATTCTTGGCACAAATTACATGGAAATTTCACCTTATTCTTCTCTTTTCCCCCATCAGCATTGTTTTTGGGTTTTGGCTTGTTTTGGTTTCCCTCACCTTTCTTCCCCTTTTTCTTTTTCCTACCAGGCTACTGATTTCCCTTTTGGGAGGATTTTTTAAAAACATTTGCATTCTGGGGTGAGGGGGAAGCCTTTGTTGCCTCTGCCATAGAGTGTTTGATGAACAACTCATGGATTTGTTTAGCCAAAGACTCCATAGTGGGAGATTTCATTGAACCAACCACACCATCGACATAGGGTCCAGGCTTAGGTTTTTCGGCACTATGGGTTGGTATCAGTGCATCAGGGATGATTTCATATAGAATCCCAGACTGAGAATATATCAAATCTAACTGCTGGGCCCTGAGGATAGCCTCTTCCTCATTAGTTACCCCCAAAGTGGAAACGTCCTTAGATATATATGGCAATAAGGAATTAAGGAACCATTCTAGTAAAAACTCATGAGGGATAGTGGCCTTAATGAGCCTCTTCCACCTTCTCCACTCTTGGATGTGATCCAAAATATGAGTGGCTTTGTCTTGCCGAAAGGTGGACAATAAGTCTTTCCTAGCATCATATCGGATAGGAAGTTGGAAATGGTGAAGGAATACATTGGCTAAGTCCCAAAAACTACCAAACGCAATAGAGTGCAGTTCAATGTACCACTTTGCTACGGCACTAGTAAGAGTTCTTTGGAACAATCTCAACCTAACGGTGTCATCGTTTAGTGAGTTGGAGGAGCACCACAAGTGAAAAGTTGTGATATGAGCCCCTGGGTCTTCACAAACTTTGCCTTCGAATTTTGGGATATCTGAAGGTAGCTTGATAGGAACAGGTGGCCAAGAGGCATCATGTCTCACCGGATAATTCATTAGCTTGGAAAAATACAGAAAATTCAAAGTTGCCAGGAAAGGAATCTTGGGCCTAACCGGAGCATGAAAAGTACCAACTTGGGAAGTAGAAGGACTTGTCCCCAGGTTCCCAAATGTGAAGGCGGGGTTTCCCCCTACTACCGGCTGCAAATTAGTCGAACCACTTTCGAAAGGATTCCACCCATAAGTCAGTGGATTATGTGGTGCAGTGTATGAGGTTTGAGCTTCCCCAATTGAAAATGCAGTTTGGAAAATAGGAGCAGGTATCCCTCCACTAAAAAGAGAAAAAGGAGAGCTCGCGAAGGGAGACAAAACTGGCATTTGGAAACCTTGACCATAAGGATTAGTGTTTCTGAACTGCACTCCTACATATGTAGGTGTGGGACCTATATATGGAGCGGATGGGGAAATGTGGCCCCCATTCCAAGGGAAACCCTGGACAAATGAAGAGGATCCCAATGGACCACTCTAAGCAATGTGTGCAAAATAAGTTGAAACAAAAGGTGCACTAGGGATCCCAGTGACCACCCCACCAAAAGTTCCTACTACATTTGTTGAAGCTGGTGGTCAAACCACCCGACTAGATGGAGTTAAAGGAGTAGTAGGTATGTTTTCTCTAGGGGCACCCATTGGGGGAGGTGTTACTCCTTTAGCCGGAGCGACTAAGGTGGAGTTATAAGGTCTTTCTCTTACACTAGACATTAGTCTACCCACAGGAACACCAATCATAGGTGAATTGAAAGGACGAACTTGGACGATCATTGGATCATTTCGGTCAGTAAGAGGTGAATTAAAGTTTCTCGCAAACTTGTCATTGTACAAGTCTTCTATTCTTACTAGGGTTGTATCAACCTGGTTTGTCCTAAGTTCTGGTTCACCTGAAACTTCACTAATTCCTACCGGTTTGAAAGAACCGTCTATGTCTAATCTTCACCATTGAGGGGGTGGTGGAGGTTCCACTTTAACAAGCGGAGGAATGTTTTGCAACCTTCTTGAACTTCTAAGAGGTAGGTCCTCCACAATTGAAAATTTGATTCTTCACACCCTAAGGCTGGATAAACACAAACAAACCACAGATAAATCACTACTAAATTTCCTAAAGTCTCAACAATCACAAGGGGTATAAGATATGATTTCCAAAATAAAGCTGAGAGACAGTTGCTTGGTGTCGTTGAAGATGTTTTTAGGCACAAGCGGAGGAATCACTCACTTCCCTCCCACACTTTCTACAAGGGTTACCTTCCAAGCCCACCCAAGGTAAACCAGAAATAGCCTTCTGGTGTACCTGTGTATGAACCCTAGATGTCGAAGAGACTATAGGCTACCTCAACTATATTTACAGTCTAGGGGGACATTCACAAGCCTGGTTCGTATGCATGGGTAGGGTATCAAATCCAAAAAAATTGTCTAGGATAGAATCCCGAGATGCACAAAAACCTTGGTCTACGCTTTGACAAGGAATCAGAGGGTTATCTCCTCAGTCTAAGCCTCCACACAGCCTCGTGCTTAACTCCCGTTTGAGAGGAGCTTCCCAGATACAAGCAACATAGGAAAGGGTTTACTTATCGATTGGCCAACTACATCCGAATTTAAACACTTATGGAGAGTTTAAACTCCCTAATCCACAAGTCTAGCCTAAGCTAGTTGGTGTATGACCCTATAAAATAAAACTTACTAATAAATTTTAAATTATATCATTTATTTTAAAGGTTGTTTTTAGTCAGAAGGTAAATGGCATGAAGGACTGTGATATTATAGACTCAGTAAGAAAAGAAAAAAACAATGTATAAAGTGAATTCCAAAGCAAATTGCAACTACTTAAACGCTGATTCTTTTCTTTTTGTAAATGTAAGCTAATGTAATTGAAACTAAGTGTTGGAAAACTAAGACTTTTTATAATTTATGAAATTTTATTTGAAAATACTGAAAAGAAAACTACTAAGTGCAACTATATGCAAAAGCATAATTTTTTTTTCTTTTACTTTTACAAATTCTTCAAAAACTACAATGCGTCTAAATGCAAACTTTTGAGTAAGTTTGAATGATCACAACCTATCAAAAGAAAAATGAATAATAGAGGACCTACAATAACCAAATTCAGACCGAACAGGAAGAAAAATTGGTGAAAAACCTGACTTGGAAAAAACCAATGAATAGAATCCACTAGATTTACTGAAGAACAAGTGGCTAACTGACACTACACAAAGTAGTACAGAGAATAAGGTATCTAAATCCTTGATCATTGACTCAGACATACACCACTGAACTCAAAGACCAAGCAAGAGGGCCAACTTCAAGTCACTGGATGAAAGAAGATTTAAACAAATCAAACTCTAAGGCTTAACAACAAGCGAAACGTATGTCATACAGGACTTTGGATTTACAGAATTATGCCAACAACAGAAAACCCCTAAGCAGACAAAAATCAGCCAAGAGAGTGACAAGAAAACCCTACCAAAATTTTTATGCTGCTACAGGATATACGCGACTGTCTTATAGAGCAACTTGTGTACCATACATGATTTTCTTATATAGCAGCCCACATATACAAGTTTCTATGTACAACTGTGTATAGAAGCAATCTGCGTATACAACAAAAAAATTTCAAAGAAAAAATAGAAAAAGGTCTTTGGACATACTATACTACAAATCAAAGGAAAGATAAAGGAACCACACTCAAAATTGGAGCAAATACTAGTCAAGAACCTACAAGATGAACCCATAACAGGTTGGGCTCCCCAGTGGAGTCGCCAGTTCTGTTGTTCAGGATAAAGCACCCTTTTAACCTAGGGTCTGGGGTTACCAACTTACTACTCTTGTAAACAATAATCTTTTACAGGGAATGGAAAGAGAATATGAAGAAAATTTTGACTTACCCGATTAGCGACGGTTGATCCAAGTTTGATCTTCTCTCGCTCCACTTCTTTCCAAAGCTTCTAGGGATGC
This sequence comes from Pseudotsuga menziesii, assembly GCA_001517045.1. NCBI lineage: Eukaryota > Viridiplantae > Streptophyta > Pinopsida > Pinales > Pinaceae > Pseudotsuga > Pseudotsuga menziesii. The sequence goes on from LPNX011232306.1 coordinate 323,235, forward strand.
ACTTCTCCACCTATAAAGAGAAAATACTTCAAGTAATATCTTATGCATATATATATTATAGGTTATATGAAAAGCACATAGATAACATAATCAAACATATTCATTAAACCAATATACATGAAAAAAAATCAATACAAAATTGGAAGAAGAATTCTCTTTATTAACAAATGGTGAATAAGATAAGAGTACAACCCAGCTTTTGACACAACGACTCGTCTGCAACCAAAGGACTCTGAGTTATGTTGCTCCAAGACTCTGAAGATATACCACCAGTATAACTTTTCTCTCCAAAATTAATTCATTATCCCCCACCCCAAGGCCTCTATTTATACTTTGGGAAATAGAGTGGTTTCGAAGGTTGGGATGGTTGAGATAGCTAGGATAGTTATGGATTAGGCCCCAACTAATATCATCTAATCTTGAATTATATTTTTAATGTATAATTAAGGTATATGCGGGTATTAATAGAAGAAAATCATGTATGATACACGAGTTGATCAAAGGGAACTCGCATATGCAAGTACACGCAGGTTGCAATGAAAATACTCACATATGATACATTAGTTTCAATGCATATAGGCACATATGCAACCCAAAATTAATAATAAAAATATACAAGGCTGGTTTGAGGATAATGCATCAAAATTCATGCCCGTCTATATTGTTTTGGCCACTTCAATCAAAATTTGTCCTTTTGTGTACCAACATGAAGAATGTAAATACTCGGACGTAGCTATGCCATTTTGGTTGATAACACCTTGTGCTTGAATTTTCACTGGTACAACATATCTCTATCCTTCCAGTGGATCAATTGGCATGACCACTCTTATCTCTAAATATTCAAATGATAATATTGTTCTCTTGAAATTTATGATGGTATGGTTGTCTATTGCTCAGTCGATCCCCCAAATTGCATCATATGGGTTTGTATCATCGGTAATGTCGATCACTTCAAAAGATGCATATGTTATAAAGAATTCTACCGCAAGAGGTACTTGAATCAGTAAACCAATGGGTAAAACCTTTGACTCATTTCCTAGCTTTAATTGAATGGGAGACCAATCTAGTAGCATCTTGTTCATGTTTTCCCATGTCTTCCTTATCAATATATTGACATCAGAGCCTAGATATAAGATGATATAATCCATATCATAGTGTCATATCTACGCAATCATTTGTAACTAATGAACATTTTTTAATATTTTCTCGACATGGTTAAATATTCTTTAGGGTTGTAATTCTTCTAGAGCCTCTTCTATTAGTGCTGTCAATTCTTCAACAACATCTTTATCATGGATTAGTAAGAAGGAAATTTTGAAAAATTATTTGAACTTAATAACCTTTATTGTCAATTTACTCTAGTGTATTTGATCAAACCTTTTTGGAATATCTATGAGAATTGATTCATAGTTGGATATAGGAGCCAAATAAACTCTCATAATTCGATATTATTTAGAAAACATGCACAAAATAACTGAAAGAGTGAAAATTGCATACACACATGAGGTCAATAACATATATAATTATGATTTTCCAACATGTAAGTGTGTCTGGATCAGGTATATAGTACAATAGGGAAAAATCATGAGGCCTTGGAGTCGATATGGATGCATATAAGTGCCAGCTCAATATTTGACCCTTAAATCCCCCTAGGTGGACCAATGAGCTTCCTAATCATCCAAAACAGACACAAATGTATTTGTGAACATGGGAATAGAAAAATGGAACATAAATGTAGGTATAAAAGGAGTGGGTGAGCTCATGGGTAAATGGGAGTGGCTGTAGGAGGGAAATAAATTCCTAAGGAAGGCCAAAGCCACCTAAAACATCCACTAGTGCCTCAAGTCAAAATAAATCCCTGAAATTGGGGATGGGGAGCACATTATCATTGTTTGTAATCAATGTGGGTTCTTGGGTTGTCATAATGATCAACTTAAAGCATCTCAACTATGCAGAATGATCAACCAGGAGCTCCTCAACTATGAGTAACTGACTAATTTCCCTAAGTTTAAACCATGGAATCACTACATTGATGCAAATGAAATGTGCCTAAGGTATATGACCATGGTAATAAGGTGGACTATAGATATAACACCTACACTTAAGCCTAAATTAGTACATCTTAACCAAAATTATGATGGAGGACCTAACAATAAAGGCTCAAGTCACCTCATACAACATAAAATTTTATTTTTCCATTAAAACAAGGTAACTAGGAGGAAAAACACATGGGAACAAAACCTCCCCTTAAAAATGGACATGGATCCAAAAATATGAAAGTGAATGGTAGCAATCACCATGTATCACCCACTCCAAGAAGTGATCTCAGATAGGTGAAGGTCTTCTCTATGAAGCACTTGGTGAAAATGTCAGTAGTTTTCTCTGGAGATGGGAAATACTGCAAGGCTATTGCCTGATCATGCACCAAGCTCCAGATGTAGTGTATGTGTCTCTCTATGTGTTTTTTCCTCTATATTTGCACTATATCAATGGAAATATTGATTTCACTTTTATTGTCACACCAAATGACTATGGGTTAATCAAATGCAACTCCAATTTCCTAAAGAATACCTTACAACCACACACATTGTGTAGATGCGTTCACTGCTCCTTTGTACTTGGTGTCAACTGAAGATAGAGAGATGGTGTTTTGTTTCTTTATTTACCAGCATATGGTACCATGTACAAGCATGAATACATAAACTAAAGTGGAATTCTTGTCAATAGGATTTCCATCCCAATCAAAATCAATAAATCTAACTAGTTCTAGTGGAGAACCAACAACATAGTATACCCCAAAGTGTCTTGTTCCTTGCACATAATGAAGGATCCTATTGAATGCCTTCCAATGGATCTCATGAGGCTGATGTATATACCTTTATAAAACACCTACAACATATTCCAAATATGGTTGAGAGTGTGTAAGATACAACAAACTCATGACTAGTTTCCTATATAATGAGTTGTCCACCACTGGAGACTCACCAAAATCACCTAGTTTGATACCAAGAAGGAATCCAAACTTGGATTCCTTACATTATCCATTTTAAACTTCAATAAAATGTATGCAGCATACACTTGTTTGATGACCTTTATCCCTTTTTCATAATTCTCAATTTCCAAACCAAGAAATTGCTTCAACAATCCAAGATCGGTCATGGAAAACTTTCTCTGCAATGAAGACTTGATTGACCCAATTTATTTGGTGCAGATAATTGTAATCAAAATATCATCAACATAGATTACAATTACCTGCAATACATCACCATTATTCTTCAAATAAACATTAGGATGAGACTTGCATCTTTCAAATTCAAGTGAAAGCAAAAAATTGTCCATCTTGGCATACCAAGCCCCGGGGGCTTGTTCGAGGCAATAGAGTGAATTCTTTAACCTACATACAAGTGAAGGATCCTAAATGAAAATTTCAGTTTTATTCATATATATATCCTCTTGAATTTAACCATGGAAAAAATTAACTCTTCACATCCATGTGGTGAACCTCTGAGCGCTTAGATGCAACAATAGATAAAACTAGCCTGATATAGTCCATCTTAGAAACCAGTGCAAATGTATTTGTATAGTACAATCATTGCACTTGAGAGAATTATTTTAAATCCAACCTGACATTATACATTAGACTCACTTTCATTGCACTTTATTCCTCTTGGAGGGAAAGGGATCTAATTCCCAAGTCTCATTTCCTTGCAATGAGCTGAAATCTTCTTGCATAGTTATTTTCCATATTGGATCAAGTGATGATTCCTGATATTATTGAGGATCATATCCAACCATCATAAAAAATTTCTCAGAAAGAACCACTTCACTTCAATAGAAAGTAGTGAGAGATTGTGATCTAGTCTTTCTAGGATCTAGTGGATTTCCAGGAAAATCCCCTGTTGCTTTAATGGTTTTCTCAGCCCGTTTGGGATGAATGGGTGATCCATGATATTCATCATCATCTTCAACAATATCAAAATCAGAAATATCAGAAAAATATTCATCACTTGGAGTGGAGGATGCGATCATTCCCTCGGTGCTAGTTCAAGCTCTGGCATGAGTTCTTCTTTGAATTGCACACTCCTTTCAATGAATGTAATTTGAGATGAGGGGTAAAATATATTGTATCCATTTTCATATTCAGCATATCCAACCATGATTCACTCCTTGCATTGAGGTTTCAAGTAATTTCTCTTCTATGAAGGAATCCTAGCCCAAGCCCTTGAGCCAAAAATCCTGAAATGAGAAATATTTGGCTTGTGACCAAACCAAGCTGCATATGGTTTATTTCCATCCATTAATTTCTTTGGAGATCTATTTTGGATGTGTGCAGAAAAATTTATGGCTTCATCCCATATCTTATGTTTGTGCAAATATTAAACAAATTATAAGAGATCTCTAACGATTTAATTGTCAACCCAGAGAGAGCGTAAACTTGTGAGGTACATACAAAATATATGCAGGGGTAGAGTGTTCCTGAACTTAATCTATAACTGAAATTGAATCTAAATTATGAAAACAATAAATGACGTAAGAATAAATCTGATTGCAAAAAACAGGAAATTGTATAAATTAACTTGATAAAGCAAGACTGAAATTGCATGAAATAAAATGGTATAAAGAAATAAAAATTAACTTGTGATCTCATGGTAAATCTATACTGAAAATTCATAAGAAAACCACAACAACTCATAAGAAACAAAGTGATGAAGATATATATTAACATGGAAGAGTATAGGATTTGCATCAAAGCATAATATCCATTACAATCAAAAATCTATTCTATGACTAACTCTAAACTATTCTCTACTTCCAAACCACTAGAGAGATATCTAACCAAAATGAGGAGAGAGCCCTCCTATTTATACACAAATTCAAGATAACTGATCATAATTACATATCCACTATTCTCTAAACTTATCCCTCAAAATTCTCCAACAAATCTACAACTCATCCCTTTAGATTCTCAACAAATATTGGATGAGATATTCTCTCCACACTTCCATGATCTTCTCCTTGAAGTTAGCCCACATCTAGAAGATGAAATTCGAATCTGAGGCTAGGTGATCACTTTTGAGCTTGTTAAAGTATTCAAATACACCTGTAAGCATCACCAAACTCATCCAACTTTAAATTATAATGAAAATATTTTTTTTTTCTCAATAATTAACAACAAATTTACTCAAAATACTCAAAAATAAATTATTTGGAAAATGGTAATATAAACCCATATTTATTATGAATGTGGTGAATATTAATGGTTTTAGGGAAGGATAAGATAGAAATAAGGTGATAAATTGTATGTGAAAGATGAATAAAATGTGGTATTTTTGCAGCTCAACATATTAGGATTCAAATCCTTTGCTTCAATCATACAAGTTTCCATCTCCTTGAGAGCCCTGTTTTTATGCTCTGCCACATCATTTTTATGTGGTGTGTAGGGGACCAAATGTTGCATTTGGATGCAACATTATTCACAGAGCTTTTGCAAAATATTGTTCACATACTCCTTTCCATTATCATTCCTAAGAAATTTGATCTTGTTCCCACATTTATTTTCAACCAAGGATTTCCAAACCTTGAGGGTCTCAAATACTTAAGATTTGAGTTTGAGAAAGTAAACCCAACAAAACCTTGAGAAATCATCTATGAAGGTCAATACATACCTTGATCCTCCATATGATGGCGTCGGAAGAGGCCCAATAATATATGAATGAACCAAACCAAGTATTTGAGTATCTCTACTTTCTTTCCCTTTCTCATAGTTGCGCTCAGGATGCTTTCCCACCGCACATCCTATGCATGGGCCATTGGAGACCTTGATAGAAGGAATTCCTTACACCATTCCTTATTTTCTCAATTCCTAGAGCTATCTATATTTTTAGATGGTTGAACCTAACATGCCACAACATTCTTGTCTCATTGGCATGAGTTAGGAGCAAATTCCCTTTGGAGTAGAGAATGAAATGAGAGAACTTGTACATTCTTTATTGATGATCAACAAACCTGAATGCCACCACCTTGTTGGTATATATTTAAGATATCTCCAATGTGTCTGGCTTAAATGTTACTCTCTTGGATTCACCAATGCGTGTCATTTGGTACACTGGGAGTAGTTTTGATGCCAATTCTGGTATAAACAAAACATTATCGAAATACCCATATTCAATATAGATCCTTCCAATCCCTTTGGCTTGGATCTATAAATCATCACCCATTCAAATAGTTGGGCTACTATCAGATTATATCAATGAGAATAAATCTCTTACAGAGGACATATTCCTTGAATCTCCCAAATCAATAATGAAGGAAGAAGAATCTGAAGAACCAACAACCAATGCATGGAACCTCTCCTTGTTATCTAAGCCTAAACCTCCATCCTTCTTCCTTGCACCCTTAGGAAGTGGGATGTTGTTATTCTCCAGCAACGATGCCATCATGTCTATGGTTTTCTTCATACATGCACTCTTTGGATTCCACCCTTTCTGACAGTAGGTGCATTTGGCCTTCTCTTACTTCTTCTTGTCCTTGTCCTTGTAAGGATTTGAACCTCCATCTAAATATTTTGGTTTTTCTTGCTTCTTATTGTCTTGTTTCCTTGAATCCTTATCTTTCTCCTTGCCCTTGGATGGATTTTAAACTCCTATAGAAAGAGTGTTAACACAAAAACATGTTCACGTAACTCTACATTGTCTAAACCATATACATACATCATATTCCTACCATATTTCCCTTATTTTTTACCTTCACAATTGTATTTCCACAAACAATGTTCCAAAACATTATTATTTTACTATGGTTTACCCTCACTCTCTCCAAAAAGGGTGAAAACTGCTAAAAAGGGTTCAAACACCCTACAAAATGTTGATGTATTTGTAACTTCAGAATGTATTCACTTGTATATCTTATATTGTACCCCGATGTTCCTATCGGGAGAACCATTTGTATTTCATTGTACCTCAATGTTCCTATTGGGAGAGTCATTAATATAATAAATTCATGTAAAGTTAATCAGTTAACCCTCCATTGTAATTCGGGGAAATAGTCCCCACAATTGAGTTGAGATTAACCCTCCTAGTTGTTTAGGGGGGTAAAGTCCCCACAGTTGTGGGCAGGGATTATTTTAAGGAACCATACTTATTTAAAAGTGTATAAATGTTGGCGAATATTACCAATTCTTAAAAAACCAACTATAAAATGATTGGCAATATTTTTCAAATAATATTTTACTTTCCAAGGATTCTATATTGTTTAGATAATAATTTGGCGATTTTTAGGGTGAAAAAATTTTACCCCATCAAAATTGGGCGAAATAGGGCTTCAAAAAATGCAAAATGGCAAATATTTTTTGGTGGAAAAACATGGAAAAATAGCTCACTGGGTTAAAATTCGCCCCTAAAATTATCCCTGGTTGTGGGGAACTAGGGTTATTAGAATATCCTAGAGAAGTCGGCCCTGGTAATTAATTGTTAAGTGAGGCCGAATTGTTGGAGTAGAAATAATGTGAACAGAATAATATAAATAGAAGTGAGGCTCTCCTCATTTCTACACACACACATACTCCCTCAACTAGGGCGTATGAGTGAGAGAGGAGAAGCTCTCTCAAGTGAGAGAGAGAGAAAAACTATTGGAGATCATCTTTTCTGTCTTTGGGTTTTACTGCTGCTATTGGTGCTTATTCTATCTCTGAGAAAGTTGTGGGGTTTTATCCTTTATGGTTTCCCCAAGGAAAATATTGGTTTCTATTGTCTCTTGTGATTGATTCCTGTGCATGTTATTCTCTCAAATAAGATCCTAAGATAATACTGTCTAAATTAATAAAAATATAACATGGTATCAGAGCTAACCTGAGAACAAGGAATTGTGCAACTACAAAAGCTAGGGCTTCTTACCTTTTGGGTCTCTCTCCACAATCCATCAGCAAAATAAGGCTAGGCTAACTCTCCATTAAAGGGCACATCTTTCTGTCGAAGCAGAATTTGAATCTAGGCATTTTTAGTTTTTGCTGCAGGAAATTAGGGCTTTTTACATAAGAGGAAATTTTGAGTGAGCCCAGCATAGGATTTATCTCCTCATTAAAATCAAAGTTTAGAGACCTAGGTCAAGATTTTTAGTTTGGTGAAACTCTACGAAATTCAAACCCTAGTTTTACCCCGGGCCTCATAAACCCTAAAATACTAAAACGGGTAGTTTTGGTACATTCGCTATATCTCAGGATTAAAGAAGTCGCAGGGGCCGAAACTTTCACAAGAAGAAGATAAAATATTGGTGTACCTTATTTAAATATTGCAACCTTAGATTCGCTATATTCTAGGAGATATGTTTCCTCCAAATTAGGGTTCTAGCCTCTTCCATGATTAATCCCTAAACAAGACACCTAGGGAGAATTAAAATATCTCGAGATACAAAGATCCAAATGAAATTTCATAAGATGTTCTAGATAGGGCGTAGAATTTACTTTCTGTTTTTAAAGTTTCAAACCCCAAAGGTGAAACAATGACATGTGGAAGTCCGTACAACTTTGCTATGCTGAACAATCCTGAAACAAGTCACCTTGGGAAAACACTCATAAGTCCCAATTGGTGAAAACAATTATGGTAAAACACGTGGTTTTGGAAAAAAGATAGAAGAGGTTACCATAATACAAATATGTAGACATAGAGGAGAAGTAATTTCAGAGATACTGCAGAAATGGTATCAGGAATTTATGTAGAAGAAATTGGTAAACTAGGGCTTCCTGTTCTGGGATCTTCTCTCCACTTTTTTCAGAAAAGGAGTACATTGGACAACTCACCTTGAATAGGCCCATATTTCTATCCAATAAGAAGTTTGAAATTCCAACCTTTGAAAATTAGGTTTTCCTTGACAAACCCTAGGTCATCCAAATCCGGAACTAGGACGAACACCTCAAATCACTAATATCTAATATTTTTCTATTTACTTTTGAGGTTCTCATTTCAAAATGGACAATCACACTAGCTTCATGAAAATCTTGGTGAAGCTGAAAACGTCCAAGCATGGAAGTATATGATTTCATTGGTTCTTGAAGAAAATGAATTAGACACCTATATAAGTGGAGAGGTTCCAGTTCTAGAGGGAGACGATGTTAAATCCTGACACAGGATGAACTTGGTTAAGGCCAAGAATATCATTGCTGGTTCAATAAAGGATCACCTTATACCACAAGTGTCTTCCCTAAAGACACCTAAAGAGATGTTTGATTTTTTGACCAAGCTATTTGAAGGGAAGAAAATAAATCAGAATATGACTTTGAGAAACCAGTTGAAGAATGTGAAGATCTAGAATGCAGAGACCATACAGTCATGCTTTACAAGGGTCTCTCAAATAAAAGAACAACTTGAAGCAGTAGAAGAAGAAGTGGAGAATGCAGAAGTTGTGATAACCACCTTGAATGGCCTCCTAGGATCATGGGATTCATTCAAGGAATGTGTGCAAGAAGGAAGTGATTACTTTTAGCAGACTCTAGGAAGAGTGCACACAAAAAGAAGCTTGGCTCATAATAAGAGAAAGATAAGATGGGAGCAACTAAAGATCAAGCTCTCACAATCCAAAGAAGATCCCTCAAGCAATGAGGAATACATAGGACTCAACTCTTGAAGAACCTCTTATCCATCTTAGCCTTTGGATAAGAAATGATGTTGTTATGAATGAAGAAGATGATGAAGCTGAAAGAAGGAGTCTACCCACGAAAAAAATAAACATAAGTATTCAATTGTCATTTCATGATATTGTTTTGTTATGCATTTGTTTATATTCAATTGATGTATTATGCATGATAGAATGTTTGCATTAATGACAGTATACTACTAATATGCATGTGATGGGTAATTAGCTCATGGTGCTATACAATTATCCATTACTACTTATCTTGAATGAAACCTCTTTGCTGACATATTGGATTAGTGCACAATCTCAATGATGTCTTAGTAGAGATGGAAGGAATCTAGAAACATTTCTGTGAGATATGGATGAATGTTGTATTGGATAAAATAGTTGCATGATTATATCTTTATGCATCAGAATTTTCCATTGTGGATATGCCTTATGAAATGTTTCTGACCATACAAATGCATTTAACTGGTAGGAAATATCACATAGAATCACCTACAAGAAAATAAGGACAAGACTTGCTCTGAAGAACAAGTGACAATAGTTCATGAAAGAATCCAAGATGAAGAATAATATGACGATACTTTCAAAGAAAGAAAGAGGCCTCAGAGACACTCTAGTTATGTGACATATTGAGCGACGTCATTGATGCGGAGCCTTCCATCTATGAATAAGTAGCTAAGAAGAAAGTGAAGGAGAATACCAGTTCAAGAAGAATGATGTCTAGAATGCAGTATCTGCAAGTAGATGGCAACATCGTGGGATACAAGGAAAGATTCGTAGCACGAGGATTCTCACAGAAAGAAGGCATAGACTATGAAGAGACACTTGCAGCCATTGGAAGTCAAGACATATGACAGGCAGAATCATGTGTGCAAATTAAAGATGGCCTTGTACAAGCTCAAAAGTCACCCATGGGACAACACATACACAAGGAGCTTGAAGATCACCTAGAATGATGAAGATCTTAACCTTTGCTACAAGGTTGAAGATGAAATCCTATAGAGGATGACAAGCTCAAATATGGGTGTGAGAAGAACATATTCAAGATAGAGGATTTTGGTATCCAGTGACCCTAGATAGATACATAAAATAATAGTAGCATAGGAAGCTACTTGTCACTCCAGTACAAAATGTTTCAACACATAGAGTATGAAAGGAAGAGGGAGAATGATGCTCCACTTCAGAGGGAGTGACTGCAGAAAATAATGACATTTGACATGGAATGACATGATGGATAGCTTATTGACGGCTCTAGGATTTACTGAGAATAAAGCAGACTCCAACCTTTACTTCAAGGTTGAAGGCGGAAGACCAGTGACGCTCCTGTTACATGTCGATGACTTTTTCCTAACATAAAAGAGGAACTGATTAAAGTTGCAAGAAGAGGATGCTTGCTAGGCATGGAGGTGTGGCAGAATGTGGATGGAATCTCCCTTGGATAAGGGAAGTATTCTTGGCTGGATTTTTTGACCTGGAAAACTAAGGAGAAATAGTCCACACAAAGCGCTTAAAACAGCTCTCAGTGTGTTTGAAATGACTAAATCTTGTGGGAATAAAGGCCGCGCTGCCTTTGTATATTTTCTCTCAAGAAGAGAGTATTACTACTTGAACTTAAAAAAAGTGTCATAAGCTAATTAACAGATTCAAAGGGTAAACTAAATCTAATCTATGTTTTGCTCTCTTAAGGAGAGTCTCATTGTTATTGATATGAGTTCTTGAAAACTGAAATTAAAACCCTGATGATGTACTATAACTAATATAAAATGTATAAATAATCTAAAATGCAAATTTTAAGAGCTAGAAACACACACAGATTATAGAAGTTGCTAAAATTGCACAGATTTTATAGCTGCTAACCTATAGCCTTCTGGTCATGAAATAAAATAAAATCTAATTTGAAAACTAACTTTAATTAACCTGATTTTCTAATTTATCCTAACTATCATGCACATGAGCAAGTTAATTTAAAACTAATACTATCATTGTCAGAAATGAATTATAGATAAACCTTATTCAACAAAATGACAATACAAAGTTGATAATTCAATTAAATAATATTAATATGCAATTACACAGTATTTAAAATAATAATAAAATTAATTATAAAAAACACCATATAATCATCTAAAACAATTCTAAAAATAGCATTAGCTCGAGACAAATGGATTGATCTTTTTGTACATGCTAAAAAAAAATACATGCATTACAATGAATAACAGTATAGAGAGAAGAGAGGAGTTTAAATATCTTTAGAATTAAAATTCATAAAGTATTAGAAATATGGTTCATAACAAAGCTTCTATGAAAAATATAAACTAAAGTAATTACCATCCCTTATTAGTACTCACTACATTAGTCTTGAATCCCTCGAAGAAAAAATTTACAGAAATTTGGGAAACAATTCCCTGAGAATCTACAGAGTATACCCTTGACAGTGGCCTCTCTTCTTCCTCTTGTAAACATCAAGATTACAAGTAGAAAAACAAAATAAAGAATAGCATAAAATTCCTTCTATCTTGCAGAGAAACCCCCCACCCCCCCTTTTCCTGTAGCATCTTGCTATTATTTAAATAGGCAGTGAAAACAAATGGAAGTCAAACTAACTTCCTTGCTGGCTGTAACTGAAAAATACGTGTCCAAGGAACCTAGCAAATATCCCAAATACTTCACTTTTTGAGGAAAACAGCCCACTTCTCAACTAAACCAGTATGTTCTGCAAAAAACCCACATCTCAAAATTTTGATTTTCACCTTATTTACTCCTAGTTTGCTGTCGAAAATTGCCTCTTGAGTAATGACATTCGTTCCTTCACATAATCTTCAGTTGACTGACAACAAACTTTATCTCGATGTTCCATTTTTTCCAGCAAGTTATTTTGCAAAATAAGCACAGTGAAACTAGGATTCCAATCCGTTGATCAATCCTTACTGTTAGAAGAGAAGGATAAATTTATTTCCTTGTCAAACTTGCACAAGAAATTTTTTAATCAATCCAATATTTCGCCAGGAGAATTACTATAACAAAGAAATATAGTAGACTTGAAAACCTCCCCCATCATTGATTCTGCATATCAAAATTTGCATCAGATAACAATGAAAATAAACATATAAATAAATGCATTAGTAAAATATTTCTTCTTGCATATTGAATCAAAGTGGTGAAAGGTTAAAGTTCGTTTAACACAGTGTGTCCATAGCCAAATATATCTGCGATTTTAGTGGCAATATAATCATTTCTTTTCGTAGTGCACAATATTCGTAACTTATACCTGGTTATACATTTCTCAATTATGGTGGTTTGTTGGAGATAATTGATCCTCAATTTAACACATAGATTAATGCATCTTCCTTTGTAATGGACAGTTGGTCAACAAATTCTTTAAAATTCTACCTTTTGGTATAACTTCTCAACAATCTTAGAGATACCCCTTTACTTGGCAAATAACGGTTTATTCTGCCTTCAATGCGTTGGAGTAAATCTCCTTTTGTTATCCAATTGTATTGGCATTTTCAAACTGCATATAAATGTTCTATTTAAATGCAGTAACATAATTCTCATTCCACATAGCCTCGAATTCCATCAACGATTTGTTGTAGTCATTGTAAATTAAAATTTTGATGAACATGATCATTTAATTTGTGACAAATGGAATGATCTCCTCCATATGTTGATTTGGTAATCCATATCATTTATGAAATCAAAACAGAAGTGTTTAATATTTGCCCACAATTTCTGGCAGTCTAATGGATCTCGTCTTAAATGCTTCAAATGTGGGAAGAGTAACCAAAGATCAACATGACTCCAAAATTAAGGCATTACCTTTGCAACAACCCAGCACTTTAATATAGAAATCTAAGTTTCATTTTTTGAATATTCACATTTAAGAAACTCATGGCAGGTTCACATTATTGAGTTGGCATTTTCTAACTACGTTCTCCTACAATGGTTGAGTGCTATAGCAGTTAATAGAATTAATATTTTGCATCCTTGAAATCTATCAAATGATTTTGAGCCTAAGAATATTTCTTGACATTGGCGACCTTAATAGTTGATTTCACTCTTCATACGTGTAACGACCTTCACAAAGACTTCATTAAGAAGGATACATTTTTATGTTAATATTATAAAATGGAAGCTAAAGACAAATGAATAACCGTGAGTTTATAAAGATAGTTCTTGAATAGGATAAATTTGTTGAAATGCACCTCACCCTTAAGAAAACGTTTACAATAATAAATTGAAATTCTGTACACGTTCTCAAAGAATCTCAAAAATGTCAGTGCCTTTATAGTAATATTTTCTCTCTATGTGTAAACTATCATGATCTCACCAAGGATGAATTTATAAAAAGTTCAAGTAAGTTGAGATAGGCGATAAAAATACATTGAAATAATTATAAATAATCATCAAGAATTGATATGAATTAATAAAATGTTGATGTTAATATTGTTCTTAGATTCTACTTTTACTATATATAAAATTTTAATGACCAATTAAAGTATATGGAAATTTAAATTAAATATTAAAAATATCAAAGGATAAATTTTGGTCATTAAATCATTTTTCTTAGTCATAGTGAGTTTAATCATGATTTAGAAAGAAAAATAGTTAAACTCAACTATAAATAAGAAAGATGCAAATTTATAAGAGTCTAGGAGAAAATAATATTTGAGCGAAATTAGAAAGCATCAACTCGTCACCAAAATGTAATATATACTCTTTCAAGACGTAAATCATAATTATTACAATTGATCTTTCAGTTAATTAATTATGATGTACAAAAATGGTCATTAATTAGCAAATACACCGAGAAACTAAAATTTGTTACAATTGTCGAGGCATAATATAAGCCAAACCGAAGGATATGATTGGCTCGGATAAGCTCAAGTAAGACTAGGTAAGTGATGTTCATCAACTAAAACGCTAAAAGACGCCAACGACAAAGATATCCAAATCACCCAATTCTTATTCAATGAAATTCAAGCGAAAGAACAAGCACCGCAGAAAGCAAAGGATCTAAGTAATAAATGTAAGGACTTACCTACCAAAGCAAGGAAGATAAGAGAAAGACCGAACACTAATTATTTACAAAATTCTAAAAGGGGGTCCTTTGATTTTTACTAAAATCAAAGGGAGTTTTTGGGGTGCCAACAAATGGAGACATACTAGGTGAACCAGTTATCTCTTTTCATATAATTTTAATTCATTGTGCAAATAAAATCTTAGAATTTACTCAAAATAATCAGAAATTCTCAGTCTAATAAAAATCAGTGTCAAATTTATATATGCGAATATGCTTCAGAATCCTTGTCAATAAAGATATTGTCAATGATAAGCTAAATAAATTTCCCTGTCAAAACAAAATACTTATAGTAAAGATAATCTCATTCATCAGTATGAAGATGCATCAATTTACTTCTTTCAAAAATCCCTGGAATCTGTTCTAGCTTATGAATTAATTTTAGTTTTTCATTTTCATTTTTTTTTAAATAGAAAACTAGAAATAAAATCTCTTTGATTGAAGACTACTATCTAGGCATGGTAACCTGATATGATAGTATCATTCACGAGAAATTCCTAGGATAAGCAAGTTGTCTCATGATGAGACCTCTTGCCCCTTGATCTTTCGACCAAGAGCCATCACCCTGGTAATCAGAAATGAAGTTATACTAGACAACATTGATGATCATGATTAGGCCGGCTTGTGATGAGACTTCCTATTCTTCAATCAAAATTGTGTTTCATTTTATTTAATCTAAAAATTTAAGTTTTGTAAAGTAAGAAATCACTACCCAGCTTGGTAAACAAATAGCAATGTTAGTCACGAATATCACCGGAAAATCAATTGGTTGGCTCATTACTGAGACCCCCTATCTCCTAATCTTATTATTAAGAGCCATTATCAGTTTCCTGATAACGTCATGCCACTGATATTCATGAACCTAATCAAACAGGCTCACTATTGAGACCCTCTATTTCCTATTTTACAAAAAATATATTAAAAGGAACGGACCTAGGAACTTTCAAATTGTAAATCAATTTCTAAAAATGTCTGATAAGAGAGATTTAAAAATATTTCTAAGTATGAAGTTTTGACAAAGAATTAATCAGCTATCTTAAAAAACCAATCATTGAGGAATAATTCTAAATCATATTTGACAAATATTTTCAAGAAATACTTTGCTCTTTAATAGACTTAAGGAAATCTGATTTATTTGAGCCAATTTTAAAAGACTCAATTTATCACAACATCTTGAAACTAATGAAAAGATTGGAATTCAAGCCACATGACTTATTTATTTACAATACCACCTTACTTCAATAAACAGAAAAAATCAAAAAGCTCAAAATTATAAATTTACTACTAGAAACCATTCAGTAAAATAAAACCACTAATTGAAAATGCTCAAAAACTTATATACAAGATAGAATCTGATCAAATCCAAAATTCAACCAAAAGGTATGTATTGAAATCCAAAAGAAAATTTTATCGAAACTTTGACCGAGAGTCGAAGATTGTAAATGAACTCAAAAATCAAAATTCAAGATATAATTACTTTCTATGTAATGAGCTATACAAAATAATGTAAAAATCACAAAATTATAACATGTGTAAGAAATAACGACAAATCTCCTAATATTAAAATTAACCACAATATAAAGATTTAAAGTTTAAATAAAGGTCAATATAAAATATAAAATAGGAGACAAAATATAATATGCATGTCAAAATGGTGATTTTCACAAAAAGCATCATAAGCTTATTATTGATGTAAAGTTTCGAAAATATTTGAATATTGCAGAATCATTCAATTGTTAAAATATTTCTTCATTCTTTCAAGACTCATTTAATTAATCAATGAGAAAATTGAGTAAGTCGAATCCTTTTATTCATCATTATTTACAAAAGGAAAAATGAAAAGTCTAAGTTGTACAATTTTGTGAGAATAATTATAGGATGAGTAAGATGCAATGATTACAACTATTTATTTAAAAAAATAAAAATGAAAAACCTAAAAGAAAATGGTCATAACAAAATCTTCTAAATCAAAGATAATCAAAGAAATAAAGAAGACTTGTAAGAAACCAATTATTTCAAAAAGTAAGATATCAACTCAAAATCTAATCAATATGTACAAGGTTGAGATGATAAGAAATCTAATCACCTAGGTCTCAAAAGTGAAAGTGAAAAGCAATCAAGTCAAACCAAACTCAATATTAATTTTCTTTGATGATTAATTTTTGGAAATCATTATTAATGCCTTGTCACAACCTCAGTAATTGTCATAATCATAAGGAAGAAAATTCTTAATTTGAAGATCAATTATGAAATAAGACCTTAATATAATTCAATTGATCTAAAATTTTAAAACTATGTTCCATTAATTCAAATTTATCTTAATTTAGATGTCATGACAAGATAGAAATAAGACTTTTCCTTAATGATAAGCAAGGTAATTATTCATAGAAAAGCCTAAATTATATCTTATAAAAATGATCGATCACAAAAATTTATAGAAATATTCATCAAAACAATATTTATAAGCAAAATCAGGAATTGGCATGAATGATTTTAAAAAATTTCAAGGAGTTGATTTAGCAAACTCATTTCAAGAGAAAATCAAACTTTTAATGAAAATTTGAATGATAAAAGAAATAACCATAAGGCTAGTCTACACATTTTAAATAAATTGATGAATGCCAATGTAATAATTTAAATATAGTCTAAAAGTGTATAATTAATGACATCATCCCATAATCGTGTAAAATAACCTAATGATTAATTTTAATAAATAGATTTATCATCACTCAATTATTGTAAATTTATGATTTCTCACAAAAAGTTCAATACTTGTTTTTAAAAAAATATAAATATCAAAATACTTAGAACAAGCTTGAGAGGATGAGTTTCTGGTTCTAAGTCAACTACGAAATTCAATGTCTAAACTTTACAATATTTCGAAGTTTAAAAAGATAAATAACAAGTATACAAATTTTGAAATGAAAATAAGATAAAGAATTCACTTCCCTGATGTGAGGCCATACTTGTATTCATGCATTCCCAATTGTATCAATTGCTTCAAAATGCTTTCTAACTTTTCAATCCAACCAAGTGTACCTGACCAAAAATGAAGTAGAGATCAATCTATCCTTAGCAAAAAACTATTAAGCTTATTGATAAATATATGCATGCTCATATTTACTACTATGTGTGAAATCAAAACTAAAAACTAAGAAGCCAAAAAAAAAGAAGCTACTCTATCTTATTCCTAGTCTTATTTTATCTACACTAAAATCAGATATACAATAATAATAAGGTAAAGTGAAAAAGCCAATGAAGCCATTGAAGCATTTTAGTTCCTATAAAATAAATATGTCAAACATTAGTAATAAGAATCGAAATTCTTTATACTCAAAAGTAGAAAGTATTAAATCAATGCTTATATTTACAAAGGGAAGAAGAAGATGACATGAAAATCTTTTAAAATATGACTCTTCCAACCATGAATAATTTGGATCATAAAAAGAAGATTGGAGGAGATCTAAACTCGTGAAGATTCAATGGAATGTGTGATAGCAAACTCATTAGGATAGTAATAAAAAAGAGGCATGTCGAGATTATGATCAAAGGATCCAGGAGAAGTTAAAGTAGAGGATATATTTTGTAAGGAAGCATCATCATCATAAATTTGAAAATCAAATTTTGACATTACCTTAGAGTGATAACTTTCCCTTTGAAATTCATGATATTTTTATGACTCAATTAATTTACAATTAAAAATATTAGTATCGCCAAAATCTAAAAGATTATGAGAAATAATTTGATCTTCTAACTTAGATTCTTTAATATTATCATATGCATGTGATTCATGGGCGATGTTCATAAAATTATTTTCATCTTCAATTTCTTGAATAGAAATATTTTCCTCATATTTATACAACAAATCACTTCGCATTAAGATAGGGGTTGGCCATAGTGGAGAATTTGTTTGCATATTGGTATCATGACATGAATTATAATCAGTAAATAGATCTGATATAAAGCATGATAACTTTCCAAATGTTGAAAATTAGATGTTCCCTTTTTCATAGGACAATCTTGATTAACTCATTCAAGAGGAGAATCTTTGTCGATATATTTTGTGAAGAAATGAGATAATTTTGTTCAATTTGAGAAGAAGAAAATGCAAAATCATGATTTATGCAACTATCATTCAAAGATTCGGTTTTAGGTCCTAAAATCATTGATTTCTTTTCGACTACAATTGTTTGAACAAGAGAATGATTTTTTAATGTAAGTGTCGAATTCAAATTCTTTTGTTCTTGAAATTGTATATTAGAAGATCCTAAGATTGGTTCATGTTCAACAATTTTAGTGTCAGAATTTGGACCAATAATATTAGACCTTGAATCAATATTAACCGATGAAGTGATACAACCATCAACATGCATATCGTCAATTTGAAGCTTATCATTATTTGCTTGATCATGTAAAGTGGAATGAGAATCAAGATATAAAAATAAATCTATTATTTCTTCTGCAGATAGTTGATCTTTCTCATGGAATCTAAAATAAATTGACATAAATCTTGAAAAGAAAGTACTAGTAGATTCACCTTCTTGTTTGCGAACATTTCTAATCTCATACCTCAACTTTTGATAATTATAATCCTCATGTGCATCAATAAACAACTCCATGAAATGTTTCCATGAATGAATGGATTTAGCTGGTAACATTTCAAAGCAACCTCATATTCTTCTTTTGAAAGTGACAGTAAAAATCCTACAAATCTTACTCTCACACGCTATACGATAATGATTACAAATATCTATAAATTCAGTGAGATGTTTCAAAGCAGTCATTTTACCTTCTCCATCAAAAATTAACCTTTGCAAGAGATTTATTGCACTTTTCGAAATACCTCCAACAGGCCTAGGCATGCTGAAAGCATGTTCTAAAACAGTAGTAAGAGCCATCTTAAAATAGATCAAAATTTAAAAAGAAATAGCTCAAAAGGGCTTACTTGCTGATCGAACCTCCTTCTAGTGCCATTTGTTGGCCAGATTTTCTGACCTGGCCAAATAAGGAGAAATAGTCCACACAAAGCGCTTAAAATAGCCCTCAGTGTGTTTGGAATGACTAAATCTCGCGGGAATAAAGGCCCTGCTGCCTTTGTATATTTGCTCTCAAGAAGAAAGTCTTACTACTTGAACTTAAAAAAAAGTGTCATAAACTAATTAACAGATTCAAAGGGTAAACTAAATGTAATCTATGTTTTGCTCTCCTAAGGAGAGTCTCATTGTTATTGATATGAGTTCTTGAAAACTGAAATTAAAACCCTAATGATGTAATATAACTAATATAAAATGTATAACTAATGTAAGATGCAAATTTTAAGAGCTAGAAACACACACAGATTATAGCAGCTGCTAAAATTGCACATATTTTATAGCTGCTTACCTGTAGCCTTCCGGTCATGAAATAAAATAAAATCTAATTTGAAAACTAACTTTAATTAACCTATTTTCTAATCTATCTGTAGCTAGGGTTTTCACCCTAGCTTGTGCTGATGAGCACCTACTAAGGAATCTGGAATCCTTAGTAGCAGTTCGATTAAACTAAAAATAAACTGGA
>LPNX011232307.1:0-50774 GCA_001517045.1 Pseudotsuga menziesii
ACCATTATAGTTGATTCATTTTACTTATGCTTTTTAAATTTTCCCCATTACAAAATTGATTCATTTTACTTATGCTTTTTAAATTTTCCCCATTACAAAATTGATTCATTTATTTTACTTATCCCTTTAAAATTTTCCTCATTACAAGGTTATATGTATTAGTTTATATTAATGAATTAACACATTCATTTTTACTTATATAAGAGCATGAATTCAAGATATGACTACTATATTTATTATGTTTTGATTTTTCTTATTTCCTCATTTCTATAGAAATAAGGAAATCCCAAGCCCATATGAATTAACAAAATAATTTTTACTTATGTAAGAACATGAATTCAATAAATGACCACTATAGCCAGGCCTGGAATTTGACGTTTCACAGAACGTTTTTTTCATTTTTACACGTATTTGACAGGTGCAAATTTTTTTAACACGTCAACATTGACATCCTCTAGAATTTTCAAACCGTCAGTTTGACGTCCACTCATATTTATCACACGTCAAAATCTATGGTACTTGCAGTCTGAGGCAGCAAAGTAGGTTAAGGCTTAAGCGGCCAGTGGCGGCCCTGCCAACCTGGGACCAGCTGGTGGGCACTGGGCAGTGGCCTATGGCGTGGCCCGTGTAGAGTGCAATTATTGCCTATAAATACACTCCTCTCACCTTCTTTGTGCATAAGCAAAGCAGTATATCCTTGTAGCGCTGAGTTGTTGAAAGTTGAAACATACTGGGTTGGTGTTATTCTGTTCAGTTGGAGCAAGCCCAGCTAGAAGAAAGCATGGATTGTTGGGTTCTAGCCATGTTAATGATCGTATTTGCTATAAAGATGGCTGCAAATTCTGAAGGTGGCCAAGAAACCCAAATACTAGTGTTTTTTTCTCACTGTTATGGCTTGAACAGATATACCATGCATATCTTTTTACAGTTTTGTTATGTAATTCGTCTAGTTTGGAGGACTGTAGCCTGTATGAATGTTTGAGTCTTTAATGTTTTTGTGTTGGGATTTGTATTAATTAGTGCTTAGAGTTGTGTTTGTAGGTGATGCACTCTATGCTCTTAAAAGAAACTTGCATGACCCAGGGAATGTGCTGCAGAGTTGGGATCCAACTCTTGTGAATCCCTGTACTTGGTTCCATGTTACATGTGACCGGGACAACCGTGTCACTAGACTGTGAGTTCAATGGACTTAGTCACAGTATTTTATTACAGCTCTTTTGAATAAGCAAGTTAATCGTTTTTTATCGTGTAGGGACCTGGGAAATGCTAGACTGTCTGGATCTCTGGTTCCTGATCTCGGAAGGCTCACTCACCTCCAATACCTGTAAGCTGCGCCCTAACAAACCCCATGAAACCCTATTATTGCTATATGTGTAAAATTTGAACGTTTGGGGTTTGTTTTGGATTGGTTGGTTTTTGCGTTTTTTCCTCTTTTTATCTGAACTCACTTTAGTTTGGTGATTCTATTTGGGTTTTTACAAAACTATGTGACATGGTAAAGTAAAATTGAATTGCGAGTCTATGAGTTCTGGATTTTATAATAAAAAAGAATTGCTTTTTCTTATTCTCTCCCGAAAGTACTAAAGAAATGGTCAGCTTTTTTTCTGCATGAAACAACAGGTGAAAGCATGAAATAGACGTTTGACTGGAACTTACTGCAAAGACACCATTCAAGTGGTTTTGAAATTGTTATTTTTTGGCATAATCTATTCTTTTGTCACAGTAAGGTGTACTTGCACACTATGATATCCATGTAAGAATCCCATTGAGTAGTTGTTTCACACTTTTGATTCTCTGCACTATTACTTACTTTACAGTTAAGAGAACCTGTGGCTTCATCTCCCTATGATCACTCTGCTATCCTTCAATTTACTTGTAACTTGCAATTAAACATGACCCATGCAATAAACTTGCATAGTAAAATTTGTCTGAGCCTTCTTGTGAACAGTGGAACCTTGACGTTAAACAGTGGATTAGATCAAAATATAATTTCCCGTAACTTTAATATGTATTTGACGTAATGGTTTAGGCAGAAAAGATTCATTAACTAGTAAACGCGATTAAGTTCAGTATGGTTAAGTAAACGAAGGCTAGCTTCGAATCATTCACTGCTCATTAAATGCTAGTATGATCAGTAAGATTGAGTAAACGAAGCTTGGATTTGAAGCATTTACTGCCCATTTAATGACATTAAGATCGAGAGGATCGAGTTGAGGAAACTTGTAATTGAAGCATTCACTGCCCCATTGAATGATACATTGATATTAAAGATCAGTAAGTTTGAATTAACGAAGGCATTCACTGCTCATTGAATGCGGTTAAGAAAAAATATCTTAAGAGTACAGTAATGTCAGGTTTGAAACATTCACTGCCATATCTAATGGCATTAAAACCACAAAATATTGGTAGTAAGCATTTATTTGACAATAGAAACTGTTTATAACCTCCTTTACACGGCACAAAGGTAAGTGACGTTGCTGACGTTGCTATAGTTTGACTTATCCTCGTCTTGTTTGTTTATTTCCAGGCAAGATGCTTTGCACTCACCTGTCAAATATTTGCTAAAAAAAAATTTGACAACAAATTGCCTAGGACGTAAAATGACAGTCACCAAAAACTCCAAAACGTCACCAAATTTTCAAAGGACAGGCACTGGAAATTTGAAATTCCAGGCCTGACTATAGCTATTGTGTTTTGCCTGTTCTTATTTTTCGTGTATAATTGAAAACAAAAAAAAAATTAAAGTAAGAAATTAATGTTGTCATAGCTAATAATACT
Organism: Pseudotsuga menziesii; assembly: GCA_001517045.1. Lineage (NCBI taxonomy): Eukaryota > Viridiplantae > Streptophyta > Pinopsida > Pinales > Pinaceae > Pseudotsuga > Pseudotsuga menziesii. The sequence goes on from LPNX011232307.1 coordinate 2,779, forward strand.
ATTATTGGCTATTAACATATTATTTAAGTATCCTTATACAAAGATATATTTTAATTAGTAATGTTTGATATAATGTTAAAAGGATTTTGGAATGCAAGAATGCTTACTCGTTTGGTTAAATTCATCAAAAAATGTTATACATATTTATACATTTTCACTTTACAAAGATGAGCATTTTCTTATCAATAATGCATGGAATTAATGTTCAACCAAAGCATTGAAGAACATATTGATAAATTATCAAACATATAACCCCTATATTCTATTGATGATGGTGATTATGTAGAACTGAAATTTAAAACAAAAGTACATGTCTATGTCTAGTCTCATAAAATGGACAACCCAAACAATAAGATCAACATATTGATAAATTATCAAACATATAACCCCTATATTCTATTGATGATGGTGATTATGTAGAACTAAAATTTAAAACAAAAGTACATGTCTATGTCCAGTCTCATAGAATGGACAACCCAAACAATAAGATCATATAAATTGAAGCTTACAAAGGATTCTAACCAATGGGAATTTTTCAAGACAAGTTCTCGAAAGAGCTAAGATTTTTTACATTATTTTATGGATCTACTTGACATCATGTCACTGTCAAGCATTTTTCTACCAACCAAATAACACAATGATATCGGTTACATGGTACTAATGATTTTTTATTACACATTATAAATATTTTCTTCATATGGCCTTTAAAATACCACTGATATTGCACTGGAAAAGTTCTTCACAATAGATCTTACAACTTATACAAACTCTTAGTTTACAATGCTTACTAAAGATTTAAGATTCATTGTGTTAGGTTAACTCCACAGACTGCTAAAATAAACTAAAAATGAAAGGGAAATAACTATCTAGAAAAAAATGAATACCACACACCCTCACAAATAACACAAGATATAAACTAGGAAAACCCACTATGGGAAAATACCCAACCAAAAGTGAGGGCTATCACTTACTCGTTTTTTCTATAATATGCAAGAAAATAAAAACAAAGTGATACTATCTGTGGGATTACCTATGACACTATGGACTGCATGGCTACTACAAAATCTCCTAATTCCTCTATTATTCTCTAATATGTGACTCCTTGACTCTTTCTCAGCTATGGAACAATAAGATAATACCATAAGAATGGAACCCCTTCTCCTAGTGGCCCAATATTTAATAATGTTTTTATAGCCATCCAGGGTTTTACAGTTGTTGCATGCTTCAAGCCTTGATTAGGGTTAGAGTTTTGGAACCTAAATAACTTTCTTGAAAGTCTATACATGAATAGATCCACATGTGTGGGTAGTAATAGATGATGTTGAATCCACTTGGTACCATGGTGGTCAACAATATATATGAACTTGGGGGAAGCATAACTTTTTCATACAAACTATGAATGAGGTGATATTTGCATCATTGTAAATATATTAGAGTGCAAAATAACTTTAAGAGAGTAAAAAATTTGTTTGTAACATTTTGACCCTAAAAATATCGTTTAATCCCTCAAACGGGTCTTATAAGGTTTTGGATTTTCCTGATATTATAAATGATTTTTTCATCTCTAAATGCTTCACGTGTATGTGTTCTCTCACACCCCCTTAACGTCCATATACAACATATATAGGAAAATGTGGTAGATATACAAAACATGTTCCACAATGGGAATTACCAATGGAAGTGTTGACTACACTCTTACAAGAGTGCTAGATGTATATCAAATTCTCATCCTATGTCTTTGGATGCTTCTAATTATAATCCCTCATAATCTAGACCAAATTGGATGACATGGTCACCACTTCTATTTTCCCATCTATTTGTGGATGGAAAAGTATAGGCCTCTTCAACTTAGTGTCCATATTATCCCAAAGTGTAGTCCAAAAGGAACTAAGAAAACATGTATATCTATATGAGATGATTCTTCATGGTATCCCAAAGTGAGCCTAGACCATTTCAAAAACAATTTTGCTTCTTTTTGTCCTTTTATGGTCTTTGAACAAGCCATGAAAATGCAAATCTTACTAAACTTACCAACTACGAGAAATAGATATCCATGTCCCTTCTTGTTTCTTGGAATACTACACACAAAATCCATGGATATGTTATCCCATGGTTTAGTAGGTATAGGTAAGGGATGGTATAGACCGTGCTTCCTATTATTGGGCTTGCTTGTATGAAAAGGTATGCATTCTCTAATAAACCAAGCTACATATTCTTGGAGTATAGGCAAAAAAAAATACCTTTGTAAGTTGAAAAATGACTTCCCAACACCAAAACATCCCACCACTTTGGAGGTGTGAGCCTCTATGATACGTTTCAATCTCACACCTTTAGAAATGTAGATTTTGTCTAGCTTGTAGAGAAAAACATCCTGGAGATGATAGTCAACCTTTATGTTTGTTGGTTTTGGAGCTTGATCTTGCAAATTAAGAGATGTTATTGTTTAGTTGTGTTTGTTCCCCAACTTTACTGTACACTCGTTCCAACAAGGGGGGTGCGGGGGCTAGCGGGCCCCTTGTAGGGGTTCAATGGAAAATCCCCAGAAATAAATTTTTGGGATGTTTGTTGACCAATAGTTTACGGGCCCAGTTTATTGAAGTTTCATCAACAAAGGGCCAAAAACAAATAGACTGCCTATAAGGATTTCCTTGACAAGAGGATCAATGAAAAACATATTGTTGACAAGCAAACCATGGGAAGGAGGAAAACTAATAAAAAAACCATTGATAGAAAGACCATTGGCAAGAGGGTTGTTGACAAGAGAATTGGTAGGCACTAGTGTTGATGATTAGTTAGCAAAAGTCAATAAAATTAGTGAAGTTGTTGTTGACAACCCATGGAGAAGCTGTCAATGGCATGGATGAGTTTCATTGCTAACTTGTTAGGGCCATAATTTTCACATACGATCTCCATTTGAGGAAATGACCTAGCATTGTTGAACAACTCTTGATGAACACTATAATATTGAGGCCTAGATTATACAAAATATATGAATCCCAAAAGAGTTGAAAAAACCTCCAATAATAATATGAAAATGAAAAACTCAAATCCATATTTTAGACCATAACAATGTAAAAAAACACAATAATTATCTCTTTATAACATAAATTCAACCCAAAAATTAAAAATAGCAACCCATCATAATCCTTCCCTTTATATTATAAAGATGGAAATTAATTTGAAACCTTATCTGCGATATAAATATTCGACCCTTACCTTCCCATGGTTAAAGAACAAACAAAATCCAATAAATATAAAATGAACCTTGAGAACATCATAGAAACAAACCTTGTGAGTGGATATGAAATTTTCTAAGTGTTTCATTTATAAATATAAAATAATAATAATTGTTTTTTTTTAATTGGGAGGAAGCATTATTGGAATTTGCCAAAAAATTTGAGGATTACTCCGGCTTAGCTTAAGAAACGTTGTGAACTGTTATGAGCTTTGAACTCTTTGCTGCAAATGGCTACTGCTCTTTAAAGCTATGCGACAACTTCAAAAATGTCAAATATTTATGTGGGTGTTCGCTTTAAACCGTTTAATGCACGGTAAATGTGGGAAAATACAGATGCCTGTCGTATCTGGTGCGCCGAAGATCAGTCATTCCATTTTATTTTTTATTTTCTATCCTTAACACGCGAACCTCCTGAACAGGCAACCGCGGCAACAGAAAACTTCTTCAATCGTGGCTGAAAGAACACGTGGTGAAAGCTTATTGGCTGCATAGACGACAAAGATAAACAGGGCGAAAAATATTTCACAGGCCATTCGATATTTAATGCCGTCGCTGTTGCAGTGTGAGCCATTAGACTGGCTCATACTACCGTGAGGACTGCATTAAATATGGTATGGCCTTACGAAGTAATTAAGGAAAAAAAGACTATAAATTTGAGAAATTATTCAACTTTATAAATTTGACGGGGCATAGGCTTGCGGCGTATGGATTAAATTTGACAGAGACTAAAAAGTGCCATCATATGAATATCTGGTGCCCCCATATCTAGAGGCGCAATCCAAAAATGATCTCCATATCTTTTAAAAGATATGGAGGCACAATCCAAAAATGATATGAGCGTACTTCCATATCCAAAAAAGATATATGGAGCACGCTCTACAGGATTCGGGTAATAGCTAAGGGATCGCTCTTTACCCGTCCGGTCCATGCATACCACATGAATGGATGGCTTTCATATTGAAACTATCATGCCATGGCTTGTAACATACTAACATCAGATGGGTACTTAATTTCAGAACTGCAGAGTTGTTGACATTTAGCATGCAACAACTTATTTAATGTTATTCGTTAGTTTGATTTTGAAATTTAATAATTTGCAGCAACTTTAAATAAATTGCTACAATTTAGATAAATAATTTTAAGGGGATCAATAACTAACAAAGTTTTAATGCACAGCGACACAGTAGCAGGCCTTTGGATCTCAACTTTCTTAAGAGTTGGATCTCAACCACGTTAAAATCTAACTGCCTTCCACGTAGCAACATAGCAACAGTGGCATTAAACTCTGGTTAATTTCCTTCCAAGACTATAGATTCAAAAACCAATTTGCAGGTCTTTCTGGCCTGCAGCACAGTAATAAATGCTACCGCAGCGACAATAGAGATACGATGGAGCTGTGAGGACAGAGGACAGCCTCGCTTTTAATGCAAGGCTGTCGGGCGCGGCCGCCTGGTTCGCCGGCTAAACATCAGGCTCGCAGGCAAAACATCGCGTTGAAAGGACAAGTAACAATAATCACTGTCATTGACATTGACATGTAGCCTGCGAAACAGCTACATGCATAGAAAGCCACTAACGCGACGGCTCGGAGTTACATAAAGCTCAATTATTATCGTGCTGACTAATTTCATATTTTCAATTTGCCTTGATCTCCATAAAACTCTCCCCCATTCTCTTTTGCGGTTCGCCATTTTCAATATGTGAAAAGCTTTCACTGCTTGCAGTTGCATCCCACTACTCAATAAATGGCTCCATTTCGTTTTGTACCAGGGACTTCGGGGAACCAGGTAAGATGCCTTAGATCAAATTGGCATTTTATTTATATATACTTTTACCAACATAAAGTTATTCACCCTGTCCAGCCAGTGGAGGCAAAGATGTTGGAAAATGGTGCGGTAAAGCCAAAAGATGGAATGGGTGGAGTTGGGAAGAAATGGTACGTCTGTTTATCTGCAGATTTAGTGTTTTTTTTCCTGGCTTTTTCCTTTTGAAACACGACTCATTTTATTAACAACTGACTGAATGACAGCCATAAGTGTATTTTTTGTTAGTGCGCGTGAGAAATAATTATGATCGATCCTGGTTGTTAGAATTATACCAAAAACAATATGAAGTAACGCTCTTCATAAGCATATTCAATTTTAAATTGCGGAAATTGCAGATTTTGTCTGTATTATCCGTTTGGACAACCTTGAAAACCCTTTCTACAATCTAAGCATCATGCCATACTCCCACCCTTTATGCAATCTAAGTATCATCCCATACCCCCCAGTTTTACCTCTGTTTGCTTCTGGTTTTGGTTGGACAAAAAAATATATCTGTCCAAAACGTTGGCTTTCTAAGAACTTGAGATTCCTATGTTATGAGAGTTAATGGTGGGTTAGAGAGACAGAGAGTTGGGAGAGTTAATGGCCGGTTAGAGAGATAACAGAGTTAAAATGTAAGAGGTACTGGACTTACCTGTCATATATTTCATGGAGGGTAATAGATATAATTGTCACTATACATGTGGTAAAAGAGGGTGTTTTTGCAGTTTTAGAGTCAATACCAATTCTGGATTGAAGTTGTAGCAACTCTGGATTTAGGGGAGATTGACCCGTCAATCCAGAGTTGCTATAGTTAAAATCCAAAAGTGACAACTCTAAAGAGAATTGCTCAGAGTTGACAACTCTAGAGTGATAGAGTTAACAACTCTAGAGGGTATTGCTCTGTAGACAACCAATATGCACCCTCCAGCAGAATTGTCAGTACTGGACACGGAATATGCACCCATAACATGAATGCCACATTCAGCATAGATACCATGATGGGATGGCAAGACTGCATCATGTGGCCATGCTGGCTGGTTGATTCCTGCCCTCGTTTTTCGGTTACGGTAGACTCATGTAGACATCTGGAATATGTATCTTGAGCTCTCGGCCACCCAGACCGGTCTGAGCAGAATTAACTGAGTTTACCAATCAGCGTTTATGGTTGTTCTGGCTATTACTCCGAAGTGCAACGTACATGTTTACACATATCGGCAAACTAATAGTCTCGAAGCAGTCATCGATGCGTTCCTGCTTAGAACTTACCTGTTCACAGGTCTCACTCACCCCAGCTAACCAATCTCGAAGCAGTCATCGCTGTGTTCCTACCTCTCTCAACCTGCCTGTCTGTTCACTAAGCTCGCCTATGTTTTTGTCCCTTGTCCATGCTTACAATGGCCGTTTGCTTGTTTTAAAGTTTTGGCAACCGAATAGTCTGGTTACAGGATGGAATGTAAATTATTAATCAGCGTTGCCATTATAGGACAATTAAAATAAAACAATGGGGCAACTTAAGAAAGGGCAATCAATAAGCAATTCGTTTTAGACCATTTAATGCAATTGCAGAATTTTAAGCTGTTTAAGATTTATCACTTAAAACATGCTTATTAAGCTACTACCACCAGAAAATGCCTATTAAGCTACTACCACCAGGGTTGGAATTTCAAATGAGTAACATCCGTCAAAACATGCATATTAAGCTACTACCACCAGAACATGCCTATTAAGCTACTACCACCAGGGTTGGAATTTCAAATGACGAACATCCGTCAAAATTGCTGATAACATTCAAAATCTGAAATGCTTTCTGTATTCTAAACCAGATTTTGATAGTTTCAGGAAAATCTTAATTGTATTTGACGGATAAATTGACCCACGACAAACACTTACCGGTTAAATTCCATCCATGACTACCACAACAAGCTACTTATTGAGAATACAAGTGCTACTACCACATTAAATGTAAAATGGCTTATAGCAAGCTGTTTAATGTTAGCCCTTAAAACGCACATTTAGCCTAAATCATTTGGCCTAGCCAATACCAGTGACACCCAATAAATATGTAGAGCCGTCGTTCCTCTATACCCTCGAAGCAGCCGTGAGTCACCGGAGTCGGCGATGTGTTTATATTGTTTCCAATATAAATTTGATGTTTTCATTGATCTTATTTCAATGTTCAGCATCCTCATCTTGTTATAATTCTCTTAGTTAATTGTTACGTTATATCACATATAGATAAGTGTTTTATTAATCAAAATTCATTTGGCTTTGGAATGTATTTACAATAATATAATTATTTTTGTTACATTATATAATATATAGATATAGATCAATGTTTTATTAATCAAAATTCATTTGGCTTTGGAATGTATTTATTATCATATAATTATTCTTGTTACATTAGATAATATATGTAGATTGTTGTTTTATTAATCAAATTTAATTTTTTTGAATTTAGTATCATAATTGGCATGGAATTTATTTATAGTTATTCTTGTTGCATTATATAATATATTGAAACCTGCTCAAAGTGATAGTACTGACTTTGGATCTCATTTTGAGGTTGCAGAGTGTAGTTCTCGGCAAAATCAACAACTAAAAGTATTGTACCACGGGGAAATGTATCTCTACATATTCTAAACTTCCATCGTGCTAAGTGGACATGCTGAACATATTGATGTGTCTTTTCAATAAATTCCACATATGTGGAACTTTGTAGTTTTTATGCAATGAACACAACCATTGAAATATGTGTGCATTTTTGCACTGACCAGCACATCCATCAGACCAAATCCAGTGTCGATCCATCTGTATGTTTCTGCCCTTCAAATTATCATATAACATGATGAAGAAATGATGTATATTGTGGAAGTCATGGTACCTATCATCACTTATGTAGAAGTGATATTCCCTCAGAATTTATTTTTGCTCTTCACTGCTAGTTGAGTCGGGCCATGCCTATATGTGATATGCACCATCAAGGAAACCTGCTCAGAGTGATAATACTAACTTTGGATCTCATTTTGAGGTTGCAGAGTGTAGTTCTCGGCAAAATCAACAACTGAAAGTATAGTACCACGGAGAAATGTATCTCTGCATATTCTAAACTTCTCATCCTTCCATCATGCCAAGTGGACATGTTGAACATATTGATGTGTCTTTTCAATAAATTCCTTGACGAAGTCGCTAACTTGTACTTGTTGACACAATGATCTCAATATCAGTTTTTTTTTTGTAAGGAATGAAATGTAACTGTTCAAACACAAATTTATAGATAAATGCATATAAAAAAAACACAATAATTATCTCCTTATAACATAAATTCAACCCAAAAATAAAAAATAGCAACCCATCATAATCCTTCCCTTTATATTATAAAGGTGGAAATTAATTTGAAACCTTATCTACGATATAAATATTCGACCCTTACCTTCCCATGATTAAAGAACAAACAAAATCCAATAAATATAAAATGAACCTTGAGAACATCATAGAAACAAACCTTGTGAGTGGATATGAAATTTTCCTAAGTGTTTCATTTATAAATATAAAATAATAATAATGAACATCATAGAAACAAACCTTGTGAGTGGATATGAAATTTTCTTAAGTGTTTCATTTAAATATAAAATAATAATAATTGTTTTTTTTAATTGGGAGGAAGCATTATTGAATTTTTTTGAGCTTTGAACTCTTTGCTGCAAATGGCTACTGCTCTTTAAAGCTATGCGACAACTTCAAAAATGTCAAATATTTATGTGGGTGTTCGCTTTAAACCGTTTAATGCACGGTAAATGTGGGAAAATACAGATGCCTGTTGTATCTGGTGTGCCGAAGATCGGTCATTCCATTTTATCTTTTATTTTCCATCCTGAACACGCGAACCTCCTGAACAGGCAACCGCGGCAACATAAAACTTTTTCAATCGTGGCAGACTTTGATTGGGAAATCAAAAAACACGTGGTGAAAGCTTATTGGCTGCATAGACGACGAAGATGAACAGGGCGACAGGCCATTCGATATTTAATGCCATCACTCTCCTGTTGCCGTGTGAGCCATTAGATCCCAACGGCTCATACTACCTAGGGCCGCATTAAATATGGTATGGCCTTACTACCTAATTAGGAAAAAAAAGACTATAAATTTGAAAAGCAAGGGCCGCATTAAATATGGTATGGCCTTACGCCGTAATTAAGAAAAAAAGACAATAAATTTGAAAAACTATTCAACTTTAAAAATTTGACGGGGCATAGACTTGCGGCTTATGGATTAGGCAGTAGTTGACAGAGACTAAAAAGTGCCTTCATATGAATATCTGGTGCCTCCATATCTAGAGGCGCAATCCAAAAATGATCTCCATATCTTAAAAGATATGGAGGCACAATCCAAAAATGATATGAGAGTACTTCCATATTCCCACCCTTTCATACCCCCCAGTTTAACCTCTGTTTGCTTTTAGTTTTGTTTGGACAAAAAAAATATATCTGTCCAAAACGTTGGCTTTCTAAGAACTTGAGATTCCTATGTGATGAGAGTTAATGGAGGGTTAGAGAGACAGAGAGTTGAGAGAGTTAATGGCCGGTTAGAGAGACAGAGAGATAGCAGAGTCAATGTAATAGGTACTGGACTTAGCTATCATACATTTCATGGAGGTAATAGGCATAACTGTCACTATACATATGGTAAAAGTGTCTTGTTTTGCAGTTTTAGAATTAATACCAATTCTGGACCCCCAGTTTAACCTCTGTTTGCTTTTAGTTTCGTTGGACAAAAAAATATATGTCCAAAACGTTGGCTTTTCTAAGATCTTGAGATTCCTATGTGATGAGAGTTAATGGAGGGTTAGAGAGACAGAGAGTTGGGAGAGTTAATGGCCGGTTAGAGAGACAGAGAGATAGCAGAGTTAATGTAATAGGTACTGGACTTAGCTATCATACATTCCATGGAGGTAATAGACATAACTGTCACTATACATATGGTAAAAGTGTGTTGTTTTGCAGTTTTAGAATTAATACCAATTCTGGATTGAAATTGTAGCCACTCTGGATTGACGTGTCAATTCAGAATTGCTATAATTCCAATCCAAGACAACTCTAGAGAGAATTGCTCAAAGTTGACAACTCTAGAGTGTATAGAGTTAACAACTCTAGAGGGTATTGCTCTGTAGACAACCAATATGCACCCTCCGGCAGAATTGTCAGTACTGACACGGAATATGCACCCATAACATGAATGCCACATTCAGCATAGATACCATGTTGGGATGGCAAGATTGCATCATGTGGCCATTCTGCCCGGTTGATTCCTGCCCTCGTTTTTTGGTTACGGTAAACTGTAAACATCTGGAATATGTATCTTGAACTCTCGGCCACCCAGACAGGTCTGAGCAGAATTAACTGAGGTGTTTATCAACCAGCGTTTATGGTTGTTCTGGCTATTCCTCCGAAGTGCAACGTACATGTTTACACATATGAGCAAACTAATAGGGATTAGTCTCGAAGCAGTCATCAATGCGTTCCTGCTTAGAGCTTACCTGTTCACAGGTCTCACTCACTCCAGCAAATTAATCTCGAAGCAGTCATCGCTGTGTTCCTACCTCTCTCAACCTGCCTGTCTGTTCACTAAGCTAGCCTATGGTTTTGTCCCCTGTCCATGCTTACAATGGCCCTTTGCTTGTTTTAAAGTTTTGGCAACCGAATAGTCTGGTTACAGGATGGAATGTAAATTATTAATCAGGGTTGCCATTTTAATACAATTAAAAAACAACAATGGGGCAACTTAAGAATCTAAAACGGTTTCTGTATCCTAAACCAGATTTTGATAGTTTTGGTTTTGGAATGTATTTACTATCATATAACTATTCTTGTTACATTATATAATATATAGATTGTTGTTTTATTAATCAAAATTAATTTTTCTTTTAAATTTATTTATAATTATTCTTCTTACATTATATATAATATAGATTGTTGTTTTATTAATCCAATTTTTTTTTTTGAATTTAGTATCATAATTGGCATGGAATTTATTTATAATTATTTTTGTTACATTATATAATATATAGATTGTTGTTTTATTAATCAATTTTTTTTTTTTTGAATTTGTTTAGTATCATAATTGGTATGGAATTTATTTATGATTATTCTTGTTACATTATATAATATATAGATTGTTGTTTTATTAAAAAAAATTAATCTTTCTTTTGAATTTATTTAGTATCATAATTGGCATGGATTATATTTCTATTTTTGTCAAATTATTGGTATTGTCTTATTGCTTTAAGTGAATGTATGTGGTTTTTTGGGTTCCCCTCTTAATAGTTGGATTGATGGTCAAACTAGGTTTGATATTCTTGAAAATACTATAATTTGTGATAGGGTTGTCATGTTCAAAGAATCTATGGGGACATATATTTTTTGAGGGTGTGGCTGTAATAGAGGACCTATGGTTAGAATTGTTTTTGGTTCAGAATTTGTACTCATTTGGTGTTATGGAATGCTTATGTGCATAACTTGTTAAAAGATGTGGTGGGTAAATAAGATGACCATAAACTATTGAAGGTGTTGTGTAAGATCTTATGTGACTTTTTGAGATTTCGTAATGATAATGGCTCTAATAAAATAAGGGAATACATCCAAATTAAGCTTTATGGATAGGGAGTGTAACGAGGATTTCTCCCATGTTACATGCAAAAGCACTAAACTGAGATCGTTGTGATCATAAGGAAGAGTTCAATGGAAAAAAAACAACAAACTAAATTTATGCCTTATTCATTTCAATGTTCGTATCTTATATACTTATGACTGTGTATTGTTCATAATGTAGTATCAACTTTATACTTTAATGGTTTTGGATGAGCATCGCAATGAGATTCTAATAGCTTGGGTGATTTCATCATGCAACACTACAAATGATATTTGTAAATGGATGTTGTCATTATTTGCATGCCTATATGTGATATGCACCATCAAGGAAACCTACTCAAAGTGATAATACTGACATTGGATCTCATTTTGAGGTTGCAGAGTGTAGTTTCTCAACAAAATCAACAACTGAAAGTATAGTACCACGGGGAAATGTATCTCTGCATATTCTAAACTTCTCATCGTGCCAAGTGGACATGCTGAACATATTGATGCGTCTTTTCAATAAATTCCTTGACGAAGTCACTAACTGGCACCTGTTGACACAAAATGATCTCAATATCAGTTTTTTTTTGTAAGTAAGGAATGAAATGTAAATGTTCAAACACAAATTTATAGATAAATGCATGTACCTAAGATGTCACCAATTGTATTTTTTTGCTTTATTTCCCTGGGACTATTTCATAGCTGATATATTTGAAACTTTTCATGTCTGTAACCATATTCCCAAATTCATTGTTTCCACTCTCGTGCATACATTGGCTTAATAATGCCATTCCAGCACAGTTGGAGCAAGTGCCATCCAAATAAGATTTTGCATAGTATGTTTGCCCCTCAGGCCTATTGCACATGATACTGTGAATGAATTCTGTTGATGAAGTGGGTGGTATTGTCAAGGAGCAATCCTGCAAATGGTTAATTTGCAACACACGACAAATGTACAAAAATGTTTCATATTAATATTCATATTCTACATGGTATTTACAACAACAAGTGTTACGAAAAGTATTTATTCTAACATACAAGAGTTTACATTTCTCAAAAGATCTTTGCCCAAAATTCATTTGTCTATGTTCATTCCTAAATTTCTCGTATAGTTCTCTCTATGTTATATCAAGAAGATGTTTAATATGTGGTTCACGGTCCTTTGAACCCCTTCTCAGTTTTAGTACATCCTTCCAGTTTGAAGAAGGCCTTGTGTGATCATGCTAAAAATTCTGCACTAGTTCTTTTACTGCATCAACTAGCTTCATGTCACGACGTGCCAACCGACCAATAAAGGCCCAAAAATATGTCTGAGTGGTTGTATCAAGATGTTCTCTTCTAGTAAAATACCCACGGAGGGTTTTTACATTCAAATTAACTAGTTTAGATGTAGGCTTGAGAAAACGAAGAACCTTGGTGTTCTTATTTACAATTGCTCGAGCCGCATTGCGGTTCTTTGAACGTGTGTTCTTTCCAATTTTACCAAAGGCATCTACTCAGCTTTTAACTATATGAGAACTTGGTTCAGAAGTCTTTATCATCTTTATCCCTAACGATTTCCTAAAAATATTCATACCCCTAGATTTTAATAATGATAAAAATAATATACATTTATCTCCATCACATTTAGAAACAAAATATTTATTTAGTATCTGTTGAGTTTGGTAAGCAATACTACGTTTAGATAGCGTACCTTCAATGGAATTGAGGAGTCCTTCATCAACTTGTATACGCTTTAGAGTTCTTCGACGTGTGCTTTCTAATGGAGGTAAGGGGGTTGGAATTCTATCTTTCAACGCATCAACAATACGCTCTGGCGTTTCAGTAGCAACTTGTTCTTCTTCATTCTCTTCCTAGTAGTGGGATGGTGGAAGCCCAACATCCTCATCGATGGTCCGGATAATATTTTCTTCTTCAACAGTATGCTCCATGTCCAACGCCTCTTCATGAGCTTCGTTTTGAGATGGTAACTTATCATTTTGACTTGATGTGGGATTTGAAACATCCCCTAATGAGCATCTACATTTTGCTTTTTGAATACTTCCATGGGGTGCTTGTTCAACAACTATTGTGGAAATTGAATGTCCCTCTAGTGAATGTTTCCTTTTTTCTTGTGCTGGATTAATAGGATGAAACCGTGGTATCCTCTATAATTGGATTTGGATTAGTTTCCAAGGAAAGTCTTCGATTCATCATGTCTATTTTTTTTTTTTTTTTTTCTCTTCAATGACTTTTTGAGGTCTCTTCTTCATTGCTGATTTTATTCCTCGGTTACGTACATTCCCCATCACCACAATGATCAATTCAATATAGTTTGTTTTTGCTGCTCCTCAATTACAATCTTTCAAACCTTTAATTTGCTTTATAACTATTGATCCTTCAAGGTGCTTCAATCTTTCTTCTCAATTGTTCATATTTTCCATCAAAACAATAATCAATGAGAAAATTTACCTTTGGTTCTCTTGAATAATAAGCAAATGAAAGTTAAATCATAAATTGTTCTTCAAGCTGATTCTTTTGTACAATTGTGTATATCCATCATCACCATGAAATGATATTGAAGCTTGATAGCTTATCCTGTGTGCTCCTCAACCATGAAAGATTTCCTCAATGCTGCACCTACATAACAAAAAGAACGATGGAGAATGTATATTGTGAGTATTTCCACAGGCGGGCTCGTGCTCTTGAAAAGAAACGCACGATAATCGGATTATTGTAAAGACAGAGTAAAGTTGCTTTCGGACAAAAACAATCCACTGTTTTTACAGTCCTAAAATGCGCACATGTTATATAGAGTAAAAACGTGTACATGATTTGTAGAAGTAAAACGTGCACGCGATAGTTTTAAGCACAATTAATAGGTTAGGTGCACGGCTAAGTCAACAAATAAAATCATAAGAAAACAAATGTTTTCTATGGTTGGAAACAAAGCAAATGTTTTTTTGTGTTCCCTTCTTTTCATGCATATAAATGTTTCTCTCTATACCCCCAATAATCCCTAGATACCCCTATCTCTTTATAAATATACCTCCCTCGTTCTCTCTACATCCCTCCCTATATGTTTCTTTCTCTCCCTTAATCCATCCCTCCCTCTCTCACCGTGATGATGATGATGATGATGATGATGATGAACATGATGATAGTAATGATGATGATAAACATGATGATGATGATGAAGACGACGACGACGACGATGATGATGATGATGATGACGTCAACGACGACGACGACAATGATGATGATGATGGAGACAATGATGATCTATTGATGATGATGATAATCATGGTGATGAACATGATGATGATGATGATGATGATGATGATGACCAACATGATGGTGATGATGAAGACCAACATGATGGTGATGAAGAAGATGATGATTATAATGGTTATGATGATGTTGATGATGGTCATGATGATGATCATGGTGATGAAGACGATGACGATGAACATGATGATGATGATGATAATGATGAACATGATGATGGTGATGATGGTGCTAATGATGATGATGAAAACGACGACGACGACGACGACGACGACGATGATCACGATGATGATTATCATGATGGTGATGACATTGATGATGATGATGTCAATGATGATTATGATGATGATGATGATGATGATGATGAACATGATGATGATGATGAATATGACGACGACGACGATGATTATCATGATGGTGATGATGATGATGAATATGACAACGACGACGATGATGAAAATGATGATGATGACCATGATGATGAAAGACAATGATGATCTGTTGATGATGATGATGATGATCATGGTGATGAAGATGATGGCAATGAACATGATGATGATGATGATAATGATGAACATGATGATGATGCTACTAATGATGAACATAATGATGATGGTGATGATGGAGACAACGATGACGACGACGACGATGATGATGATCACGATGATGATTATCATGATGGTGGTGACATTGATGATGATAATGATGATGAACATGATGATGGTGATACTGATGGTGATGAAGACGATGATGATTATCATGATGCTGATGATGATGATGAATATGACAACGACGACGATGATGAAGATGATGATGACGTCGACAACGACGACGATGATGATGACCATGATGATGAAGACGATGATGATCTGTTAATGATGATGATGATGATGATGATGATGATGATGATGGTCATGGTGATGAAGACGATAATGATGAACATGATGATGATGATGATAATGATGATAATGATGATGATGATAATGAAGATGATCATGATCATGATCATGATCACGATGATGATTATCATGATGGTGATGATGAACATGATGATGATGAAGATGTTGACGATGATGATGATGAACATGATGATGGTGATGATGATGATGATGATGATATTGATGGTGATGAAGACGATGATGATGATCATGGTGATGAAGACGTTGATGATGAACATGATGATGATGATGATAATGATGAACATGATGACGGTGATGATGATGAACATGATGATGGTGTCGATGATGATAAACATGATGATGATTATGACGATGATGATGATGATGATGAACATGATGATGATGATGATGAACATGACGATGGTGACGATGATGATGAACATGATGACGATGATGAAGATGATGATGATGATGATGAAGATTATGATGATTATTATGATTATGATGATGATTATTATGATTATTATTATGATGATGATGATGATGATGATAATTATGATTATGATGAGGGTCATGATGATGATGGTGAAGACAACAATAATGAACATCATGATAATGATAATGATGATGATGATAATGATGATAACGATGATGATGATGATGACGATGATGAGGGTCATGATGGTGAAGACGATGACGATCAAGACGATGACGATGATAATGATGATCATGATCACGATCATGATCATGATGAAAATCGTGATGATGATGATGATGATGATGATGATCATGATCATGATGAGCATCATGCTGATGAAGACAGTGATTATGAACATCGTGATAATGAGGATGATGATGATGATGTTCATGATGATGAAGACGATGACGATCGACATGATGATGATGATGATGATGATGATGATGAAGATGGTGATGAAGATGATCGACATGATGAAGATGATGGTGATGATGATGATGATGATCATGATCATGAAGATGACGACGATGATGACAATGAAGATGATGACGATGAAGATGATGATGATGATGAAGATGACAATAATGATGATGATGAAGATGCTAATGAGGATGATGTTGATGATGAGGGTCATGATGATGATAATGAAGATGATGATGATGATGATGACGATGATGATGGACATCGTGATACTGATGATGATGGTGATGAGAGTCATGATGATGATGATGACAATGATGATGATGAAGACGTCGATGATGATGATGATGACGACGACGATGATCATGATGATGAATACGATGGTGATTAACATGATGATGATGATGATGATGAGGGTTATGATGGTGAAGACGATGATGATGAAGACACATGTGCCTTACTCACTATCCCTCTATGACTTACTCACTGTCCCTCCCTGCCTTTGTGCATGATGATCATGATGATGAAGACGACGGTGATGAACATGATGATGATGATGATAATGATGATGATGATGACGATGATGATGATTATCATGATTATCATGATGATGAAGACGATGATGATGATGGTGATGATGATGATGAATACGATGATGATGATGATGAACATGATGGTGATGGTGATGATGAATACGATGATGATGATGATGAGGGTCATGACGATGACGATGATGATGATGATGAACATGATGATGATGACGATGATGATGGTGATGATGATGATGAGGATGATGATGAACACCATGATGGTGAATATGGTGATGATGAACATCATGATAATGAGGATGATGATGATCATGATGATGAAGACAATGAAGATTAACATGATGATGATGATGATGTTGAAGATGGTGATGAAGATGATCAACATTATGAAGATGATGGTGATGATGGTGACGCCATCCATCTCTCTCTCTCTCTCTACATGTGTGAACCTGCACCTTTCTCTCCTTGTGTCTGTTCCCCCATCACCCCTCACACACACACCTTCTATCGCTCCCCCAATATCTCTTTCCTTCACTCTATCTTCATCCCTCCCTCACCCCCCTCCATCTCTATCTTATTCTCTCTCACACTCTTTCCACATCATTCACTCTCTCTCTCTCTTCTTCTATGTTTTCAACTTATCCCTTATCCTCAACCCCCTACTTCATTATGACTCCTATTATATGTTTTATCGC
Organism: Pseudotsuga menziesii; assembly: GCA_001517045.1. Classification (NCBI taxonomy): domain Eukaryota; kingdom Viridiplantae; phylum Streptophyta; class Pinopsida; order Pinales; family Pinaceae; genus Pseudotsuga; species Pseudotsuga menziesii. The sequence goes on from LPNX011232307.1 coordinate 20,761, forward strand.
ATCTCGTTCCCATCTCTTCAATTTCCCCCTCTTTCTCCTCTCTCCTCCAACACATCCTATTCCTCCTCTAATACTCCATATCCACTTTTCCATTCACCAATTCTCTCTCTAATCAAACCATCACCCACTTCCTCCCCTCCACCTTATCCCCCTTTCTCCACTCAAATTTACAACATCTCGCTAGGACCTTAACCATTCCCAACCCCCTCTCAACTATTAACCATCCCCGCTTGAACTTCCAACATATTCCTAGGCCCTTGAACCTTCCCCACCCCCTCTAAACTATTATCCATACATTTGATATATTACACATAGTGCTAAATTTTTAGCTCTACAACGCGTGTTCGCGTCTTATAGTTACATAACGCGCTTGCGTTTAATAGTTATATAATGTGCACACATTTTATAGTTTTATAACGCACTCATGTTTTGTACTTATATAACGCGCACATGTTTATAAATTATACAAGGCAGGAAATGTAATTTGAATTTAAACATGCCAATTCACTTGCTCAGAAGTCACCAATAGCCCTATGTGTATGGTTTGGAATTTGCTTCGGTAGTACCAAACCTGTGCTATGGTACATGATAAACCATAGCTAATTGGGCAATATTTCCCGCATTTTCTGAAGAAGTCGTTGTTTACACACTCGTTACATTATGCTACACAGTCATTTTTTACGGAATCTTAAACATAAATAGCATTTTTTTTGCAAATTCTAAATATGTAATTTTTATTAAAAAATATTATATTTTCCTATTTGTTTTCAATTTCTATTGTGTCCTAACTCCTTAACTCAAAATACATGTCATTACTGTTATTCCCATAACCTTTTCAATTCGTAATCGTTTAAAAAAAATTATATGGTGCACTAGAAGACATTGACATCTACATTCTATAAAAAACCCATTTCATGATTACTTCATTTAGACCTTAAAAGGCTGCACCCATAAAAGACGTACCATTTTCGAGGAATGATCACTTAGATAATTAAAAAAAAAATTAAAAATTACTAATTTTATTTTCAAAAAATAGCGTTGCATTAGTGTTATATGTTCTCTACCTTCATGCAAAGTTTTGTATCCCAAAAGCATCATTTAGGACCTCAAAGGATGTACCCACCAAAACATATACCTTATCATTTGCCTAAAAAAAAGTGTCTGTTAGGAAAAATGAAATTTGACATAGTTATAAAAAATTTCAATACAGAAACCTTATATATTTGGAAACGTGATTCAATTTCCTACATTTAATCGTTTTTACTCAAAGCAAGATATTTTGTGTAAGTATTTCAAAAAAAACAATTAAGTTGAGGGATTGCTGATTTTTCAGTTTTCTATCGCATCTAACGTACCAAAAGTGACCCTCCTTAGCTTGCACTGTCCCTCATAAATTTTATTATTTAGACTAAAAGCAAAAAATATTGTTTTTTCTTTACGGTTTTGGATTTAAAATTTATATTTTCTCTCCAAGACATTAGGCAACAAGAAGATTGCATCTCCTATTTTCAGACTAAGATTACTTACAAAAATGGTTATCAATGTTGTCTTTTTGACGATATATTTTTATTTTTATTAAAGATTAAGGAAATAATTAACCAGTTTGAGCATGTGTGTCAAAGTGAGGCTAATAGAAATATAAAGAGAGTGTTAAAGTGAGTCCATAGAAAGATAAAGAGAGATTGGTTACAAAGACAAATTGATGATGATTTGCTACAACGACAAATGGACCATGTTGTTTTCGTTGATGTGAATTGATGTTGCATGTGTCATGAATTTGGTTGTAGACATGATTTTGTAGAGAGCATCACAATAAATACTAATATCAATAGGTATGTATATTACTTGTTAATATATTTTTTCAGTAATTTCTGTAATTATATTCATTGATTATAATAAATATATTGGAAGAGTCTAACGGTGTGATGAATTTTCCCAACCGACAATCATTGTGTCGTCTCCTTCAGCAACCCACCAGTCCCCTTCGTCAATGGCCTTTGTTCTCCCTTTGTCATTATCTTAGTCCCTCTCCCACGTCCCTCCCCATGCAATTATTTCATACCAGCCTTCTCCCTTCATCTCGGTTTCTCGTGCGCGCCAATATTCCAAAGAGGGAAAGTGCTTTGTTCGCATTGTCAACCCCATAACCATTACAGGGAGTGCCCTCTTCCCACCTCCTTGACAATCATTACAGGGTGTTCCCTCGAGTAAGGTGTGCGATGATTGTTCGAGCAGTGTGTGCAATGATTGTCTGGAGTGCTCCCTTCGTCAATCCCATAAATCATAACCAATCCTCTTTCCATTCCTTCACATAATCGAATTTGCAAGGAAAGTTGCAGATAATCATAGCCTACTCTAACTTGACTGCTCCTTTTGGTAAGTTGGTCAATACCTGTGTTTATACCCCTACTGGTGTCTGTTTGAGTGATGAAACCTTCGACACATGCACACACACACACACACACACATGTTTTATGTTTGTGTTTATGCCCTTCCTTGGTACTATTTATGCTTATGTGTTTATGCCCCTGTTTATACTCCAATCTTTGATCCTTCATATTAGACTTGAATCCATTTGTCATTGTATTGGACGGGAGCCATATCAGCAACAAGATATGGGTCATGTTGTTATTGTGCAATCTCCTTTGGTTGAGAAATGGAAACCCAATGATCCAGATGATGACGGTGCTTTAATAAATTTGGTTATCTAAGCGTATTGGATGGAACACATTTCAATCCTAGAAAATGTTTATTTCAAGTTTTTGGTGGTAAGAGTTGGTGTTGTTTCTAAGAACTTTAACGAATTCTCCAGATCAAATAGCTCTTCATATCTTAAGGACTGGCACACCATGAGATGATGATTATGGCTCCAGGCACCTTGGCTATCGCTAAACTAATATATGTTAAAATGAATATCAATGAGTTTTCTCAATTGTAAATACTTGCACTGTAATTTCATCTCCTACGGGGAGCAAGGATTGACCTTGTGCTAGGGTAGTAATGTTTCAACTTTTTGGTACGTGTTTGAAGCAATATATGTACAAGAAGGTCTCTATGATCGAGAGTTTTAGCAGCAGTTTCCAGAAAGTTGCAGTAGGATTTTCATTTTTCATATTATGACTGTTAGACAGTGTGAGGCTATATATGAACTCAAAAGAAAGTGTATCACTTTTTAGGTACTGTGTATGTGCACCACTTCATCATCAAAAGGAAATGAATTGGTGTATTGACTTCTTATGCCCTAATGAGACTCATTAGGTCCCATTCCTTCTTTGTATCCTAATGAAGTAGAGTTATTATATGATACCATATATCCAATGCTTTCTTTCAAGTGCCTCTTGGGAGGCGAATTGATATTAGGTTAGGAGTCTAGAATGGATGTTTTGAGATGGTCTTGAAGTCGATTATTCCATCATCATTAAAGGCCTCACCTCATCATTGAAATGTTTTTCATGTGGTGTATATGGCCTTGATCTTTGTGTGCTCTGCATAAATAGATGGCCTTCACCTTCATGACTCTTATGAGGCTGGATATTCCCTATTTATATTAAAAAATAAAAGTTTCCTTGATATTTCAAAATAAGGGAATGCAGAAGCTATAGGTATGAATGTTATTTCTTGTGATTAGTGGCGTTACTATTTATTGTAGCAGGCATGTAACACCCTGGTTTTGACCCCATGGCATTAAATTACATATGATGTAAATATTGTATTAAATCATGGTGTGGAGCTTAAGGCAAAGGCCCCACCATGGGTTTAGTGTATGATGTCTCGGTGATTAAAATCGATGCCGATGGTTTATGTGCTAGCCAGGCACAATGTGTTTTTAAGACATCATGTAAAATGCAAATTAATAAAAGTACCACGACTAGCTATGACTGCAACGTTAAAGAGATGGGGGCATGATTTTACAATGAATAGGGAGGGGGAATTATTCAAACTTGAGCCAATGGGGAAAATCCAAATGTCTAAGGTAAAACCCATAGAGTGGTCAACTACCCTTTTTGTTTTTTGTGTCCAATCATCTCTAAGTTGGTGGAGAAAGTTATTTCCTTGGGATGGGAAAGGTATGGAGGTCAAATTCGAATTTGGGAGGTCACCCATTTTTGGAAAGTGTGTTTTTGACTTGTGGGGCAAGTAAAAGCTTGGAAAGGCATGCCCAAGCCATTATGCACCCATGCCTTTCATTTTCCTTACCCATTCCCCTTCACGTGGAGGCTCTCTCACGCAGCAGGAAGAGGAGGGACCTTTCTCCCTCATGTTTGGAGGTCGTTTCTCCATTTCATCATGCCCATAAATTGGTTTGGGGTATTGTTGAGTGGATGTGTAGCAAGGATGGATGATTTGGGGGTTTCTAAGGGACGCTTTTGGTCCTCCTCACACGGTAGGAGCTTGCTGAGTAATTGCTTCCACGTTTTTTTGTTGTTTTTCTATTTTTGCATATCCAAATTTTCGTTTGTGGAGTTGTGCATCAAATGGGCAAAGGAGACCCACGATTTGGGCATGGATGGGGGTCGTTTTAGCCTCTATGTTGCCCATAAAAGTTTGGGAGATTGGATTTTTACTCAGAGGGTGTTTTTCCCCAATTTTACCAGTTTGTTCTTGGTTGCAAACCCGTTTTTGGGTTTGCTGCGTGTTTTCCCTCATATGGGCAGCGATTTTCTTCAATTTCCCCAGGATGGGAATTCGTTTTTGTAAAGATCAATGGGTGGGTTCCCTTCCCCATGATTTGGATGCATTTCCCCATTGTTCCAAGCTGGAAATCATTTTTTGGTAATGCCCGATGAGTGGAAGAAGAGACCCATGATTTTTTAGGTGTTGCTGAGTTCGTTTTGGCCACGTTAGGGCCAAAACATCCTTGGAAATCGAAATTACTATCAAAGGGTTGTTTTACCCTTGTTTCCTTTTCCGTTTTGGTTCCCCGGAACATTCTGTTCATATCCAACGGTTGTGTATGACTGTGTTTGATTAAATGGGTTGACTATGTGTTTGATGCAAGCATGGCTTGGCTGGAAAAGTCCAAGGAACCCCTGTATTGTTGGCTAGTTGCCTTAGCAGCCTGTAAAACCTAATTTCTTATTGGCTTGGTTGGGCAGTCTGTGAAACCCAATGGTGTGTTGGATTGAATGTGGATGTGTTGGTTCTGGGCTATGGGTGAGCCTGTTATTTCCCTAGTGCCTTGTGGAATCATGCTCAGCTCGGGGGGTGGCAATGATGTTGAGAGATTTATGAGCAGAATGGCATATGATTGGGTGGAGCGTTGCAACAACGTAGCTAGTTGTGGGCCAACTTTGTTTCCAGATAAGTATTCTTGTGTATTTAATCTCTTCAATGAATGGTTTATGAATTAGAATGAACATGATGAATGCATGAATGAAATAAATACATTTGCTTCCGCTACAGATTGCATGATGCATCTGTGCATGTTTTTATATTAATGCATTTCGTTTTTATGCTTATGATCATGGGGCTAGATTCCCCAGTTTGACAGCAGCAGCATGTTGGTCGCGTCCTCTCCATCGTCGGTATAAGGGGTGAGGACGTGACAAGGCATCAATATTTGCTTGGTAGTATTGAACTCTCTTTTCCCATGGGTCATTACAACCCTATGAAAGTTTTAGTTTTCTTCAAGCTATGTTTATTTAGACAGGTGACGAAGTTCATGAATCATGTTTTTCACACAGGTTACACATAGTTCATGAATCATGCTTTTTAGCCATATAGTGAAATCATATCCAACTAATAGCAGGAATAGATATGTTTTCAATACATTCAATTTTCAGTGAGAGTACCTACAGGTAGGTGCTTTTCATGGTCTATAATTTAATGGATGCTACATTCACATTGAGGATGAAAACATCCAACAGTTTCTATTTATCAATTCTTTCGTCTTCCCATCGAAGGGATGAATATTAGCTACTGAGGTTGTTTACTAGGATGGGAGCTTTGTTTTCTCAGAATGTGAATTATTTCCATTGCATAGGATATGGTATATGGAAATTGTGAATGCACATGGGTAGAATGTAATCTTTCCATTGGTTTGTGTATGTGCATATCTCAATCTAGTGACGTGTTTTAGCAATTATTCTCCTGGAAGTTGTTAGGGGTGATTAAGGGCCAAATGATTCACAGTCAAAAGGATCAAATATTTGAGTATAAATAAGGGCGTAAACACATAAGCATATATAGGGAGTGAAGTCTAATACGAAGTTCTAAATAAGCCTACAATTCTCTTTCTCTATATCATAAACATTCTAGCGATACAAAATATTAATAAAATGGCATTGGACAACTTCCATGCTTAGAGGGTGGAAAAATATCCCACTTGTATTTTACATTCAAAATTCCCCCCTTGTTCGTACAACCAACTTTTTAAAATTTTATTTTTATATAAGCAACAAATTAATTTTGAATATGCATATCTCCAGTACTTCATACAAATTCTTTGATTCCATGTGACCCTAATCTGAAATGGCTGCCTCTGCGCCCAGAGAGTGTCACATTGGTCTCACCTTAAAACACGTTCAAAATCTAACATTTTTGCTTTGGCTGCTCGATCTCATTGTTAGTCTTTGGAGGTCCATATGAACAACACATGGAGATTCATTAGAAGAGAAAATATTAGAGGGAAGTGCAAGAGAAGAAGCCATTACCAATATATAAATTGTGAAAAACAAAGTGAGCATTAGTCCTTTAAGACTCATATAGTGGATAATCACTTATAGAAACTATGGATAACAAAAGGGTAGATGATTGATTGCTAAAATGCTCATTAAAGAGAGGGGATTTGTAGAGGAAGAGAGATAAAAGTAAGAAGACTCTTAATGAATGGAGGGTTTTAATTATATAGAGAAACAAAGCGAAAGAAGATGTGAAGAAAAAGAAAAGATAACTTGAATCGCTCTAAACAGTACAAAAAAAATTGAGGATGAACATAGATCTGATTGTTGTAAAGTCACGTTTGATGCATCATAGCATATGTAGAGCTGACTAGAATAATTGAAAATTAAAGATCGATTGCTTTGTTGGTTTATTTCACTTGAAGAAAAAACATAACCATTTTTATGGACAACGGTTTTGAGAGGATTTCCCATTGAAATCTGGTGAAATTAGTTGGTATATGAGATTTGATAGGTGGGTCATGGCAACTTACGTTGCTTGTTACCTTTGATTGGAACACATTCGATGGACGTTTTGGCTTCCTTTTAAAACTTCAACATTATCCAATATGATAGTTTCAATATATTTAGTTGATAAGGTCTTTGCACATTCTCCTTACATCGAATATGGCCCGATGCTTCAAGTCAACATCTGTGATGTTTGAATGGTAGGAAATATTTGTAGGTTCATCGATGAGGTATGTTGGAATTTAGTGTTATGTTCGGCGGATTGACCATTATCATGGTCTCCCGAACTCCAATTAATTTTGAAACAGATCTATATATTTGCAACAAGTTTGGAGTTGTCTATCTGCATTTTACTTGTTTTTGTTGTTTAACCAAGACCTCAATTTTCAAAAATTACAAGAGCAATCTACCTGCACGCCTACCATGACATCTCATTTGAATTTTCATGTTGGCTTCACCTCAGTTTGGAAATGTTTGGTAAAATCATAGGCATATTCAAAATTAAATTTGTCTCTTATATAAAGTTCAAATTTTAAAAAGCTGGCTATACAAAGAAGGGGAATATGACATACATAGGATTTCCTGCATGGACACGATATGGCGACTTGGTGAGAGAACCCTATGCAAACTGAGGTGATGCTGTCAAAATTTGGAGCATGATGGGACGAACCGAACGAAGTTTAAACAAGCCATCGGAGGAAATCGAGGAATCTTGGAGGAGACCTGACGATTTCGTTGTCTAGGCGAAATCGTCGCATTTCTAGACAACTCCTATAATAAATTGGAGTTGTTAGTCATGCAAATGATATCTATGTATGTATTCATTATCATGGTGTCTTACAAATTTTGAAAAATATTCCTACCATGAAAAGGTATTTGTGGCAAATACGTTATTGTATTCCTACCATAAAATGTTGATGGCACCTTGCTAAGGTTGTGACATTATGCTTGGTTGACAATACTATAATTTGTGATAGGGATGTCATGTTCAAAGAATCCATGGGGGCATATATCTTTGGAGGGCGTGGTTGTAATATAGGGTCTATGTGTCCAATTGTTGTTGGTTTAAATAATTTGTACACATTTGGTGTTATAGAATGTTTATGTGCATAACTTGTTAGAAGATGTAGTGGGTAAATAAGACGACCATGAATTATTGAAGGTGTTGGGTGTAAGATCTTATGTGTCTCTCTGAGATTTTGTAATGACAATGCTCCAATAAAATAAGGAAATACATACAAATTATGCTTTATGGATAAGGAGTTGATAAAATTAATTGAGGGTAATTCTATTAATCACTATCACTTAGTGAAATAAAATTAGCAAACCAAATTTAGACTTAAGCATAAGTACTTGTACGAAGTCTTGCATCTACACTTGGATTGAAAGCTTAGTGAAAATGTACGAAGTCTTGCATCTACACTTGGACTGAAAGGTTAGTGAAGATATCACATCTAGTTATCCCTTTGTTTGTTTATATACCTTTTAACTAATTATTTTCTAGCTTTATTATAATACTTTATAAAGATTTTATTTTTGTATGCGACTGTGGGAGGTTTTATAATGGGAAGGTGGGAGGAGATTAATGAGTTGGAAGTTGAAGATCTAGAAGATATGGTAGAGTTTTTTGGTAAATATTTGAAATGAACATACAATGTGGGGGGACCAAGTTGCAATTGTTCCCTATTTTTTACTTCAAGATTTTATTAGAGGACAAAAAACGAGAGAAACTACCCTTACTCAATTTGTTGTTCATGTACTCAACAAACCCGAAACGTTGAGGAGATCAGAAATATTCATTTGGACACATATTTAGAGTATGCTATGTGATTTTTTATAGTTACTCAATTGAATGTGTGAAACATGATTTAGATATTTTTTAATTTTATCATTATATTTAATTGCGCCGAGAGGCGCTCTACAGCCCAGTATGGGGGAGATCTTGTAACGTTACGTAACGTTGTAACGTTACATAACGTTACGTAACGTTACGTAACGTTGTAACGTTACATAACGTTACATAACGTCTTGTAACGTTACGTAACGTTGTAACGTTACATAACGTTACGTAACGTTACGTAACGTTGTAACGTTACATAACGTTACGTAACGTTACGTAACATTGTAACGTTACGTAACGTTGTAACGTTACATAACGTTACGTAACATTGTAACGTTACATAACGTTACGTAACGTTATTTTTATTAATAAAAAATTAATTTTCTAATTATAGGCCAAAATAAATGTCCGCCACAAAAACAATCTAATATGGGGGAGATGTTGTAATCTTCCTACCTAACAAAACAATAAAAAAGTAAAAATTTAATTATCCGTAAAAAAAAATATGCCAGTGAGGAAAAAAACACAATATGGAGGAGATGTTGTAATGTTCCTAACTAACAAAATAATAATAAATAACAAGAATTATCCGCAAAAAAATGTTGGCCTTGCACATGGTTTTAAAATCATTTGCAAGGCCTTCTAAACAACCCATGGTTTTATTGTACATGGTTTAGGAGGGCCTTGCACATGGTTTTTATTAAACCATGTGCAAGGCTTCCTAAATAACCCATGGTTTTATTGTACATGGTTTATGAGGACCTTGCAAATGGTTTTAAGACCATGTGCAAGGCCTCCTAAACAACCCATGGTTGTAGGAGGGCCTTGCATATGGTTTTAAAACCATGTATGGGGAAATGTTGTAATGTTCGTTCCTAACAAAATAAAAAATAATAATAAATATTATATGTTAGCCATAAATAATATTAAATAATAATAATAAAAATATTATATGTGGACCTTAAATAAAAATATTTGTCTTTTGGTTTGAATCAAATCAATGGATATCTAAGAAGTGGTTTGCACCTTGAGAGATTTGATCCATCTCGGTGCTTAATAGAGCCTAGGATTTGGATCTACGTTGGTTGATAAAACAATGCATCTAGTGGGACCAATGATTAAGAGCATGTGTTTCCTCTTAGGAGGTCACATGTTCAAATTAAATCTAATCCTTGCAGAAACAAGCGACAAGATTTAAGTAAGGTGATTGCACACTTGAAGCCTCATAACATGGATCAATTATAGCCACAAAAAAGATCAAAATAATCCAACAGACATCAATCTTCTCAATAAAATAGGTTGATGATTGACGTTCATCATATTTACATAGGATATTTTGAAAGATTCTAAATTGTCTTTTTTTTAGTACTTGTTCCAACTATTTATCTACCAATTTTTTGAACTAATTATATTAATTCCCACATGGGTTTTCAAATACATGTACATACTTATGATATGAAAAAAATGTCATTTTATTTGGTATTTAAATTATTTATTGAAAACATTTCTTTAACATTTGTTCCAATTTGAAATGATGCATGTTAGCCTTTGAAATTACATTTAGGTATGTGTATTCTTGTATCCAATAAAGTTGTAATAATTTCAAATGTTTTGTTATTTTATTATAAGTTATGAAACTAGCAAGATGTATTCTTAAATTTATTTGTATTAATGATTTTCATTACTTATTTCCAGAAATGAAAATATTTCTTATATATACTAAAAGGAAAAAAAACATTGCTTTCCTCTACAGTGATGGATAATGGAGATGCTTCAAAAATTTTATTTGTTCTCTATGATATAAGGCAGCAACACGACTTCCTTTTCTACTTCAAAAAAAACTCAACAAAGAAAATGGTGTTCAATGTTGATTATTTGATGATATCCTTGAATTTTTATTAAAGATTAAGGAAATAGTTGATGATTTTCTACATGTTTGTCAAAGAGAGGTTTTACAGAAGTTTCAAAGTGAATGGTTACAATGACAAAGAGATATGGGATTTAAAGTAAACATTGATCTAAAATGGTGTTGCATGTGCCATACATCTGGACGCAAATTTAAAGAGCGAGAGAAATTAAGAAGATATAGGTATGTGTAAATTTATTTTGAATATTTTGTTTAATAACTTCTTTACCCATATTCTATTCATTATAATATGTATTTTTAATAAGTGAGTTTTTATACTACATTGTTTTCTTCATGCAGAGTTGCTGAAAATACATGTTCTAAATTTCGTTGGGCTTTCGATGAGATCTGCCAATATGAACAATTTATTCTCTATATACATCGCAAAGTCTCTATGTTGATTGCATCTAAATGCAATCTTTTCAACTATACAATTCATTTTTTTTCCAGCATGAGGGCATCACCCCTTCAAATTGAACATATTTGTCAAACCCTTGGGGTTGATGTAAATTGGTGTTGTGCATGCCATTGATGTGTTAGTTGATGTGACAATCGATTTTGATTTCTCATACTTTAAATACGACGATGTTAAATTGATGTAAGGATCTTAAATTAATTATTTGTTTACTTTAAAATTGTCACAAAGGCACTATCAAGATCAAACATAACTTGCAATATTTGATTGGAATGCAATAATGCTCTTATGTGAAATTACATTCAACTCATTCAATTTATTACTTTCGTGTAACATCAAAATATGACACAATATTTACTTTGAAATTTATAATCTGTAGTTTATATTGACAATAATAGGATTAACTAGATCATAATATTTTTAGTGTGAATAGGTTAAACACCATCAAATGTGTTAGGTTCACATATTGAGCTCAAGTGAAAAAGCGGTTGATGTTGTATTTTATTTTGACATTTGTTTCAAATTGTTAAAATAAAACTCTCTATATACGTGGTTATGTGTATTTTTGTATCCATTAATGTAGTAGGAATTGAAAATGTCTTTTTATAGAGTATAGGAAGCTAGCATGCCTTTTTCAAAAGTTATTTTAATTTTTATTTTGTAAATCAATATGTTTTTTCTTAAGAGGTATTTTGGTCTTCTTTGAAACATGAATTTTTTTACTAAGACAGTTCAATGTCAAAAACAAATATATTGAACAAAACAAAAATATAAGAGACAATTTGTTAGCAATCAAAGACAAGAAAACTAGTAAAATAATGATCTTATCTAGCTCAAAACACTTGTAGCACTCAAACAATCACAAAACACTAGATTATTCTCATTAAATCTAATTAAGTGCAAAATGCTTGTATTATTATTTCAAGTTTCTTCAATGCAAAAGAACACTACATTGTGCATCTATTGCATGTAATATAGATGTGTGGACCAGTTCAAACAAGAACAACATTTCTTGTTGAGTCTTATTTAAAGGTTTTGAAAAAAATTGTAAAGAAAAAGGCGCGTTGAGCGTTATTATGAACAATGTGTCCCGTTGAGTGTTATTTAAAGGTTTTGAAAAAAAATGTGAAGCAAAAGGTACATGTTGTTCAAATCAACAATTTATCTCACATAATTGTGCAATGAATTAAATATTGAAGTGCCACACCTATAGGACTCAAATCAAAGTGAAAAGGTTGAAGGGCATGTGTTAATAGGATGAGCAAAAACTAGGGAAATTAAAGGTGGTTAATCGTATATCCATATATGGTACACGTGTCTAATTTTTATTATGATGGTATAATGTGTTTTATGTTTGTGATTGTAGGTACTATTGAAATCGAGGCTTTATTACTATATGTTGCAAGAAATAGTGAGCACACAAATGTATGGAAGGATGACTATCAAAGGCATCGTGACGCCGAACAAAGACGTTGTTACTTATATGCATCTCGAGGTGGTCATAATTCATCTTCATACTAAAAAATAATGAAAAAAATTGAAAAGGATTGGCCTCCAGCTATTAGTTTAAAATATTTTAGGGATAGAGTAGCAAGGGCATGTAGAGATAATGATGAAAAGGTTACTACATATACATTGGACATTTTAAAGGGGCCAGAAGAGAATAAGGTGACACATTACAACGGGATGTGGTACAAGGGTTGTCATTATTGTGTTCGAAAGGTAGATGAGAATTGGCAAACATTTGATTCGGGCATTGCTGCATATTTTACAATAGATTGTCAAGCACATGTTCGTGATGGAAACTTAAAAAAAACACCTTGTGATATTATGGATTAATTGAAGATATCTTAAAGCTTAAATTTAGATCTTTCAAGGTGGTGCTATTTAAAGCTAAGTGGTTTTGAAATATTGTGGTTGGAAATCATCCAACAACATATATGCATGAAAATGGATTTTGTATCATCAACCATAGTAGGTTTAAGAAAACAGATGAACCATATGTTTTCTTTGACCAATGTGAGCAGAAATTTTTATGTCGCCATCTTATAGAATGCTCAAAGTCATTTGTTATTGGGTATAATACTAGATCAATAAGAGCCTTTCAATATTTACATGAAGACCAACCTATCGTGGAGAAAATGTCATTTGATGATAGCTCAGATGATGAGGTTAATGGACAAGAAGACATATTGGATCTTACAATGTATTTTCAACTTATTGTGACGATTAATGAGAAATTTTATGAATAGTTGTACTTGAGAATTTGTCCATTAGTTTCGAATTAAGGTTGTTTTTTTAAAGTCTACTATAAGGAAAGGTTTATGAAACTCATTGAAGGTTCTTTTAACATCCTAAACTTGCAAAACATTTTTTAGCTTGTCTTCTAAAGATAATCTAGTGGGTTCAAAATCTTGTACATTTTCATTTTTAGGATATTTATTTAGCACATAAGATCTAATTTTTCAGATTACATAATTAATATTTTAAAAGTACATAAATTAGGAAAACATTCTCATATTTAATTATGGTGAAATGTTAATTAATTGAAATATATAAATATAATAAAACCATTTCATGTTTTTTACGTCTATTTTTTATTTAGGAAGAAGCCAAGGATTTTTTTTTCTATAAATGTATAAATGATGTAATTTCAAACTTACTAAGACAATATAACATGATAAGAATGTTATATATATTATCATTATATTTATTCACAACGTTTTTCTTCTTACTATATGTAGAAAACTTAAAGATTGATGTTTTTTTTATATAGAATTGAAGTGTTTGTTATAAACTTATTTTTTGTAAAGTCAAGTTAGATATTGAAGAATGTGTTGAGAATTTTTCATTTTCCAAAATAATGTTTTATGTTGAAAATATTGTCCAATTTTCCATTTGATTTAGTGTTACTAATTTTCTTATGGTTCTAATAAGTATTTTAGTTCATTTGCATGATATTTATTTTATAATATTTATTACTCTATTTCATATAGTTAGATGATTGTTGTTTTCATGATATATAAATTGTACTTGCACTTCATTGATGGACTAATACAATGAAGTGTATAAAACTAGCTTTGACTTTTAGTAAATGTGTTAGCATTGAATTAGGTCTCTTGTTTCAATATGCAAACAAAAAAATGAGCAATGTGTACTATTTGCACAAAGAGTGTAAATGATGTTATAATTACATAAACTATGAACACAATAATGTAGTCTACCATATTGCTCAGGAGTAATATCATCGTTCTAGAAGAAGGCACTAATGTTGATGGAGTGCAAAATAAATCTCCTCTCTTATATGAACCAACTATAGCATCTATTGGTGCATCTCTTGCACCTCCTTTGAAACATACAAATGGATATGTTAGAGGAGAGGTGAGAAATGGCATGCCATTTACAATCACTTTAAATGAAAAAGGGCAAGTGTTAAATGATGAAGTGGGGAGAACATGGAGATACATACTTCATCGTGAAGCATTGAGATTATTTCATCCTACAATCACTATAGATTTTCGTCATCAAGGTTTAAAACATGGCTCTTATAAAAAATTTCAAGATTGCATGCTTAAAATATGTTGTATAAATTTATATGCTTGAGTTAATGGTTCATGTTTCATATTAAAAAATGTATGTATTTTACTCATTGTTGCATTCTGTATGTTTCATATACAACATTTCATGTTATTACTATGATACTAGAAACCTTAAAATATCTCATATAGATTATTAGATTTTTATATTTATTTTACAAAAAAATCCAAGAAGGATGGGTTGGTATTTCATATGCATAAAGTTTCTGCAATTGTAACTCCGAAGCAAATTATCCATAGTGTTACTGAATATATGAAAAATACTAGAAATGCTTTGAGAGGGGGATTACTTAGAAACAAAATATAGTCAAACCACATTTCATAGGAGAAGTAGAGTGGAAAAAAATATTGGAGCAAGTGGTTATTAAAAAAAAGAAAAGGAAATGTGGAACCTTGGTTGGAAAGGACAAATATGCACATACCATATAAGCCTCTAGGTTGGCCACGCACCATCGTTTGGGGAAAGGTGGTATGTTGTCCGCAGAAGCAACATTTGTAAGTTTACTACACTACTATGTTTCTTAAGTAAGCTTTATTTTTCTTATAATAATATTTTCTAACTTTTTTATTATTGTTTTAAATTGTAGTTGCAAGTATTCAATACTAAAATGTGTGAATATGATTCATCAAAAGATTAAAGAATGATTTCATCCTATTGCTAGTTATTGGGTAATTTTTCACCTAGAAATTCTTTGTTCTAATTAAAGGTTCATGATATGAATCAAATATATGTAAATGAAAGTTTCGTTAAATACAATTTGTAGGTATGTTGATCTTATCTTGTATGTTTCTTAGGAAATTGTTTCAGAGGATGAAAGAGAAGAAGAAAATGAATTTTGACTCATGCTTCAAGCTTATCATATGCTCACATGTTGAATCCACGTGGCTTCAAAGATTAGTTCATTTCAATTATTTTGACCATCAATAGCATAATTTAGTTATGAAATGTCATTAAATGCATAACATCTTTATGGTTTTTTACAATTAAGTTAAAGCTATTGTTTATGTTTTTTTCTCATTCATTTTTTGTATTTTTATTGTTTACAAAGAGAAGTCATCATGTATATAATTTTTTTTAGGATTTTGAACAATGCAGATGATGGAAAGCTTTGTGCAACAATTAAGGATGAACAATATCAATAGGCTTCAAATGAATTATTAGTTTTCTTTTTCATTTTTCTTTAAAAACAAATTTTAAAACATAGCCTTCCATTATAATATTATTATGGGAATCATTGTTTTATAATTATCAATTATAAATTTTATTGAAACAACATTATGGTTTTTATTATGTTTATTTAATGTATTGACTTATTCATTTTTTAAATGATGGATTAAACCAATTAAAATATATTGAAGTGTTTTAATAAACATATTTTATCTTTGTTTATATATATATAGCAGATATATTATATTTTTTCTTAAAAAACAAATTTCAAAAAATAATATTCTATATTTTATAATTTTTCTTTCAAAACAATTTTCAAAATATAGTGTTCCATTATATTAATTTTATGGGAATCATTGTTTTATAATAAATTATAAATTTTGTTGAAATAATATTATAATTTTTCTTATGTTGATTTAATGTACTGAGTTATATATTTTTTTAAATGATGGATTAAAACCAAAGAGACTCTTAAAAAATGCTTTAATAAACATCTTTTAACCTTGTTAAAACACACACATATATATATTAATTATGTGTTTTTTTGCATCATTTATTATTTAATGATGCTTTGCACCACTTGTTATTTTTGGTGTTTTGCATCATAAAATCTTAATCCATGTTGGATTGGATTTGGTGTTTAGCACCGTAAAATCATAATCCAAGTATGATTGGTTTTGGTGGTTTGCACCATACACCATGTAATGCCACATATTCATATAGCACCAAAATCAGTTTTTTTATAAACACCAATTTTCCACCATAAATCTGAATACCACATTGGTATCCCCACAATAACACCACTTTTACACCACTAATTGAAAATTGAGGATTTGCTAAATCCCTTACAAATATTGGTACTCACATCTAAAATTCCAATTTTTCTTTTAGTGTTGTATGCTTCTATTTTTTTAATATATATCATTTATTTATTTTATGATATAATCTACTAATTATATAAATTACTTCAACTTTTGTATTTATATAAACTACTTAATTTTAATATAGCAATGTAAACTACTTAATTCTAATGTAAATTACTTAATTATAATTTTTAGTTGAATGCTTCTTTATCTATCCATTTATAAAAATAAAAACTAACATCACGTTCAAAATATATGTTTTTTACTTTCATATTTTTTTGGCTAAATTAAAATGATAAGAACTTAATTGATAAAAAAACCTTTTAATTTCTATGATTCTTTATAAATATTATTAAGGTTTTTATTATGAGCTTTGAATTCATATAACCTTGGTATTAGATCAATCCATATATACCAATAACTTGTGACTTAGCAAGTGTCGAGATGTCTCGAAGCCTACCGGGGTGAGCCTTTATCCCAGGGGTCGTCTACCCTTCGAGCCTTGTCACAACATACCAATAAGTAACCCTACCCCTGCCGGTTTTGAACCTGTAACCTCCAAGGAAATAACACATGTTCTGAACCATTAAGCCCACTCAAGTGTTACTTTTTTATTTCATCTTTTACCTAACTATGTCAAGCTTGCTTTAGGGTAGCCTTGATCATATATATAATATATAACTACACAGCCACCGCGGTGGTAGCAAAAGTTAGGGTAGAGAAAAGCCTTTCTTCTTTATATGAAATTTTAAATTCTAATAAAAAATTTTGATTTTTCAATTAGATAATAAAATAGTTTGAACAATATAAAATTTATTTTTATTTTAAATTTTAAAATTTACTAAGTTAGAATGGAAAATTTATTCTCATTTGAATACTACTTGTAATTTTAAATATTAAATGCTACATTTATGAATGATGTAATAATTTAAGACTAAAAAATGTTAAACTTATAATGGTTAAGAGGATCTTTTAAAATTTCAAACTTATCATTTATTTAATACTTATAATTGATTTAATAGTTTAAAAAGTTTTTTATTTTTTTTTAAATTCAATGGTTTGATGTTTTTAATATTAAAAATAGTAATTAACATGTTACAATTTTTTTTCCACATTTCAAATAATTCTCAATCTTTTTTTTTCAAGTTTTAAATAGTTTTCAACATTTATTTTCAAGTACACAATATATAATCAAAATATGTGAGCTCAATGAATACTTTATGGTATTTTAAATTGATTAAAAAGATAATTCCATAAAGCTTATATATATATATCCCAACCTCATTTAAAAAATAAAATTAAAAATCTTAATTATCATGAAAACTAAAATCAAAAGCCATTGGCTACAAAGTTTTAGAAAACAGGATTTAGCAGCAAAGCTGCATATTCCCTGTCGTTAGGGATGAAATAATTTTAGGGATTGAAATCAATTTTTGTTGTTGTTGGAGTTGCGATTATAGAATTGGAGACACAATACAAGAAATATTCATTTTAGTAGCAATTTGAAGGCCATTGAAAAATAATGAAGCTTTAAAATAGCCCTTTTCAATAATTTTCACATGTTAAAGTGTTTTGCATGCATTAAGACATCTTTTACAAGTTTGACGAATGTTGCTTATTAAAAGACCTTGCCAACACAAAGAATCGTTATAACAAGAGAATTGTGAAATTAATTTTATTTATTATGCTTGTTTTCTTTCTTCCAAAAGAGTTTTAGCTATCTCCACAATGGTATGGAGGATTTAATTATAACTACTTGCAACAATTTTTTTTCCTCTTAATCTTTGACATTTGCAACTGATTATTCTTCTTTCACTTGCACATACATTGTTACTGCTCTCACTTACAGATATGGAAAATGCACCATCATCATCAACATATAATTGAGAGCAGTTACCAAGTATGGAAAAATGGCCTCGGTGTCCTTTAAACAAATGCCCCAGACTTGAAATAATTTGTGAATGCACTAGTATTGGGATTGATTGTTTGGGTTCTGGAGATTCAAAGCACACACATATCATGCTGGAAATCATAGATTGAAGAAAGATGGCCATAATGGATGTTGAGAGATCACTGGTACAATGAGAGAATTTCTGTTACATAGCAGAAATTTCTTGCAAAGATTGAGATATGCATAAACACAATCAAACCCCTATAGTTACACTGCAAGGATAGTGGTGTCACTCTTATGAGAGAGAATGGCACTAAAACTACCAACTGAAATTTGTTTGTGTAATGTCCCCAACCCTCCGACCGACGAAGAGGACGCTACTGTAGTACTATCTACCTGGGAAACTAGCCCCATTAACACAAAATGAAAATTGCATTGAAGGAATAACATGCACAAATGCATAAATGTTCAACACACAATGGAAGCAAATCCATTCCATTCATTCACATGTTCATTAAACTTCCAGCCGTTTCAGAGAGCCCCAACGTGGATGACAGATGATGAGAAAAATTCCCAAGAGCTCCAAAATCATGAATGAGGATCACAATTGACAAATCGTGAAGGTAAGACAACTCCCAAGTTTCTTTGCATGAGGAAATGGAGGACGTGGACGTATGGCCAAATGGGCATGCATTTTGGGTGTTTTCTTGCCCCAAAATTCAAAAACGTTTTCCCCAAATTTGAATTTCCTGCCCATACTCTTCCCATCCCCATGCAATAACTACTTCAACCAATTTTCGGCAGAATTAAATGATTGGGTGAATGAGACAAGAAAGGCAATTGACAATTTGATGGGTTCTCCCATTGACATTTGGCTTTTCCCCATTGGCCCCAAAGGTTAAATATTCCCCCTTCCTTATCCTTGGGAAATCATGCACCCATCTCATTATTTGTTGCATTGACATAGCTGGTTGTGGGTTTTCCAATTAAATTGCATATTTACATGATGCCAAAATTATAATGTGTTGGCTAGCACGAAATACCATTGATAGTGATTTTAATCGCCAGAACATAAAACGTTAAATCAATGGTGGGGATTTTGCCTTTAGCTCCACACCATGATTAATTACAATATATACATCATATACATTTTTAATGCAAACGGGGTCAAAACCGGGGTGTTACAGTTTGTCCATAAATTGTAAATCACCCACTATAAACTTAAGTCTCTAAATCACCTTCAATGACCGAAATTTCCATCTAAAGAACAAATTAAAATATATGATTTTCATTTTTCTAATTTGAAGAATCAAATTTAAAAAATGCCAATTATACAACACCACAAACACAAAAAATATATGATATTAACCATCTGAAATATACCATCAAATTTTGAAAGAAAACAGTGAACGATCTAAGTGATTGAGGGATTGCTGATTTTTTAGTTTTCTATTGCATCTAACATGCCAAAAGTGACCCTCATTAGCTTACATTGTCCCTGATAAATTTTATTATATAGACTAAAAGCAAAAAATATTGTTTTTTCTTTACAGTTTTGGATTTAAAATTTATATTTGCTCTCCAAGACATAAGGCAACAAGAAGATTGCATCTCCTATTTTTAGACTAAGATTACTTACAAAAAAGGTTATCAATGTTGTCTTTTTGACGATATAATTTTATTTTTATTAAAGATTAAGGAAATAATTAACCAGTTTGAGCATGTGTGTCAAAGTGAGGCTAATAGAAATATAAAGAGAGTGTTAAAGTGAGTCCATAGAAAGATAAAGAGATATTGGTTACAAAGACAAATTGACGATGATTTGTTACAAAGACAAATGGACCATGTTATTTTCATTGATGTGAATTGATTTTGCATGTGTCATGAATTTGGTTGTAGACATGATTTTGTAGAGAGCATGACAACAAATACTAATATCAATAGGTATGTGTATTACTTGCTAGTACATTTTTTTGGTAATTACTTTAATTATATTCATTGATTATAATAAATATATTGGAATAGTCTAACGGTGTGATGAATTTTCCCAACCGACAATTGTTGTGTCGTCTCCTTCGGAAACCCACCAGTCCCCTT
Organism: Pseudotsuga menziesii; assembly: GCA_001517045.1. NCBI lineage: Eukaryota > Viridiplantae > Streptophyta > Pinopsida > Pinales > Pinaceae > Pseudotsuga > Pseudotsuga menziesii. Next base: position 41,664 of record LPNX011232307.1, read on the forward strand.
CGTCAACGACCTTTGTTCTCCCTTCGCCGTCATCTTAGTCCCTCTCCCACATCCCTCCCCCACGTCCCTCCCCATGCAATTATTTCATGCCCGCCTACTCCCTTCATCTCGGTTTCTCGTGTGTGCCAATATTCCAAAGAGGGAAAGTGCTTTGTTCGCATTGTAAGTGTGTATTGAATATTGTATCTGATGAGATTACAGACCTGAAAGACTTGTTTATTGTATACACCAGGAGAAGTTTGTAATTCTATATATGTATTTTCTTCGTTAAAATCCCATGTACAAGCAACAATCAGACCATGAGCTGCAACTTGTCATATTCTGGAGATAATAAGGAAAACGGAGAGTCTTGTGTATTTTCTCGGCAAGAAACTTGGATCTAAATATGTTCTGCTCAAAGACCTGACAAAAAATTTGTAGGTGCCATAAAGTGGAAAATCAAAGTGGGTGCATGGAAATGAAAATAGAAAACTACCATTACCACCAATTCAGAACTACCATCTGTAGCCTTTAACTTCATTGTCCAATTGTCTTTGGATAATGTTTGGATTCAAGCTTGACAAGAATTTGGGCAGCTTTCTCCTATGGCAATTATATTCTGAATTTCCAATTCCCCACTAACTTGTACCTTATTTAACTGTCCTCTAGTTGGCATGCTCGGGAGGTTTTCATTTTCTGGGTATCTTTCATCGATGATAATTTCACTTTGAACTTCCAATTTCCCCCCAACTTGAACCTTATTGATTCGTCCACTAACTGGCATAAAGAAGAGGGCCTTTGGGTATTTCTGGTAGCTTTCATCAATTTCATAGTTTTCATCAATTTAATTCTAAACTTCCAACACACCACTAACTTGAACCCTTGAAAAACTAATTCATTGAAGTGAAGAACCCATTTGGGAATGCAAATCTACTGATTCGATAGTAATCTGATTACGCTCTTCAACAGAGCGTGATAGCTCTTCAATTTAAAAGATAGTAGTGTAAGTTTAGAATTCAATCCCAATCAGAAAAATATTATAAAAATTCAAAAAAATACATGAAGAGAATTCTAGGTTTTACCATCAACATGCTAATGTTGTTACAATTAAATTATGTGAATCCCCTTGGAAAATTATATACAAATGCACATTCCCAAAAGAGATGGGTTTTGCTTTGTATAGAGACCTAATTCCATCCATTGAGCCCCATCCATGTGGCCTGATCTAGAGGATTGCCAAGGTGGAACTCCCTTTCTCATTCGAATGGGAATACTACCAAGCATGATACAAGAGGGTAACACTTCTGGGAGAAACAACCAAGAAATGGTTTCCGAGAGAAAATGTCATCCAAACTAGACACCATTCCACTTTGTATAGAAAGGAGAAGGTAGAGAGCATGCCAGATAACTCAGTCCCAACACATGATCCTGTGAACCAACATAGACTACTGTCTTTGGATCAGTGAATACTTTCCTAGTGCATCAAATGACAAACATGGACTTGGATACTAATTTCAACTATTAATTTATTGTATTCTAGACAGAAGACTCTGTCCCATTTGGATTTTATAAATTTACAATCAACATGGGATAGTCAATTTTGTCATTTGAAACATGACACTATACATAATATCATATATCTGTTTTGGTGCTCAGACTCTGAGTTTTGAAGTTTGATTGTAGTGTCTAAATCCAATGCACATTTTACATTATGAAATAAATCATAGATGCGCTTGCTTTGACAAGATAACTGGCCCATAAAGGGTGATACTATGCACATGCCTCAAGGGGATTGAAACCCTAGTGGGCAGCTTGAAATGCCCCCACCCTTAGCATTGGCCCACAATCTCGTTGGAAAATATAATAATTTATTTTTATTGTCATTTGTCTTTCTTTTTTCTAATTTTGGGTGCCTTGAGAAAAGTCAAATGACCTGAACTCGAAAATGACATGGCAAACCCAAAGTGAAGAGTCAATTGGTGACTTAGCAAAACTAAGAAATATCTTAGCTTAGTAAAAAATAGGGAACATAAACTCAATAAATCTCACCAAACTTTCACTAAAAGCGAGTTTGACTGATTTTGATCAGGAGTATTGACTTAGCTAGCCAGCTCTGAGATCAAAGTCAACTCAGGTTTACTCACAGACTTATAAAAAGTCTTGTTTCTATGACCAAGGGATAATGAGTCATGACTACGACCTAAGGGCCCTAGGTTGACTCATTTTTATTGATTTGTCTCAGATGTCCTGCTTCTGGTAACATAACTCCCAATTATTGGACCAGACTGGCCTACTCAGGATGACTCTGATTGAATTCTTTGGTGGACAAAGATTGCTATACGATCTAAAAGACAAAACCATGTGCTAATAGTACTATCCCAACCATAAATGTGAATTAAAAAACTTAAAGACCTGGAATGAATTTATGCATCTATAAAATAGAACATCAAATTATGTACAACACATAGGAAATCTATGTACTGATCAGCTAATAAGGAAAACTAGAAGTAAGGAATAGTAAAGCCTCAACTTATGAGGTTCATAAAATCAGAGCTGCATGTCAAAGTCGTGTTTCGATGAGTCTGTGCAAATTTATAAAACTTTTTTGACTTGGTGAAGCTCGGGGATGAAGCATAACCCCATGCTTTCACAAAAATTTAGGAGGTTCATACTCACAACACCACCACATATCTACAACCAAAGGATCAAAAATTTCAAAACAGAGTTCAAGAGAAAAATAATTCTGTTTTATTACAATGAATTGTACAGGTACATATACATCAATGGATCAATTTCCAGATCCTACAATCGAGCTACAGATCCTTAAAAGGATAGGAAACAGCCATTTATAGGATAGGAAAGAATCATAGAGAGAATAGAAAATAATGGGTAAGAATAGGAAAGAATCAGTCCATATCGCAATGCTCCCCCTCAAGTTGGTGCATAGATGTCACACATGCCCAACTTGCCCAAAAACTTTGAGAACACTCGACTTGAAACTGCTTTGGTGAGAATATCGGCCAACTGATCCTCTGATCGAATCTTAGGCAACTCCATGATCTCCTGATGGCAACTTCTCCTTAATGAAGAATCTATCTACCTCCACATGTTTTGTTTGATCATCTTGAACCGGATTATGAGGAATATCACATGCTGCTTTATTATCACAATACAGTCGAATTGGCTGCCTAGGCAGATAGCCCAAATCTTTGAGGAGAATTCTTAGCCACAATGCTTCACATACTCCAAGTGCCATATTACCCGGTAAATTCAGCCTCTGCACTTGATCGGGCAACAAAATTCTGTTTTTTGCTTCTCCACGTAACAAGGTTACGTCCTACAAAGGTGAAATAACCTGAAGTAGAACGCCTGTCATCAACTGCTCCAGCCCAGTCAGCATCAGTATATGCATCCACGCTTTGATAATCTTCATTTTTAGTGAGTAAAATTCCTTTTCCAGGAGCAGATTTCAGATATCTCAGGATTGCGCATAACTGCATTCATGTGTTGCTCACCAGGATTATGCATAAACTGGCTAACAAGACTCAAGGCATAGGCAAGGTCCGGCCTTGTGTGTGCTAAGTACATCAATATTCCTACAAGTCTCTGGTATCTCCCCTTATCAATTGGTACCTGATCAGACCCAACACATAACTTCAATCCTTCTTCCACTGGTGTATCAACAGGTTGACATGCTGACATGCCAGTTTCCTGTAACAAGTCTAAGGCATATTTTCTTTGAGATAGAAAAATCCCCTTATCAGATCGAGACACTTCGATCCCAATAAAATATTTCAAGGGGCCGAGGTATTTCATTTCAAATTATCTGGACAAGTAATCCTGTAGAGCCTCCCTTTCTTCAAGATCATTTCCTGTAACCACCATGTCATCCACATATACAATAAGTGCAGTTATCTTACCCTGTTGTTTCTTCAAGAATAAAGTGTGGTCTGAGTTGGTCTGACAGTAACCAAAGGATTTCATAGACTTTGTGAACCTTCCAAACCATGCTCTCGGAGACTGTTTCAACCCATACAGTGACTTCTTTAATTTGCACACCTTTCGACTATGCGTTTCTGGTATCATACATCTTGGTGGGAGTTCCATGTAAAATTCTTCGGACAACTCGCCATGTAGAAAGGAATTCTTCACATCAAACTGTTGTAATGGCCAACCCAAGTTTGCAGCAAGAGACACCAAGACTCGTACTGTATTGATTTTAGCTACAGGTGCAAATGTCTCTATATAATCGATCCCATAGGTTTGGGTGTATCCTTTTGCCACCAGTCTCGCCTTAAAGCATTCAATTGCACCATCTGCTTTGTACTTCACAGTGTAAACCCACCGACATCCGACTGGTTTCTTTCCTGGTGAACGGTCAACAAGTTCCCAGGTTTTATTCTCTTGCAAAGATTTCAACTCCTCATTCATAGCGGATTTCCACCTTGGTTCAGCTAAGGCTTCCTACACATTGTTAGGAATAGATACAGTAGATAACTGATTTACAAATGACTGATTTGATTCTAACAAACAATGGTTAGACACATAATGACTCATGGGGTATTTTACGTTACTGGAAAGCTCAGGTTCATATGTGGGTTTAGGAATACCTCTGGTGTGATGTTGTGGTATTTGTCTTCTAAATGGTTCAGGAGCATCCTCAACAAGCGATTGGTTTGGTGTATCAGCTTCCTGTGGTGTGAGAGACTCGGACATGGGTGGAGCCACAACTTCAGTTTGTGGGTGTTCATCACTACTTTGATCCAAAGTCAAACCACCCACATCCAATTCACCCACTTCTTGATTTAGCACATCAGAGAGTTCCCCTACTTCCGAGATGTGAACAACCAAATCTTCAAAGATGTGATCATCATAGTCTAGAGTCTGAATTTCCTTCTGGTACTCCCCCTGAAGTTCAGGCTCATAGGAAAAATACATCGAGTCTTCATGAAAAGTTACATCTAATGTAATAAACATTCCTTGGGTTGGAGGATGATAGCATTGGTACCCCTTTTGACAAACAACATATCCAAGAAAGACACATCGTAGTGCTCGAGGAGACAACTTGTTGCGTTGATGCTTATGGAGGTGTACAAAAGCTACACAACCAAAGATGTGAGGATATAAATTTGGGACGACTAGAGCAACAATCACTTCAACGAGAGCCTGAGATGGTGTCTGGAAATTAATAGTGTTGGAGGGTACCCGGTTGATCAAATATGCTACAGAGGTAAGTGCTTCTCCCCAATAGGATAATGGCATATGGGATTCTATCAATGAAGCACGGACAACCTCCAACAAGTGGCGATTTTTTCTCTCAGCCACCCCATTATGCTGAGGTGTATTAGGACAAGTAGTTTGATGAATAGTTCCTTGTGCTTTCAGATACTGCTGAAGTTTAGAACTCAAATATTCTCCTCCATTGTCACTATGGAGAACCTGAACATGTGCATTGTACTGAGTATGAAACATTTTATAAAAATTTTGAAATAACAAATTCACTTCACTTTTAGACTTCATCAAGCACACCCAAGTCATCTTGGTATAGTCGTCAATAAAAGTAACAAACCAACGTGATCCACCAAAGGTAGTAACTTTGGACGGACCCCAAACATCAAAATGTATGACCATAAAAGGAACTGGAATTTTATTCAAACTTAATGGAAACGAAGCACGATGTATTTTTGCAAGTTCACAAACATCACAGCGGAAACTAGAAACATCAAATTTTACAAATAAACTAGGAAATAATTTCTTCAGGTAACCAAAGGAGGCATGCCCCAAACGTCGATGCCATAACCATATTTCAGATTTCTTCTTCTCCCCCTCAGAGCCATCCATCATTAAATCTTGACGTAACTTGTCCGAACTCTTTAACACTAAGTCCAAGTAATACAGCTTTCCTCTCCTAACACCACAACCAATCGTTTGCCTCGTTCGGATGTCCTTAAACACATAAAAATCAGGCCAAAAAATTACAATACAAAGTAAGGTAGTGGTGATTTGGGAAACTGACAACAAATTATAATCCAAAGATGGAACAACTAAAACAGAATCTAGATTTAAAGTATCAGTGAGCGGTAAAGACCCTTCTCCAATAATTGGGGCCAAAGAGCCATTGGCAGTGGAAACAAATTTTTGTGTGGATGGTTTAAGAGGTGAGACCTGTCTAGAATCAAATGTCATATGATCTGTAGCACCGAAATTAATTATCCATGCACTATTAGAAACAAGTGTAGAAATATTTAAAACCTTACCACCATTACCCGCCGCTGCTGCTAATGCCGATATTTGACTAGCAACACCATCCACTGTCTTTGTTTCGACAACTGCAACACTGGATGTCCTCTTGGAATTCTTCTTTCGTGAATCGCAGCTATGATCCCACCATTCTGGATACCCCACAAGTTCGAAGAAGTGGCTCTTGGTATGACCAGTTTGATTGCAATCAGTGCGTTTGTAGGTGGATTTATCGGCACCATTAGTGTTCTTAGGCTGGCTTTGGGAAGATTGGTTCTAATTAGACCGATTTCGAGTCACCATGGCTGAAGCTTCAGATTTTTCTGGTTCTCCATTCATCATTGCAAGTCGAATAGATTCACGGCGGACCAAAGCATAACATGCTTCCAATTCAGGGATAGGATCCTTTCTCAAAATTTCACCAAGGATTTGTTCGAATTCACCATCTAATCCAGCAAGAAAAATATGCACCCTTTGTCGCTGGACTGATTTTCGGTAAGATTCAACATCATTCTCACTTTCCATAATCACCTTATCACGATGATCCAACTCACAAAAGATCTCGGTTATTTCTCCATAATACACCGAGAGTGTTCTGCCATTCTGTTTCCCAGAGAAGGCCCTCTGATTCAAGACAAACACATGCAATTCATCTGCTCCATCATAAAAAGCTTTTGAGAGAGCTTTCCAAATATCTCGAGTGGTGGGTAAGTGAATATATCGCTTCATGATTTCTGGGGACATAGACATCAACAGCCATCTCTTGACCTTTTGATTGTCTGCATACCACTTCTCATATCCATCATCCTTCTCAGTAGGTGACTGTGAATTACCACGAATTAAAGAGAGTTTCTCCTTCTCAGCAATATGCATCTCCATGATTTGAGACCACAAATCATAGTTTGTTTCATCGAGTACAATCACTGCATTGAAAGACGAACCTTCAGATTGAATAATAATGGGAGCAGATTTGGTCCCAGATGTTTTAGAATCTGAGTCAGCCATGGCTCAATGGAGAGTACTAACAATTTAGCTTCTTGGCCCTGATACCAAGTTCAAAACAGAGTTCAAGAGAAAAATAATTCTATTTTATTACAATGAATTGTACAGGTACATATACATCAATGGATCAATTTCCAGATCCTACAATCGAGCTGCAGATCCTATAATCAAGCTGTAGATCCTAAAAAGGATAGGAAACAGCCATTTACAGGATAGGAAAGAATCATAGAGAGAATAGGAAAGAATGGGTAAGAATAGGAAAGAATCAGTCCATATCGCAACACAAAATACCTTGTAGACATCGAAAATTCGGATTTCACAAACATTAAATTAATTATTGAATGTAAACACTACTTACTTGAGTTTGTCTCGTCCTATAAATCAGAAATAGAAACCATGGGGTCTCGACCACCACCCATATCTGTAATTGAGTTTCTCTCCCCTTAATGAACTACAAAGAATCATAATTTTGATATAAAAGATGAGAAAATATACCAAACAGACCTACATGGAAGAATCTGACAAATTTTTCAAGCTGGGATGTAATCATCTTTCTGATATTGCATCGTATATCAACTAATTCCTTCAACGATCTAGCCCTCTAAATTCAAAATTCTGAATTGGGTTCTTCCAAAATAACTACACAATGCTTATAATTGAATTAAAACTTATACTCACGAGTGAGAAATGAGAGTTTTACTAATCTCGTCAAATTTGATGAATATGGGCTGAAATTTTGTGAAAAATAATACATACCTTTTGAAATATGAATGCAATTGTCTTGTCTCGTGCTAGCAGAATGAAGAGAGGAAGACTCGATACTTATGCAAAACCCAGGCAGTATTATGCAGGGGAAGACGCCATTCTTACATATATTAACCAGATTTTTTAAGACGTGTACGATTTTCCGCAATGTCTATATGATTTATTTATATGTCAAATCTAGGCAATAGTTAGAAGAGTAGTCGTCAAAGCGGAGAGTTTCGGAGGGTCGTAGATATGGTGTTTGAAACCTGTAGTGTAGATAGGAGTTAGCTTAAGCCTAATCTAATTAGTAGAAGATATACAAATCAAAACAAGCTCTAAAGACACCATTTAATGCACACACAATCCATGGCCAACACAATTTACAAATAACTTAGGAAAAAACAATAACAAACATGTTTTCAAATATTCAGAGTTAAAATTTTAATGAGATATGAAACAAACACCGTGAGATTTTCCATATATATAAAACAAAAATCAGTATTGCACATCTAAACAACTGAAATGAAAAATCTGTGCATGTGCATGGTCACAGGTTGATATACCATCTCAAGCGAGTATCAGTTCCTTGGAGTATGTATGGAATGCCACAATATGTGAAAACATGATGCCTTCGAACTCTATGCTAGGTAGTAGGTCTAGCTCCGCTTGACCAAATACTCTGCATTCAAACTATTTCCTGCACACACAATCCATGGTCAACACAGTTTAGAGATAATTCTAGAAAAAAAATGAGAAGAGCCTTGGCAACGAAAAGTTAACACCATCAAAGAAATGTATGCAAAGTCGTGGAAACAGGAAGAAAAAGCTAGAAGAGAGATGCGTGTAGATAGCCAGCAGAGAGATTCATGCAAATAGCCACAGGGTTGCTTCAAGAACTATCCTAGAGATTAAAGGTTGTCAGACTGCAGAAAAGATGTCAGGAAACTACACTGAAATAAGCGCTGCCAAAATAAAAAGGTGATTTGACAATAAAAAGGTTACTGATCCAAACATTAGAGAATTTAATAAAAAGCATATCATAAAAATGTGTAAATACTTATGCATGAAAATCAAAACTTGAATGATTAGAATATTCCCTTCATGCAGGGAATAATAATACATTTACAACCTTTTATTAATGAT
>LPNX011232307.1:60143-72128 GCA_001517045.1 Pseudotsuga menziesii
AATATCTGTAATTTTATTCTCCAGTTTGAAAACATGGTTCAGGTTTGTTTAATTAAAATTTCAGTCTTCAAATATTAATAGATTCTAGTGTTAAATTCCTTTTAGAGTTGTATTAAACTAGTTTCAAAAGTGTATGTTATATGTTAAAATTTTAGTCAAGGATTTAAACCTTAGTTTCTAGATAAAATTAATAACCAGACCTCTGTCAAAAATACTAAAACCAAAACCATTAGGTGTACTTTACAGAGAAGTTAGAAAGGTCTATGACCTTATTAACTAAACCAGATATTAAACAAAACTAAATAAACTTTGATTAAACAAATATTAAACAAATTAAATACATATTCATAAACATAAAACCAGGGATCAAATCCCTTAAACAACTCTAAAACACAAACATTGGCATACTACATTTTCCAGCAGCTAAGAATACCTTTACATTTAATATATCTACCTTACCTAATAAACAAACTAGATCACCAATGTAATTACCATAAATCCTCATACAAGGGTCGTGAGCCTATCCACGAATTCGAGAGGAATAATGTTTACACCATTAAAACCAAAACTTATAACTTGAAGGTTATACATCTTCCTAGCATCGAATCCTATTAAGGATTGGCAGACTCCCACTACGATGTTCCAAACCTAAAATATCTACGCCAATAGTGAAATAAATTATACTACAAACATAACCATAAAGCGAATATCAAACTTCCCAGATCAAATCTCATACACTTCAGCTAAGAGAGTTAAACAATTATCAAATGAATAAACAACATAAAACCATATCGCATCTATGTAAAACCTTTACATATCATTAACTGAATGATAAACAATAACACAGTCCATTAAACTATTGCAACACAAGGTCGAAACCCATAAGCTCTGGATTATTATTATTAACAAATAAACATATTAACAATGCTTAAAAAATATCCACAACTTAATAAAACCTCAAAATGATCGACCCAAGATCGAATCTCATAAATACCCGATTGGGAACGAAACCAGTTATACAAATAAACCACCATAAAAGCAATACAACACTATCAAAACCATTAAACAAATTACCATGATCTTGTACATATAAGAATTTAAAATACAAACCCTATAGTTACACAGGTTGCGCTATTTAGGCAAAGCTCGAGCCACACCCTTACGACCACCATTAAAACAATCAACACATCACATCAAATATGTAAACAAAGATAAGGTTTCCCTTGAAAACAAACATAGTCCAAAGTATTTAAACATTACCATGATTTCTTAAAAAATAGAGGCAGTGAATTTTCCCACAAAAACCAAATCCAATATGAAGCAAGGGCTCTACCTCTACCATCCATTAACAAAGAAACATTCATTTAAAATGATGAATCAATTAAATAAATCGCAGCAAGGGTTAAACACCCAAAATGATATTTCCACGGTCAACAACAAATATCGAAATGGTGATATCATATTGGCCTTTGCAAAGCAATGGCACTGATAAACTTATAAAGTCATCCGTTACAGAGCCACAAAATGTTACACAAACGCATCTTGGAACAAAACACCCAAATGGGCTGAGAACCCCCAAATCCAAATTTAGAGGCTAATAAACTAAAGTATTCCTATCATCATGAATCCCAACAGGGAGGCCGGTTACAACTTCGCAACAAAGGAAACCTGCAACACTATAAATGACCAAGCCTTGGGTTAAGGTCCTTTCTACACGGGCTTACCCAAAAGGTTGCACAGTCGACCAAGTATCTTCCCAAATTGCAGAGTACTCTCGCTTGTCCCAAAACCCACACAACAATGAAATTGATACCATGAGGAGTATGCAATACATTATCAAACACAACAAAAGTATAAACGAGATAAACCACAATGGAATCCTTTTCATATGTATTAGAACTTTCATGCCAACACTATATTCCCAACACACTCTGCGTAGCTCCAATGCTGGAGCATAACCCCCATCCACACCAAACGAAAATCAAAGTAAATGACATGTGAAAATCCCTAGCGAAGGGCTTATGGTTTAGGACAAGGATGATTTTAAGGAACCATACTTATTTAAAAGTGTATAAATGTTGGCGAATATTACCAATTCTTAAATCTCCAACTATAAAATGATTGGCGATATTTTTCAAAAAATAATTTAATTTCCAAGGATTTTATATCGTTTATATAATAATTTGGCGATTTTTAGGGTGAAAAACATTTACCCCATCAAAATTGGGCGAAACAGGGCTTCAAAAAATGCAAGATGGCAAATATTTTTTGGGAGAAAAACATGGAAAAATAGACCACTGGGCTAAAATTCGCCCCTAAAATTATCCCTGGTTTAGGACTGCCCACCACATGGGCTCCATTAGAGGAAATTTCAACTCAAAATGGCCCTTTTAACTCTAATTCAAATTCCATGTCATCATGTGTTAGCCAATGAAATTGCTTTAAATTTGTAATATCGTATAGGTCTTAAGCACTTTTTTAATATAAATTTGGGGATAGGTATCATAAAAAAAAAACTAATTTTTTGTTTGTATTTTCGACATATCTCCCCGTGTTTACTCGGTCTGTCTTCCAAAATCAGGTTTACTCGTTCTGTGGGATTGTTTACTCGTTCTGTCTTGCGGGTGGTAGGTAGTACTAAAATTTAACTACGTCTCTAAACCAGAGAATAAATATCTCCAAAATTTACAAGTAAACTTCGTGTCTCGATCCGATATGATTGCCTTGGGTATCCCATGCAATATGAATATCTCCTTTAAGAATATCTCTGCAATGTGAACTGCCTTGTAATTTGACTTAACTGGGATAAAGTGTCTCGATTTAGATAACTTTTCAACCACTACAAAGATGAAACCATTCTGCTTCTTGCTCTTTGGTAGACCCATAATAAAATCCATACTAATAACCTCCCATTTCCATTCTGGAATGGGTAAGGGTTGTAGTAATCCTGAAGGATGCTGGTGCTCAGCTTTGACTAGCTGACATTCTTGAAAGTTTGCGATGAATAATGCTATGGTGGCCTTTAACTTAGGCCAGAAAAAGTGTTTATTTACCACCGATATTATCTTCTGATATCCTCGATGCCCCGAGTAGGGATTTTGATGGAACTCCGTTAGGATGCTATACCTGATGTCTCCTCCTTCCAGCACATACAATATCTATTTGGACCACAATAATCCAGTCTCCTTTACCTTGTACTCTTTTTGTTGTTGAAACAACCTATCCTCTTGAATCTTTTTGAGGATTTCAACATAGAAATGGTCAACTCCACTAGTCGTTATGATCCTATCGGGGAAATTTGAATCGGCTTGGATCAAAGTTACCTCATATAAGTTATAACATATGAGCTCGTCGACTTAAAGCATTGACGATTTTATTCTCCTTTCCCTTTATATGCTTTTATTCAAAGTGGTACTCGCTAAGGAATGCCAACCATATGGCTTGCCTAGAATTTATTCCAACAAATACTTCAGACTCATGTTGTTTGTCTTCAAAAGAAACTTCTTTCCCATGAGGTAGTGCTTCCACATCTTCAAGGCGTGGGTAATGGCTGCTAGCTAAATATCGTGGGTGGGATAATTTTGTTCGTGTTCCTTTAATTTCCTTGACTCATGACATATCGCGCAATCATTCTACATGGGGACTCCACCAAGTCCTTCCTTGCTCGCATCTGTGCAAACAACGAAATCCCCATTGGGATCCGCAATTCGTAGTATCCATGCAGTAGTGAAAAGTTGTTTTACTTTTTCAAAAATTTCCTCGCACTTGGTTGTTTATAAAAACTTGTTTTCCTTCTTTTGTAAAGTGGTCATGGGATAGGAAATCCTTGAAAAGTTCTCAATGAACTTTTGATAGTAACCTGATAATTCAAAAAAGGACCTAATGTATGTGACATAGGATGGCGTAGGCCATTCTTCTATGGATTTAATATTTTCTTGCTCGACGACTATTCCTTCCTTGGAAATGATGTGACCTAGGTATTGTATCTGTGGTTTGTAAAAATCACATTTTCTAAACTTAGAGTAAAGCTGGTTTTCCCATAACACCCGTAGTACTATGCGGAGATGCTCCTCATGTTCTTATTTACTCTTCGAGTAAACTAGTATGTCATCTATAAATAGCAGTACCAACTTATCTAGGTATTTACTAAATATATTGTTCATCATGGACATAAAACTGGTCGATGCAATGGTTAGCCCAAATGGAATTACTACAAACTTGTAATGGTTATATCGAGTCCGAAAGGCCGTTTTATGTATATCTTCATCATGGATCTGTACCTGATGGTATCCAGACCGCAAGTAGATTTTTGAAAATATCTTTGCTCCTTTGACTTGATCGAACAAGTCATCGATCCTAGGGAGTGGGTAGCAATTCTTGATGGTCATATTGTTGAGTTATTGGTAATTGATGCACATTCGCATCGTACCGTCCTTATTCTTTACGAAAAGTATAGGTGCTCCCTAAGGGGACACACTAGGTCGGATATAACCCTTCTCTATTAACTCCTATAACTATAACTTGAGCTCCACCAATTCAGGTGCTCATATGTTATGGGGATTTTGAAGTCGATAATGATCCTGGTGTCAGTTCTATGAAAAATATAAGTCCCATTTTGGTGGTAATCCCATAATTTCCTTGCGAAATACATCCTTAAAGTCCATGAGAACATGAAAGTCCTCAATTTGTTGTTCTCTCTCAACTTCTACATCCTGGATGTTTACTGCAAAAAGTTTGCAGCCCTTCCTAATACACTTATTTTCCTGTAAGGCGAATATCTGTCTAATGAAAACCTTCTTGGGTATTCTTTCAATCTTTGTTTGAATCCCTTTCCTATTTGTGGACAATATTGACTTTTTTAGACAATCGAACATGACATGGTGTTGTTCCCACTAGTACATGCCGATAAGTATGTCGCACGATCCTAAGGGTAAGATATTTAGATCTATCTTAGTTGGAAACCCATTCAAGTTTACCTCACAACCTCTCACTAGTTCTGAAACCTTTCTTTTTGTACCAGTGGTGAACTGTACCAGCCATGGTTTATTGTGTTTAACTTTGTTTAGTTTACACGTGTCGACAATATTGGGTGATACATAGCTCCGAAAAGCACTAGGATCAATGAAAATCAAAATAAAAGTGTTTAAAACCTTACCTTGTATTTCGACCATAGTGGTCCGATGGTCTACTTGTCGACCATCAAATGCTGCATAGATTCTCATTGTGCTAGCCATGTCCTCTACCGTTGCGTCTTATTATAGATTGTGTAAGACTCCATTAGTATTGTTAGGACAATATCTGGCATAATGGAGTCCTTGGAATTTCCAATAGTTAACCTGTAGTGGGGCATCCTTGGCTCCTTCGTTTACTGCTGGTCTAGTATTTGGTGCGGGCACATTTGGCCTTGAACCTGTCTTGTTGAAGTTTTTGTTAGCTTGAACACTGTTGTTCTCTTTTCTGTATGGTGGTGGTTTAAAACTAGGTTTTCAGTTGTCTGAGAAGGCCCTAGACCTGTCTCGAATTATGTTTATGTTTTCCTGCCTTAGATGTCCATGCTCATAACAAAGCCTAGCTTTGTGTAAGGTAGTGTCCAATGTTTTGGGCATGTCAAACTCGATTCTCTCTTGAAAATTTGGAGGAAGGCACCCCAAAAAATGTTGTATCTTCGCCTTTCATCCTTTATGTAAGGCACACAATGTAATAGATCCAATAATCCATTGATAAAGGCCTCCATGGTCATGGAGGCCATCCTTAACTCATGAAATTATTTCGCTTTCATGTCAAATAATCTCTCAAACATGTATTTCTCCTGAAATATTTTGCGAAAATTACTCCATTTTATTTATTTTACTTCATCCTTTTTGGTATGCTTTAGGTTTCTCCACCATCTAGATGTTTTTCCATTTAAATTATAAATGGCCAGTCAGGCTTTCATCTCACTATAGTAGTTGTGTACTAGAAAGTATTTGCTCATACCTAAGAGCCATTCTTCAGCCTTCTCCCTAATGTTATCAGCCTGTAATTTTCCTATGGCTATGGTAGGAAGTCATAGGGGTAACCATTTCAACCAACCTTTAGACTGTATACTAGCCAATACAATCAGAGAGGGATCTCTCTTTGTCACAGAAACAAATTCACATACACATATAGCTTTAAACAGTTTGCAGAAGGCTAGATTTCTGATAATAACAGGGTATTTGCATATTTAAAGATGGTAAAATAGACAGACAAGAAGAGTCATTGGGAAATGGAGTCAAATCCTGAATCAATGTAATATCCTGAATTTTGACCTAACACTTATGGGCATAAGCCCCATTGCTTATGATGTTACTTTGAAGTTTTATTTGGTATATTGGGCCTAAGAACCCACTGCACATGAACATGATGATTTGTTTGATATAATGGGCGTAAGCCAATTGCATATGTTTTATATATATGATTTCATGTTTTGGGTGTGGACCCTGAAGTACATAATTGATGAGATGTTTTGTGTTGAGTGAGGAGATTTGGAACACATGAGTACAGGGATAATTTTAGGGGCGAATTTTTAGCCCAGTGGGCTATTTTTCCATGTTTTTCTCCCAAAAAAGATTCGCCATTTTGTATTTTTTGAAGTCCATTTTCGCCCAATTTTGATGGGGTAAAAAATTTTCACCCTAAAAATCGCCAAATTATTATATAAACGATATAAAATCCTTGGAAATTAAAATATTTTTTGAAAAATATCGCCAATCATGTTATAGTTGGCGTTTTAAGAATTGGTAATATTCGCCAACATTTATACACCTTTAAATTAGTATGGTTCCTTAAAATCATCCCTGCATGAGTATTTGATGTTTGTGTTGAGCGAGAAGCTCTGTAGCGCATGAGTATTTATATTTTTATTGAGCGAGAAGCTCTGGAACACATGAGTGATGAAACATTTGTGTTGGGCATGAAGCTTTGAAGCACATGAAAAGATAAAAATTGGAAGAGTTGGGCATCAGCCCTGGAGCCTTCCAAGTTGATGTTGAGCATAATATTTGGAACATCATATCCTTGGCCATTGTATCCCTAGGTGTATCGTACAAATACATCCTAGCATTAGTTTTGAGCAAGGAGCTCTGGAATTGCACTAAGTTTTTAAATCTTTGTTTTTAGCATTGAGTATGTGATTTGGATAAGCGCTAGAAGTTACTGGAAAATTAATATGTTGAGTGAAAACAACTCTGATAAAACATTGATCTCATCTTACTTATTTTTAAGTGATTAAATGAAATTTCGAATTTATGTATCTCATCAAAGTACTAAAGACTACCATGTTATACGAGGGAATCCAACATGCAAGGAGGTTTAGAGTTTCCTAACCTAGTTGAACTAACCCCTACCTGAAGGCCTTATTAAAGAAAGGGACTAAGCTAAAAGAAAATTGTCATATGATTAGGGATCATGCTATATGATACCTAAAGATTAAAATGTTAACAAGTCGTATATATATAAATATATAATTTATACATGATATGTATAAAAGAGTAAGAATAGCAATAATACTAGTAACTATAAGTAATAAGGAAAGGATCCACATGTTATTATTATTACTAATAATAATTAAATATTAAATACCTACAAGAGTCAAAGTAGGAACTAGTCAAAAGTTCCTAAGTTAAATTTAAATAAATATTAAAAATTACCTAAATTAAATAAAAAGGATTATTTCAAGAAAGCAAATGATTCTTGATTTAACTGCCCCTTTTCCTGAAAAGTCTGTCCATAAAAACCCAAGCCAAAGAGAGCCAAAGAGAGGCTTGGGGATTTTTGGATGATTCCATAATTCTACTCGATCATATTCAAGAGAGTTCTTGGAGAACATTTTTCCTAAGAGGGAAAAGGAAACTGATACAGAACTTGATATCCCAGATAGGGAAGCCTTACCTTAGGAGCTCTAAGCTACTTGCATGTTGGAACCATCTCGGGGGGATCCGGATTGAAACCAGGAACGGTTTCGGGTCATGGTTGGGTGGAACATGGTAGTTCCCAAGTTATTCGGTTATCTGAACAGAGGTCATATCTGTCTGTGAACTTATTAATGTTGGGTATTTGAGTGTGCAGGATTTTCAGGCATTAAAATAGCTTCGACTTGCAGGTATGAGGTTCTTGATTTTCCCTTGCAATTTACACGGGTTTTCTTATTAAATGAGATTAAATTATGAATGGAGATTTAGTATTTGTCTACTATAGCTAGGTTATTTTATCTAGTCAACCATGATATTCTAGTTAGGAAAATATTTCTTATTCATATTTATAAATGATAGACTATCACCTTTAGTTTTATAAGTAGGAGGGTTTGGTCTATGTTATTTTCTGCATTTTATTTCATCATTTACACTATAAATTTCATTCTTCTCTCACAGAGGTATTTCTTTAAACATAGTCTATATTTTTGAGTTAGATTCCCTGTTTATTATTTCAAGTTCAAAACATAAAAATAATATCAGATATTTTGTACCTAAATCTTATTAACCCTAACTGATGAACCCTATCAACCAAAGAACTATTTAAAAACTAACTTTATGTCTTTTCTCTGCTGGAAGATTTCATATTGCCAACAAGATTGTATAAATTATAACCATCAAAACCTATTACCTATAGCCTTAGCATAAATTCTATGCATAAAAATATAACTTAAGCATCATCATTGAAACTTTATATATTATAACAAAACATAAGATAAACAGAGTTAATCTATTTTAAGACCTACCAAATATCATAAACTAAAGTAACCGCCATCGCATTAAATACTCTACTGCATGTAAAGTATTGCTGGCCACACAAGAGTGCATGAGAGAAAGGAGAGCAATAAGCCAGCGTAGCAATGTTGCGGCTGTGGAGCACAGTAACAGTCTGATTTGATCCTACCGTTACTATGCCCCACAGCGGCTGCGGGGTGCTTATTGCTTTTCTAAGAGGAATAGGAGGCAATCATTGTGGGTTCTCCATTAGTGTCTCCAATTATTCGAGTGAAGGATCTAGGTATATTTGACTGGATCCTGATGGGAATCTAAAATTATATTTGCAAAAGGTGTCGAGTTTGAAAATTGAAAGGGATTTCTTCGTCGATTTCTTTAATGATATATGTCGGCTTCCTTACTACTGCGCCCCTTACCGTATCTGTGCAAACCCTGGAGCGAAGTGCACTTTCCCTGCCCCGAAGTCGTCTGATTTCTCGCGGCCAGATCAGGCCTCAGCCGGCTGCAAGCCTAAGCAGGGACCGAGATATCTTTAATAAAAATATATTGTCTTTAACAAATAAACTGAAAAAAATATATTGTTGTGATATAAGTTTTAATGAAATTTATATTGTCTTTAAACTGAAAAAAATATGTATGATTGTGATATAAGTTTTAATGTTGACTGTTTGATGCAATGAAAATATATGATGATTGTTGTGAACATTTTTTGGGGTTATTATTATATTTCTAATAACTATACCTTTTCTAAATGTAAATAGAATATAATAGAATATTATAAATATAGTATAATGGTGTATCTACATTTATTTAATAACTTATTTTATTTATGAAAATAAATTGCTTTATTTATTTATATTAAAAATAAAGCTTGCTTAGAAAATTGTATTTATTTATTTATATTAAAAATAAAGATTGCTTAAAAAATTGTATTTATTTATTATGTGAATATCAAAATATATGATGACTGTTGTGAATATTTTTTTGGGGGTTATTATTATATTTCTAATAACTATACCTTTTCTAAATGTAAATAGAATATAATAGAATATTATAAATATAGTATAATGGTGTATCTACATTCATTTAATAACTTATTTTATTTATGAAAATAAATTGCTTTATTTATTTATATTAAAAATAAAGCTTCCTTAGAAAATTGTATTTATTTATTTATATTAAAAATAAAGATTGCTTAAAAAATTGTATTTATTTATTATGTGAATATCTTAGATATATTCACATAATAAATAAATACAATTTTCTCACACCATAGTTTAAAGAGGAACTGTGGTGTGAGAAAGATTTAGAGGCTAAAAGAAATTTAAAATATTATAAAGAGGTCATCAATCCTATTCTAGAAGATCAAAAGTATCTCTCTGTTTTAACTAGTTTAAAGAAAAAACTAATATGGCCAAGATAAGAATGAACACTCACCAGCTCCATAGTGAAAAGGGTCATTGGACAGTTCCTAAAACACCTTGGTTGGAAAGGATATGCCATCTTGGTGAGAATAGGAACATTGAAGATGAAAATCACTTCCTCTTAGAGTGCCCTGCGTACACCCACATTAGATCTCAGTTTCCTAATCTTTGTTGCAACACTGGTCTTCCTAGCCTTTTAACTTGTCAAAATTATAGTGAGCTCGGGACGCTTCTCACCAAGGTCTTTGAGCATAGGAATACAATTTTAAAATGAACTAATTAATTGGTTTCTTTAGGTCTGATAGATAAAAGTTTGGTTTCAGTGGATGTTAACCATCATCATCATCAACAACAACATCATCATTAAAGTTATTGAATTATATTATATTTTCATTTTATTTTCTAAATTTTGATTGTTATTTAACCAGCGCAGATCCAAATCCTAGGCTCTATCAAGCCCCGAGATGGATCACATCTCTTGAGGTGCAAACCTCCTCTTAGGTATTCATTGATTTGATTCAAACCAAAAGACACATATTTTTATTTAAGGTCCACATATAATATTTTTAGTATTAATATTTAATATTATTTATGGTCGACATATAATATTGTTTATTTTTTTTATTTTGTTAATAACGAACATTACATCATTTCCCACACATGGTTTTAAAACCATATGCAAGGCCCTCCTGCAACCATGGGTTGTTTAGGAGGCCTTGCACATGGTTAGAAGCCTCCTAAACCATGTACAATAAAACCATGGGTTGTTTAGAATGCCTTGCACATGGTTATTTTTTGGGGATAATTCAATTTTGTGTTTTTTTCTTGAACCACATATTTTTTTAAGGATAATTAAATTTTTACTTTTTTATTGTTTTGTTAAATAGGAAGATTACAACATCTCCCCCTTATTAGATTGTTTTCGTGGCTGACATTTATTTTGGCATATTAGAAAATTTATTTTTTATTAATAAAAATAAGGTTACAAAAGTGATATTATTTTTTATTTTGCCAACATGTTACAAAAGTTATTCATGTTACATCACATTACAAGATCTCTCTCGTAATATTCACTATCACTATTATTTTTTGCGGACATGTTACAAACGTTACTAATGTTACATCACATTACAAGATCTCCCCATACTGGGCTGTAAAGCGCCTCTCAGCGCAATTAATGAGATTTTATATATATTTCTGTGAAAATTATTTTAAACATTTTAATATGTAATTTAAATTTAAAAAATCTATACCATTTTTGGAAAATATTTTATTATATATATTTATAATTATAAGTATGATAAATTTTCAAATAAGATATAATACTTCAATTTCGTCAAATATATGGATATGTTAACTATGTTTTTCTAACAATAAGTTAAAATACACTATTATTTAATATAAATATGATTAAAAACATTAATTCATACTTATTAGTTTGATTTAATTTTAATTTTATTAAATGTTTAAAGTTTAAATATTTGAAATTCAAACTTATTTGTATAATGTAAATGATTAAAACAAAATGTTAATTTTAGAGAAAATTTATTCTTCTTTATATTTGATAATCCCATTAAACTAAATCTATATTTATGTTTAAAATAAAGAGATATGGACTATTTATGTTTTACTTCCTCCCTCACCTATTTCACTCAAAGTCATATCATCCAATCAATCTCTGAACTCCCCCAATACCCTAGATTGTCTTGCTTTCCATGGCACAAGTCCTTTGCTCCAATTAATATAAGGGCCATCCATCATGGTGTGACTGCAACCCTAATCTCCATCTCCCTCTCACAACCCCACTCCCCCCCCCCCCCCCCCCCCCCCCCCCC
>LPNX011232307.1:72313-124022 GCA_001517045.1 Pseudotsuga menziesii
CTCTCTAACTTTTCCCTGATATAGACTCTACCAAATATAGAAATTTCAATAACTATGACCAACAAGGCAAGAGCGTTGCCTCAATAGGAAATTTTATTCAATTGGACTCTGCCCGATAGGAACTTTGCCTCGACAAGAACTCTTCCCAACAGGAAATTTTCTCCGATAAGAACTCTACCTTAATATGGAATATACTCAATAGAAACTTTTCCCTGAGAGGAACTATGCCTCTCTGCTCGATAGGAACTCTGACCTTATATGGACCCTACAGAATTGAACTTTGACTAACTACGATCGACAAGTCAAGCAACTTTGGCTTGGCTCTGCCCCAATATGAACTTTGTCTGAGAGGAACTCTACATGACAAGAACTTTGCTCAACATGAACTCTACACCGATAAGAACTCTACCCGATGGGAAGTTTTCCTAACATGAACTTTTCCTAACAATAAATGTTCTATGATATGGACTCTACGCGACATGAACTCAGCCTCAATATGGACTATACCGAATAGAGAACTTTTCCTAACTATGACTAACAAGGAAATAAATTTTCCTTGATTTAACTATGCCTCGGTAGGAACTCCGTGGACAACAAGAACTCTACCTTAACAAGAACTTGTTTTGACAAGAACTCCACCCCAATAAGAACTTTTCCCAACAAAAAATTTTCCTGACACGAACTCTGCCTAACAAGAACTTTGTCTCTCTACCCAAAAGGAAATTTTCTATGACAGGAACTCTCTACCCAACTATCTGATGGTGGACAATCCTCCTCCATATAGACCACCTTCATGGGGGAAACCTCCAAGAGAAATCCATTCAAGTGTAACCATAGGCTAGTTGCAAGAGTGGATGAAAAACTATTGTATAATGTTGATTGTGTTCATTAATGTGTGTCAAGTAGGCATGAGTTACGGTTTTTATGTCACATTATTATCATTGAAGGTTGATTGGAGACTCATTGAAATTTCACTTGTGAGTGAAATTTAGTCAATAACACTGGTCATCAACCTTTAGGTTCTACTCTCGATAATTATAGTTTATTCTTGATATCCAATGATGACGACAAATATTGAATTAAATGTCATAACAACTCTAATGATATACTTTCAGAGTTCAACATAATTGTCATGAACTTCAGTGTGGCTTCCGTAGTTTAAAATTACCCACTCCCCATGAAGCAAAGTTTGAAAAACATGAGGATAAAATGGGTGATGAACGATGTCGATGGCATTCAAGTCCTAATAATAATCGATTTCCAAAAACTCCTCTACAATCCCTGTCTATTTTGGAAAGTTGAACGCGACGAAATCTGCTTTTTTAGTCACCATTTTCAGGTTTTAAATTTTCATTTTGCCACTCTAAATTTGAATTGGTTTCTTTGCATTGATGTCTTTACATGCACACATTACCATGGTCACATGGAAGGAAATCAACATACCACACTTATTTTCTTTCACATGAGTATTATATACCATTTTTGCATGTATATCATCATGCATGGTGCATGCATGTCCATCACTACATAAACATGACAGAAACTTGTTATACCAAACGACGACTATTGTTGACTAGATTTTGTGGTTAGATAAACTATAACCATGACATGACAACTAAAAACAGGAGGCTGTTGGAGAGGATTTTGTTGTTGGGGCGAAATGATCACATATATTCACAAATCATATTTTATTGTCGTGCTTTGCATTCTAGTGCTTGGTTTACTTGTTTTTTGCTATCATGCTTTGTATGCACTTGATTATAATCATTTAAGAAGAGATGTGATAGGGTTCTTATTATTTTTTCTTGACCATGTGTTGTTGTACTTGATTTTACCATATTGTTCTCATGCTCAACACTTGGGAACCAATTTCTATCTTGCATCCATCTCTTGTTTGTATCAATACTGCTTTTTTTATTTGCTCATTCTTTCCAAAACAAATGGTTAAAATTCCCCACAAAATGGGGGTTGGGGAGAGATATTTCTCATTAATTAATTTTTATATGAGACAAATCCTCATGAGTTTGGGAAATTGGTATCTGATCTAGATAAGGTGAGAACAAAATGAAATAATACTATATTGCAAAGATAAGGTAGGATATAATGTTAAAATCATAACATTATAATAAAAATCAAATTCTATTAATGAATCACATAGTAAAAAAATACATTATACATGGCAATACAAAGAAGTTATGGTGCTCGAGTAAGACATATAACTGCTTTTGATTAGCTAAGAGCTCATATTCCTTGGATGCAAGGAAATAGGTTAATCATCCAAGACCTAGAGGCATTTAGCAAGAGTGGAAGTTTTCCCCCTTACAGAACACCAATGGGTTATTTCAAGCCACATGGTTTTCCTTGAGTAACAATGACGAGTCAAATCACATTTGTGGATATAAGCTACTGATGGTTGTCATCACTGCCAATTTGACAACTAAGTTATGATAGTTTTTTCTAGCTTCAAGAAAAAAAATACAAAGTGGTTATAATATAAGTGATGTGATCGCTACACTCATTCACAAAAGCCACAACCAAAGGTTTAAATTACATTTCCAATGCTGTTAAAAAAAACTAGGAAAAAAACCCTAAAATATAAGAACCCTAACCCTATATTGATGAGCACTAAGTGGGAACATTGAGTTGGATGAACAGAAATCCCCCAAAACTGGGAGCCTTGTTGAGGTCATAATTTTTCACTCAATGCTTTGTTTCTAGTCTTCTTTAGCTTAATGGAAAGACCATCTAGGAAAATTTTAAGGATCCTTAATTTTCTCAAAGTGTAGAAGCCTTGGTGATTCTTACTATGTTAAGTTTGCAACCATAAAATGTTTGGTGCTATTTTGGTAAAAAAATTCAATTTCTAAGGACTTTATATGGTTTTTGGACGATTTTGGCAACTTTTAGAGCAAAAAAATTTATCCCATGGAAGTTGGGCAAATCATTAAAAAAATGGCGAATTATTTTTTGGAAAAAAAGGTTGAAAAATAACACATGGGCTAAATTTCGCCTATAAAATTTCCCTTAAAGACCATTAGTAGAGTGACTCCAATTCCCATTCATTGTGTGTAAGTACTCGAGAAACACATGGGAAGGCCAAAATGCATCCAACAATTATAAACTAAAATTTTTCACTATCAAGACCATTTTTACAATAGGCTTATATGGGCACCACTTGGATTAGTGTTGCTTTTTAACGTATCATTTACATTGAGTCACTCATTTGTTATGCTTGGTTACCATGCTTAGTGAGTTTTTCATACCCCATTAGCCTATTGAAACTAAGTTTTGTCCACTCTTGCTTATAAAAATATAACTCACTCTACTATCTCCATTATGAAATTAGTTTAGTCATCCTTCCATGGGCTTTAAATCATGGTTGTTTCCAATGTTATCCGACATTGCCTTTACTTTGGTGTCAAGGGAAGTACTTCATCACCTCATTTTGTTTGGTCATTCCCTTAAGCCAAGTCTGAGTTCTAATCATATATCAATGTTCTTCTTAACTCCTTTTGGTAGAAGAGGCCCACCATTCCCCTTCCTCTAACGAATTTATACATATTGACCATAACACATCTTGATTTAGGGGCTTGATTAAAATTTTTACTAATGTTCTTGTTACTTACATCATTAGTGGTTTACCTCATATATGATAATAGATTTACTTCATTCATCATTGAATGATTGGTTCCATCTAGTACTTGAATTTGACTCATTTTGTGCACCATATAAAATCATGCAAGTATTTTGGTCTCCACTTTCATTCTTTGTGGATGATCTTACCTCTAACAATGATGATTTCCATGGTTGAATACTAATTAGCTAGTTCTTCCATTCTCAAATTCAACTCATTATCACATTATGGAAAATCATATGTAGTGATCTTAATGTTTCATTATCTACTTCTATGCCATTTGTACTCATATTTCATATATAGTTTTCGATTAACAAATCTCTCCTTTGTAGTTTGCTCAACTTTCATTTTGTCCAAAACAAATAGTACAATGCAACCAGGGTGAATACCTTGAATTTGCAAATTTGTTAATGCATTTCCATGGTTCTAGAATCATTGCTCCAAAAATAAAAGTAAAAGCACATGTCAAGTTTCCTTCTTGGTCCGTGAAGGCAACTTAACGAAGGAACCATTGAATGTACAGTACGAGGATCACAACTGAAAGAATATTGCCTCGCCAATTCAGTTGTTTCATATGAACAATGCTGCCAAATTGTCTCCTCAACCCAACTTCTGCCAACAAGGGCTGTAGACTTTGGCTATGAACAATAGAATCATTGAATAAAAAAAAAATGAGAACGAGGTACGAATATTTTCTTCTAGTCTTAAGAAACCTGTTACGCCCTCCTTATGCTTTCTCTTCTCTCCGTAAAATCGAAATTGCTCTTCTAACATGCTCCATACTTGAATACTTGATCTTCTAACATGCTCCATAATTGAAATAATTTCTTCTTATTATATTTATGTCAAGGATATTCTCCATATTATGATGCCTGATTTTGATTTTAATTGTATTTATGAAAGATATAAAATTAAAGTTATTTTAAAATTCAATTTTAATAAAAATGAATGTATATATATATATATATATATATAATTTATAAATTAATTAAATTAATATTGAAAACAAAAATAAACAAAAACTTTATAACATTAACAATCCAAAGTAAGCAAAAATAATATGCTTACTGTTTATAGTATTTTTTTTTCGAAATTTATGTTCAAACAATAATGAGAAAAGAAGAAATACAACCTAATTGATGACTTTCCAACTTATGCCAATTCTATTGAAATTTTATGATGATATCATCCATTACAATACAGATTGATTTCTTTACCAATTTACAATCTATTCACTCTTCCATATCAATTTACCAACCAAATAACCAAATAGTATTAATTAGTTTAAAAATATACTTAAATTATATATATCATGCATTTAGAAACTCCTTTGTTGTACCGTGTAGTTTTGGTTTACTTAACGTAAGCCCATCCCATCACCTTAAACTAAATCTCAATTCACACATTTACATTCAATGTGTAGTGTTTCCCATCCATTTACGGAAAACACAACATTAAATAATCTATATTATGAATTAAATAAAAAATAGATAAAATGCTACCACGGTGCCATTCCCAACGTGTTTTCATTATTAAGTGAAATTTACTATGCACATTATTAATAGATTGCAAAGTCCATTGCATATTTCTAGGCATATACTTTACGATGCAGCATGGTTGCAATAGCAGCATAGCTCATGTAAACTACATATTAAACAACAACAAATGCCATCTAGTTTGAGAATTTATAAAAAAACAAAAAAATATTTATTGGCAACATATTTTTACGTTGAAGGCGTTTCACAATGGAGACACGGTCGCAGGAGATTCCTCATTGCTTCGTCTAATAGCATTTTGACAAGTGTCTCGTTTATTGAGCGAATAGAAGTTTTCTGGGTGTTTTGCCTCTTCGTGTCGCGTCCTTGGACAAAGGTTTGACGATCGGTCGGTTAACCCGATGTGTACTTTGAGACATCAAGCATTTACTATGCGGGACCCTTAACCAATTCCATTGGCTCACAAATCTTCTTTACCCATGCATTTTCTATCAGCGAAATAAATATTGGCCCTTGATCTTGATCGGGTTTCCATTTGGACCGTTAAAACATGCCCCATGTACCACTTTTCGCAACTCTGTTTCCACAGATTACCCTTTCGCAAGCTCATTTCCGCAACACAGATTTTCGCAAATCTCTTTCCGTCGTTCTGCTTCCGCAACTCTGTTTCAACAAATTTCCCTTTCACAATTACTTTTCCGCAATTGCCTTTCCACAACAGTCTTTCCGCAATTGCGAATTGTGGGTTTGCATTTCTCAATTTTCAAATACGGACTTCCGCAAACTTGCGGATTGTCGATTGCAGATCATCCTTTCCACTTTTCCAAATACAGGCTTCCACATTTTTACTCTCACAACTTTTTTTCAGCAATTCAAGTTTCTGCACGTTTAAAAAGTTTGCAACTTTGCGTTGCCGAACTCATTCTCAATTGTTGATCTTTGCGGCTTCTTCTTTGTTCGTTGGTCGTTGGTCTTAGATCAAGTGTGAATCTTCACCTTGTCAATGCGAATCTTTTTATTTCCTTACACCTTTCTCTTGTGAATCTATTAATTTTCATGTTAACTAGTTTTTGCTACACACGTGCGTTGATAGATGTATCGGGTGTCTTGCTAAAAGGTGGCTTGCGTGTTTTTACTATAATTTTATTTGTGTTCCTAAACAGCTAGTCTTGCGCATGAATGGATTGATGGGCTTATGTCCTAGCATAATTTATCATGCACGTTTGGTGGTCAATTTCGTTTTTTGGGCTAATGTCTAAATTGGCAGGCCCATCTTTTCTGCCAGTGTCCTTCACTACAGTTCATTTCTTTGAATTTGGCATAGCCTTTGCCAAGATTTGAGGCCGAGGTTTTTGCGAAAGTTTCAGTCCGAGTGCTTTTGTCGATTTAGGATCAAAGTTTGTTGGGTCAATTTAGTCGCAGTTTAGTTTCATTGCCGCTTGAGATGATGAATAACACTTTGCCAATGTCCCTTCATCGACATGAATGCTCTATGTTAATGCTTCATCAATGCATTGTTGCTCCATTAATACAAGAAAGCTTGTCATTTGCTTCAGACGTGACACTATATCTTAATTGCGGCTCATCTTATTAGGATCTCAAACATCTTGTCACAATTCTTGATTTACCGAGATAGTTGTTGCACCGCCTTTGCTTTGCACATTTATACAAAGCTTCAAGTAACCCATGTTAGGTATTGTTTGTCTTTGGTTCGTTTGTATTTCTTTTGATGCCCTTCGTTTACACCAAAGGTTTTGCCACTTTGTCTAATTTGCAAGTATTCCTTGGCTCTGCTTAACTGTTTTCAACATTCATTGTGGTAACAAATTATTTGCTTGGTATTTATGTGGCTTTGAATTTATCTTCTTCTTCCAATTGGAATTTTAATCTTGAATGCTTAAAAATTTAGTATTTACTTACAAGTTGCTTAGCTATATTTATACAATGTATGTTATTGTTTTACAACAAATATACGTTGTCTTGCATATATTTGACAGTGGAATTATTGTTGGTCTGAATTACTATCTATTTATTGTCAAATTGAGGGTTTCATTTTGCAAACCGCTTGTAAATGTTATTTTGGAATGGATAATAGTAGTTCTAAAACATGGTATTTACTCGACCAGGGGCAACTGTTCTTACCTTGCATACAATTGACAGTAGAAGCAAAACATGTGAGACACCTGTCAATTCTAAAGATTTACAGATATCACTTTTTTTTTGTTCATGCTCTATTTGATTCCACGGGAAATGACAACCATCACCTTATGGATACTGTGCTAATTGAAGATGTTATTTCACTCTTGCTACATGGTGTTTTCAACCTTTTCCCGATGGTCCAAGTCTCCACATTAAACCAAGTGAACTCACTCAACTCATCAACTATTCGGTTCTGGATTTCTATCTCAGATAGCCTTCACAAGCATGAGTTATTACTTTCAATTATAATAGTATTGTACAATATGGGAAACTAAAAGGAGGAACTATAATCAAAGTCACCCATTGTACATGCAATGTTATACATAATGTAACATATGTTTCATTTCCTTGTTGTTGTTTTCCCACTTAATGAATTTCAGACCATTGATGCATCACACATTTTTGTCTCCCATTACTCTCTAACACACTTCTTCTTACCAAGACTATCACATTGCTTGCACTTGAGGTTGTCACAGTGGATGCACCGATTATTGGAGACCCTTCATATTACCACTTAGTTGTAGCCTCTCCCTCGCATAGTAGTTCCTTTGTTCCATATAACAACTTGCTCCAAACTTGCACCCATTCGCTCGTAAACCCTACCTCAATAAATGAAAACACTGCATTGCCTGCATCAACTATCCCATTCACATCACTTGCCTCTTCTAGCAAAATTTGGAGCATTCAAGGTCGAGTTATTGGCAAGATAAACATTCATGAATATGGAAACCAATGAGGGCCTGGCAAAGTGTTCAGATTTGACCCTGTTAATGCTTCACACAATGAAATACATATCTCTGCATTCAATGAATTGACACTCTCTTAGTACGACCAAATACAAATAGGAGTAGTGTACATATTATCAAATGTCACAGTCAAAGCATCCAATCCAATTTTCAACCATTTGAAAATACCTTTACATTTCTTTAACTTTAAAACTATTCGGGACATCCAAACTATACATGTAAATTCCATGGTTGACCTTCTTGGAGTTGTAATTTTAGTTTCGCCTTCATCAACCATACGGAACGGGATGGTGTAGAGACTGTGAGACGCATCATTGGACTCCATGACATGTTAGGCTATAGCATTGACATAACACTTTAGGGAGAGAATTTCCAAATTGAAGGAACCGAGCTTGTTCACCTTCGTCGTTTACCTACTCCTCCAGTTTTAGCAATCAATGGCAGTTGTGTTACAAATTTTAATGGAAAAACTGTTGGGACTATCTTGAACACTTCTATTTTTAAATAAACCCAAATATTGAAGAAACTTTCCTTCTCCAAACATGGTTTGATGACAATGGATTCCGTTCAACGTCACCATCTTTGATCCGAAAATCCAATGCCTCTCATTATGCTCCTCGTAAAAGCATTACCATCAGTGAACTACAAAATCTTGAACCACCCGAAAATTCCATTTGGTACTTTGTTGTTGCAACCATCGCAAATTTCAACATGGATGACTTTCATTTCCTTGCATGCCCTCTTTTTGTTGATGGTATACAATGCATGAAAAAAATTCTCATAAAGTTGGAAACATTTGGCATTGTGGTAAATGTGATGGGGAGTTTCTTGAATGTGACTACCGATACATACTAAACGTTGATTTGGAAGATATCACTGGACACCTTCATGGTGTCGTAGCTTTTGATGATGTTGCAAACCAACTCATGGGAATTTCTGCGAAAGACCTATGCCTTCTATCAATTGAAGCAACGTCAATTGTTGAAATAGCCCAAAAGATCTACAACACACAATTTCTTCTTTCTCTTTCTGTTATAACAGAGACCTACTGCGGAATTGCACACATAAAAGTTGTAATTGTGATGGTTGAAAACATTTAATCGACAACTTCACCTGGACATCCAGATACATAGTTGTTTCACCTTGATACTTAAGCAATCACTATTCTCTGTAATGAGTTGCCTCAATTCTCATATTTGAGTCTTACTTCATGAGTTAACATAGAAGGTTTTTTTAACTCCATTTATAGTTTTCGCTTTTAGGAGTTCTGTCTTGTGGTCTCATAGTTCCACTGTACAAGCCATCACTTAACATTTTGAACCTAAATTGCTGATGCAACCTATATGGTCTCTTTTGAATACAATACTAATTTGCTATTGTGTTTAAGTTTATAAAATAAACAACTTCATCTCTCCTTTCTTACCACAACTTGCCATTCTTCTGTACCGAACAATCATTACATTTATTGCTTTTGTTTTTAATATATGCTTTGTCATACTAAACTTTGATCTTCTATATTGTTGCTTTCTTACAGTTATCAAGCTAAAACTTGAAAATTATATTTTGTCCATAAATGTTATTTTGACTTACATGGTTGGTTTCCAATATGCAATCACTTAACAGTTGCTTTATATCTTATGTTTTGTATCCATATACTTTCCACTTCATAGATATAGAAAATGTGTCCCTGCATCCAATGAAAGCTTCTAATTCTTTAACAAGTTTACGCTTTTCTTGTAGGAATCATGCCGAATCATGACAATGAACAAGCCAATGCACAAAGAATACTTGTATATGCACAGAACATAACTAAAAACAACAAGAATCAATGTCTTCTTTATAGATATGCTCGTCAACCTATGGATATGTCTTTCTCATTTTCTCTTAGCCAACCTTCCAACACACCTTCCCTTCCATCCCCTATGATAAATCCATCCAACGCCACCCTTGATGATGCACATCAACGATTTCGTAAAAAAATGGACCAACTAGCTGACATGAATGTTTGCTCGATTTGCAATGAATGTTACCCTCGCATTGTAACGAAAATTTTTCATGGTGCATACGAATGTTCTCATTGTATTCTAGAAAGAAAAATCCATAACTTTTCATTGGAAAACAATATGGACCCGGACATCCAATCACCTGTCCTTGCAGTACTTACGCAAGTTGAAGAAATGCTCAATAGTCGTGCTAACCCAATCCTACAAGTTACATATGCCTGTGGTGGTCAATATAAATATTCTGGCCATACTATTTGCTTCCCCCAAGACATTTCCAATATTGACATATCCCTACCCCATTTAATATCATATGTTGACATCCTTGTTGTTCGCAAATGCAACCCTATAAAGAATCTATATGAACTCTTTGTTAGTCGAACACGTGTTCTTGTTGATCTTGAATACAAAATGGCCAATGATCCCTACTACAAGGATGTATGAGTCAACCTAATTTCATTAGCTTCTCTGCCTCTTGTTTCAACAGACATTTAACCTTTGATTCACCATGTTAATAGAAATGATAAATTATCTCATCAGCAAAGCTCGTCCTCTATAGTGCAACCACCAAATTCATTTGAACCCTATGAATTAGAATCCTCCTCATTTATCTCAACGCAAAGAAATGTTAGAACTAAGGTTGTGAATCTTCCATTGATGGTGTTGATCTAAATCGGTAGGGCGATCACCATGCATTAGAGCATGCGAATCTAGCCATTTTGTGCCAGTGTAACTAAGGGTGAAGAAGAACGTTGGTGTACCTTGTTGAATGATCTTATTTGTGAGTTCAGCTCTACTTTTGTTCCAACACGAGTGTGTTCCACACAAAGAAGACCCAAATCGTGTAACCCTTTCATAATTTTTTTCATTAGGCATGTCTTGGAATTGATTAACAAGCTCAAGTATTGTGGGAGGGAGTGTATCTTCAAGGTTAATTTTGAAAAAAACAGAAGCAGTAGCATGACTCTGATGATGCATGATTAGATTTTATATATATCACTAAAAACGAGGATGTTGCCCAAATCTGTTACCATGATAGTGAATTAGGTGAAGTGCATATTCGTGTATCTCAACTTGATGAATGTGTGGTTGTTTAAGAATTGTTGCACCTGTGGGGAACAAGGTTGGAAAGGCAATGGAAAGAAGGCCTTCTGTGTTGTACTCATTGATAGGGGAGATGCTTATAGGGGGTCGGATTTACGTTCTCTAATGTCTGGTGATCACCCTACCGATTTAGATCAACACCATCAATGGAAGATTCACAACATCATATCAAATCCACATATTGCATCACAATACATGCATAATAGATTCAAAATATTCCTTGAAGAGGTGCTTCAAAAGGCCTTCATATAACTGATTCTTGGTGTAGGTGTGTGTTTATCTCTTCCTTCTTATCCTTCTCTTAATGTTTCTCACTTCATAAGATTTATTTTGAATATATTCCTTTTTCTCCCATGTAGGTATGAATGGCAACATAGGGGATCCACACACATTCATGGTTTTGTTTGGTTGGAAAATGCACCAAATATAGTTACCTTAGATTGGGAAGATGCTCCTGCAGTTGAAGCTGCAAAACACTTTTTGACACATATGTTACAGCTTGGAATCCTCGTAACGAACCCTTGTCCACTTTTTGGTTATACAATTCTACTGCAATGGTCCATGCAGTCTTGCATCACAATCCATCTTTGCATCAAACTACTCAGATGACTATGAAGAACTTGTAAATTGTGTTCAAAGGCACACTAGATGTTCATAATCAAGTTACTTCGTAAAAAAGGAACCTCTGTTCAATGTCGATATGGTTTACCCTATGACCTACAAGCTACTTCTTCATTATTAATTGACACAAATGGACATAAAACCTACAATCTTGCAAGAAATGATTCCCTACTAAATACTCACAACCCAACCACGCTTTCAATATGGAGGGCTAATGTTGATTTCCAACCTGTTCTTTCTAGACATGTTGTCCTCAAATACATTTCAAAATATGCATCAAAAGTAGAGCACAAATCAGAAAGCTACCATGTTATTCTCTCTCACCTTGCACATGCAGCACTAAGTGACAACCTCATTCTTCAGCCAATCAAGTGATTCCTTGCACAAACAGTTGCATAACGATTATGGTATTTTTTAAGGATTCTAATATTATACTTAAGTATAGTATTCTAGGCGATTGTTCTGGATTGAAAAACATGTTTATAGATAGGTAGGCGAATATTAAATATGAAACAAAAAATTAACACTGAAATGTATAAAGTTTGGTGAATATTATGATAAAAAAACATATTTTATGTAAATATAGGCGATATTAGACACCAAATAACGAATTTATTTTTTGAAAAAAAACCCAAAAATAGCCAAATGGCGAAATTTCGCCACTAAAAATTACCCTAATTAACAATACATTAGTTCACAAGAGATGTGTCACATGCTCTAAAAACTCCCTCTTGTGCTTTGCAGCCGTCAGTTTTTTTCCCTAAATGTGAGCCAAAGTGTCTTTCATCATGTTTGTAATAACACTACTAACACCCCTACAACCCCCCCTCATTCATATTTGCATACATGGAAATACCCCTTGGTCTTGAACATCTAACCCTGCTTGAAGCTGCTCGTTCTTGGTCTTTCTCACCTAAAAGGAAAAAAAATCCATGGAAACCAAACTTGCATCACAATATTGTTAGAGTCTTTCCACAATTCGCTTCCATTCCTCCCTTTGATTCTTCAACTTTTGAGTTGTTTTGTTGGAGCGAACTTCTTCTATACAAAATTTTCCGTGCCCTCATTGAGGATATTGGAGCAACAACTTTTGAAGTTATTTCTCATTGGCATCGCATTAAGGGAACAAATGTTATGTGGCACGTTGAACACATACAAGAAGAACCCTCTACACCTCCATATGATGATTCAAACTACGATCCAATTCCGTTTCCCTTGCCCCATGCCATGGATGGATGGGAACTTCTCTCTCAAATGCGACCAGGAAATAACATCCATGTTGATGACCTTGAAATGCTTGGACATCATGATTTTGACAGAAATCACAATTGGACACATAACAATATACCCACCCATTTGCATGAAACAACGATATCATTCATTGACCTCAATCGCTAGTCCAACCAACTACATGAAGACACCAACTCGTTGTCCATTTCACTTGATTCCTTGTCTCCCACACAATGCATAGCCTTTGATCTTGTCATTTCCCATTTTAGAAACACTACACCTGCTCAACCACTCAAAATGGTCAATCAAGGTACTGTAGGCATCATATAATCTTGCCTCATATCTTGCTTGAAATCTGCACTCCAGACTGCATCTAGACAAATTGCCTTCCCACTGCTTCTCGTAGCTCCAACTGGTGTTTTTGCCTTTAACATACATGCACTTACAATACATTTTTCTCTTTGAATACCCATTGTTGAAATGCATCCTCTTGACAGTCATTCCCTTTCAAAGCTTCAATAAGAACTTTGCCATATTCATTATATTCTCATCGATGAAATGAGCTTTATTGGCCCAAAAATGTTAATTCAAATTGATGCACGCTTACATCCATCTTTCCCCTCGCTTTGAACAATCTCATTTGGTGGTTGTTCCATGATCCTTCTTGGTAACTTTGGGCCATTGCCTCTAGTAAAGGGCATCCCCATGTATGCAGGCTCATCCCTTGGAACTGCTCTATGGCATACATTTTGTTGATTTGTATACCTAGGAGTTGTTCCCCTAAGTGACATTTGCCTATGTCACTAGGAAAAGGGCTTGAGTCACTTGGACTTTATATGAATGGCTTGAGATGGGCATTAATTGCACTTTAGAGAATAAAGTACACTTTAAGTGGAAATTTAAAAAATGAGTAAATTTAAGTTTATTTTGAGGAGAAGAGTGATTTTAATCACAACCAATCATCTAGTCTAATATGAGCCCTATGATTAGATGGTTTTTCATTCACCCTAACTTTTTACCTAAAAGGAAAGTTTTCCAAATGAAGAGGCACTTTTGCATTTTGAGAGAGAAGAGAGCCATTTCTGAGAAAGAGAAGAAAATAGCAGTAGGAGCATTTTTTCGTTGGGCATGCAAATCGAGGAAAGAAAGTACAACAACATGGCATAGAAATCGAGGCAACATCAAGAGAATTTCTTGATGTTTTGTACAAGTCGTAGTGTATGGATTTCGAGGCACAATTTTTGAAGAGAAGTTATGCACGATTTTCGAGGCACAAATTTTTGGGCATGATTCCCAAGGCAATCATCTGGCACAGAAATCGAGATATGTCTATACAAACAGGTCGTACAAACCATTCATACGGCCCCCATATAGACAGGTCGTACAACTCGTTCATACGGCTCTCGTACAGTTCATACAGCAACATGATTTTCAATGAGGTTGCAAGATAATTTTATGGGTTTGTTTTTTTGTTTGGTACAAAAATCGAGGCAGATTTTCTTCATTCGATTGAGATAAGTTGGACTGATATTTTTTCTTTCTTTCGCTGTAAATTTTCCAGATAAATAAAATTACTCTCTCTCACTGGTTTTCCCCGGAGGTTGGGGTTTTTCCTGGCTCATTGGACCAAAAATATTGTGTCTAAAATTTATGTGTGAATGTGTTTATTTGTTGCTCGTGAAAATGTTATAGAAATTCTTATTGTGTTTTCAGTCCTATAGTGTTTACGAGAAAAATCTAATTTACAGCAGAAATATGAATTGGGTTGGGCATTAAACAATGTTTTAAAACAAAGTTGGAAACCAAGTTGGGAGAGTGCTAAAAATTCTACATGGTATCATAGCTTTGTTAAAGAGAGGGCAGATTTTTACACAGTGTAAAATTCCAGACTTCAGTGATTTCTTTTGTCAATGAGAAGCACCTTGTTGAAACTTGAACTTTGCATAGAAAATGGCTACAGGACTTACGTTGGAGGATAGTCTTTATGGGGCTGGGAAATTTGTCCCATGGAAATCTAGGCTAGTGCTAATATTGGAGGGAAATGAATTGTGGGATGAAGTGGTTCACAATACTACAACAAATCCTATTGTTGTTCCCCCTTCCACCAATGCAAAAACACTTTCTTCCTTCAACAAGAAGGACATAAAGGCTAGAAGAATAATCCTAGATGCAGTTAAATACCATGTAATCCCACACATCTCGAGTAAGACCCATCCATTTCAGATGTGGGACGCTTTGAACGCTTGTTTCAAAGCTCAAATGAGAATAGGAAGATGGTTTTGAGGGAGAAGTTGAAAAGTATCAAGATGGCCAAAGCTAAGGTTGTGATTTCCTACCTTACTAGGATCTCTCAGGTGAGAGATGAGCTTGCAGCAGTGGGGGAGGTTTTTCTTGGTTCGGAGCTAGCGCAAACAACTTTTAATGGGATTTCAAAGCCTTGGGCTGTGTTTATGGAGGCTATAGTGGCCAGGGAGAGCTTTCCTACATGGCATAGGATTTGTGATGATTTTGTTCAGGAGGAGACCCTGAGAGGTCTTGTGCAGGGCATCTCTTCTACTAGCAGTAAGGATGAGGAGAATGTGGCATTGACTTCAAAGGGGAAAAAGAAGTTCAAGAAGGGTGGGGCTAAGCAGAAGGAGGGACAGAAGAAGGATTTGAGCACTATGAATTAATTCGCTTGTCAGAAGTTTGGGCACTATGATGGGTAGTGTCCACAGAAGAAGAATAAGCAGCAGTAAACAACAGCTTTGACAGAGGTGGAGTAGTTTACAGCGAGATTCGAGAGCGATTTTTCTCTCTATACTTGGCATGTTAATAGAGAGAGAGAGCATCCACCATCACCAGTGTAGATATTAATATTGAGAGGAAGTATTCCTTATTGACAAGCCATTTCTTGAGTGCATCCACCAATAGCATGTGGTATATTGATAGTGGAGCTTCGAGCCATGTGACAGGTGCTCGAGAGATGTTCTCCGAGCTTTCACAGGCACATATTGATGTAGACGTAGTGTTGGGGGATGACACTATTGTCAGATCAATTGGGCGTGGGACCATTACCTTTCAGAGAGAATTAACGAGTCCCATGATTTTGAGAGATGTATTATTTGTACCTAGGATGAAGAAGAACTTGATCTCAGTTTCCATGATCAAGGATAAGGGTCTTGGGGTGTCCTTCCTAGATGGACATGTGCATGTTTTTCCCAAGACTGCAGGACCATGTGCTTCATACACCATTGGAGTTAGATGTGGGAAACTATACCAGCTCTTGCTTCAGCCCCAACATGCTTTGGCACATAGTAGAAGCAACGAGCTTTGTGAGATGTGGAACAATAGGATGGCTCAGTTGCATCATCCAACTTTGAGAATGTTGAGGTATATGGTTTCAGGTTTTCCTGAGTTAAGCACAAAGCACAGTGATGTATGTAGGGGGTGTGCTTTGGGAAAGCACACCAAGACTGTTTTTACTAGTAGTGATAGCAGGTCAGCAAGAGTTCTTAATTAGATACATTCCAACTTGTGTGGTCCTATGTCAATTGTTTCTATGAGAGGATTCGAGTATTATGTGACATTCATCATTGACCATTCCAGGAAGACCTGGATCTACTTCCTGAAATGCAAGAAATCTGAGGAGGTACTGCAGAGGTTCCAAGAGTTCAAATCTCTTGTGGAGAACCAAACTAGGAGGAATATACAGTAACTTAGATCAGATAACGAGGGTGATTATACCTCCAAGGAGTTCGATGAGTATTTCAGATAGGAGGGAATTCAGAGACAGTTTACGGTACCATACACTCTTGAGAAGAAGGGAGTGGCAAAGAGGAAGAACATATATATAGTTAGAGATGCGAGAGCCATGTTAGATGATGAGTCACTTCCTCTCTTCCTTTGGGCAGAGGCATGTCATACAGTTGTATACCTTCAGAATAGGAGTCCCCATCATGCCATGGGGAAAAAGACACATGAGGAGAGTTTAACAGGAAAGTAGCCTGAGGTGAGTCATTTTAGGATATTTGGTTGTCTGACTTATTCACATGTCCCTTCTGAGAAGAGGACAAAGTTTGAGCCCACTACAGAGAGAGGCATATTTGTGGTGTATGATGAGACTTCAAAGGCCTTCCACATTTATCATCCTTCTCAAAGGAAGGTTGTTGTGAGGAGGGAAGTGACATTTGAGGAGGAGCAGGCCTTCAGGAAGTTTAGAGAATCAGAGCAGAGAAAGCAACAGGTTCCCACACCTCAGGTAGTTTCACAAGTACCTTCAGTGCAGTTGACAGGTTCACAGCTTTTCGGGGTTACTAGACCACATAGTATAGTCACAGGTTCTCTAGTTTCATTGGTTCAGCTAAGAGGATCTTCAAGGACAGGTTTTGGGTCTTAGGTCACAGGTCACAGGTTCACCATATAGAGCTACAAATCACAAGGTTCACCAGTTGTTGGATCACTAGCTTCTAGTTCATAGGTTATTGGGGCTTCTACCTTTGGGAGTTCATCAGATGAGTACAGGCCAGTGTGGGAGAAACCTTCAAGGAAGAAGAAGCCTAAGTGGCTTCAGGATACCTTGAAGGAAGCAAAGGAATTTGGAACGCCCAAGGAGCCAGTGAGGGCTATACATATGCCAGACAGATTGGGTATGGCATTAGTTGCTAGTCTTCGTGATTATGAGCCATCTATGTTTGAGAAGGCCTCTCAGCATCATGCTTGGAGAGATACCAAGATGGAAGAGTACCATTTCATCATGAAGAACGATGTTTGGGAGATTGTTCTGAGACCTAATGGGAAGTTAGTGGTGACTTCTCATTGGATTTACAAGCTCAAACATGATACATATGGTAGTGTGGAGAATTACAAAACTTGGTGTGTGGTGTGGGGGTTCTCACAGGTTGAGGGAGTTGATTATGATGAGACCTTTGCACCAGTTGCTCGTTATACTTCTATTAGGGATTTGATTTCCATTGATGTGGAAATGGGTTGGAAGATCCAACAAATGGATGTGAAGACTGCATTTATCAATGGATTCATATAGGAGGAAGTTTATGTTGAGAAGCCTCAGGGCTTTGAGATTCATGGAAAAGAGTCTCATGTTATAAGTTTAAATAAATCCTTGTATGGGCTGAAGCAAGCCCCTCGGGCTTGGTATTCCAGGATAGAATCTTCCTTGCTACGGATGGGTTTTCAGAAGAGTGAAACAGATCTGAATCTCTATTTCATCATGGTTGGAGATGATCCGTTAATTCTTCTGTTATATGTGGATGACGTGTTTATCACATGGGGATAAATACCTCTTGTAGTTTTCAATAGAGTTATTGCTTCAGAGTATGAGATGACAGGCATTGGGTTGATGCACTATTTTTGGGGATTTGAGGTTTGGCAGAAGCCTGGTCATATTTTCTTGAGATAGGGAAAGTATGCAGTTGATATTTTGAGGAGATTTCAGATGGAGGGTTGTAGGCCGATGTCTACACCTATTATCACCAACTGGAACAAGCTTCATGCTTCTGAGGGATAGTTGGTGGATCCTACATTATATCGTCAGCTCATAGGTTCTTTGATGTATCTGTCAACTCTCGACCAAATTTGTGTTTTGCAGTGAACACTCTCAGTCAGTTCATGGTGGAGCCTAAGAGTGTGCACTGGGTCGCCACAAAAAATGTATTGAGATACGTTGCAGGGACAATGGATTATGGTCTATACTACAGGAGATCGGATGGGATCATATTGATTGGCTTCACAGATTCAGATTGGGCAGGCAGTATGGAAGACTGGAAGAGCACTTATGGATATTGTTTCAGTTTGGGATCAGCAGCAGTGTTGTGGTTTAGTCGAAAGCAAAAGTCTGTTGCTTTGATTTCTATAGAGGCAGAGTATAAGGCATTTAGTCAGGCCAGTTATGAGGCGATGTGGCTTCGCAAGTTGTTGGCGGATTTATTTGAGCAGGAGCTGAGGCCTACAATGATTTATTATGACAATCAGAGTAGCATCCAGCTCTCTAAGAATCATGTATTTCATGACAGGTCAAAGCATATTGAGATCATATATTATTTCAATTGCGATTATGTTCAGAGAGGAGCAATGAAATTGCAGTACATTTCCACTGATGAGCAGGTTGCAGATATCCTGACAAAGTCTCTTGGAAGAGGCAAGTTTATTCATTTTAGATACAAGTTGGGTATGGTGAAGAACAACTTCCTTGGTAAGAAGAAGTGTTGATTTTTATACCTAGGAGTTGTTCCCCTAAGTGATATTTGCCTAAGTCACTAGGAAAAGGGGTTGAGTCACTTGGAATTTATATTTATGACTTGAGATGAGCATTAATTTCACTGTAGAGAATAAAGTGCACTTTAAGTGAAAATTTAAAAAGTGAGTGAATTTAAGTTCATTTTGAGGAAAAAAGTGATTTTAATCACAACTACTCATATAGTCTAAGTTGAGCCCTGGGATTAGATGGCTTTTCATTCACCCTAACTTTTTACCTAAAATGAAAGATTTCCAAGTGAAGATGAACTGTTGCATTTTGATAGAGAAGAGGGTCATTTATGAGAAAGAGAAGAAAATAGCAGTAGGAACATTTTTTCTTTGGGAACACAAATCGAGGAAGGAAAGTACAACAGCAAGGAACAAAAATCGAGGCAAAATCAGGAGCATTTCTTGATGTTCCGTACATGGTACAGATCCCAAGGCACAAAAATGGAGGCACAGTTTTCGAGGAGGAGAAGTCAGGCATGATTCCCAAGGAAGTTAACTGCCATAGAAATTAAGACAGGTTCATAGAGATAGGCCATACAACCCATCCGTACGGCGGTTGTACAATTCGTACAACAACACGATTTTTGAGGAGGTTGCAGTAGAATTTTCTGGATTTGATTTTTATGTTTTCCACGAAAATCGAGGCAAAGTTTCTTCATCCGGTTGAGATAAGTTGGACTGATATTTTTTCTATCTTTCACTGTCAGTTTTCCAAATAAATAAAATTTCTCTCTCTCTCACAGGTTTTCCCCGGAGGTTGGTGTTTTTCCTTGGTCATTGGACCAAAAATACTGTGTCTGAAATTTATGTGTGAATGTGTTTATTTGTTGCGCATGAAAATGTTGTAGAAATTCTTCTTGTGTTTTTAGTCCTATATTATTTATGAGAAAAATATAATTTGCAGCAGAAATATGAATTGGGTTGGGCATTAAATAATGTCTTAAAACGGAGTTGGAAACCGGGTTGGGAGAGTGTTGAAAATTCTACACTTTTGATTATTTTGTCACGCTCAATACCAATTTTTGACAACAAGGAAATAGCCCTTCTCAAATGTTATCGCCAACTCTTACTAAACCTTCGAAATGCAACACCAACTCATGAAGACTAGGCACTCCTAATGACAAGAACAACCTCATCCCTTTCACATGCAGAAAAAAGGTTCATTTGAACAATCTAACCACTTGTATGCCACTAATAGCTCTGTTGCACTGCACAACAAACACATTCTCAAACACCTTAATATGGCAATTGTACATTGCCTTGCAGAAAAAACCTACAAATATGTCCTCCAATCCATAGATGATGAACAATTACCATTAGAGGTCCTTCTTGCTATTGGTCAACAAGTCATGTTAACTGCTAATTTATGGGTTGGAGCAGGCCTTGTTAACGGCTCACTTGGAAAAGTCATTGACATTTTCTACAACTCCAACAAACATCCTCCTACCGTACCATCCTTTGTTGTTGTCTAATTCCTCCACTACAAAGGAGCCTTATGTGATGCTTCTAATCCTACTCATGTTCCCATCTCTCCCATAACAAGAGGAATGTGTAGGAAACCACCACTTCGTATGGCATGGGGTTTAACAATTCATAAATCGCAAGGTATGACCCTACAAAATGAAATAATAGATAATGGAAACATTGATAGACAAGGGCTTACATTCACTACAATATCAAGAGTTAAGCTCTTTCAGGCCTTCACATTTCTCCAACTTTCTCTTTTTCTAAATACTCTTGAATGCAAGACAATCACATGTCCAACATAGGAAAAAATAGGAAAGCTTATTTGCTTCAAATTCTGCTTGAATCTTTTCATTGTTTGCTCTATAGATGTACTATTTTTCCTCTAAACATATATTTGTGATTATAATACTTCTTCTATTGGTCACACTTATGTTGTTCCCATTATTTAATGTATTATTACTGTTAGCACTCAGAATGTACCCAGGTTGTAAGAGGTAAATCCTAAGGTAACAGCAAGAACCACTTTAAGAAAGAAACTAGCTTTTCTTTCCAGAGAGGGATCTCTCGAATATAGATTTAACAAGGCCAGAAATATATATCAACATTTAAAGATTATAAAGGTGGTTGAAACAATACACAGAACCACTGGGCATGGGGTCACATATAGATAAAAATATCACAAAATCGTATGT
Organism: Pseudotsuga menziesii; assembly: GCA_001517045.1. NCBI lineage: Eukaryota > Viridiplantae > Streptophyta > Pinopsida > Pinales > Pinaceae > Pseudotsuga > Pseudotsuga menziesii. The sequence goes on from LPNX011232307.1 coordinate 93,746, forward strand.
TCAGGAATTTATCAAAGGCAAGATAACCATTTAATCACAGTCATTCATTGATTCATTTGGAATAGAAGAAAAAGAGAACAATCCATCAATACAGAGCATCAGATGACGAATTCTATATCCACTTTATTAGAAGGATTCATAAAATATTTGAAACAATGATCAGAGCACGGCAAGCATGAGTTCTAATCATTCAACGCTATATTTCAAATATGAAGGAAACAGAATGGAGTGTAAAACTGGAAAAGACAATCACAGAGAAAGAGAAGCACAGACTGTAATATAAATGACTCATGAATCTCTGATAATTCATTCACATTCAACTTTGTTCTTCAAAATATATGTCTTTCAAAATTCTCAACAACAGGATGGGTTCCAACCCCCATCTCATAAAATAGATGCAAATATATACATAAAATAATTTGATCTTCCAAGAAGATTCATAACTGAATGATCGGCTTAATTAAAGTCTTGTAACTGAATTCCTAACTCTTAGGAATAAACTACAGCTTCAATCCTAACAAATCATTAAGCTAAAATCGACTTGATAACATGTCTTCGTCTAGTCAGCTCCTTGGCGCGTAACACCTGTCTCTATGAATGAAGGATGTATTTTGTCTTTCCAAACCTCTCCACGGCTTTCCACTGTTTAGCGCTTGGGGTATCACATTCCATCATTTCTCGAATGGATACATCCAGCTCCATGTACGCTTCATATGACACCTTGGGCAATCCTCTTCTGACAAGCAAGAACTTTTGTAAAATTTCGAAATCCTCTGTCAATTTATCCACAATAGCTTTCCCTGTTAGGCCTTTTTCCAAATCATCAAATTTGGAATGGTCCATGCGGCTCTGAACTAACAAGCTGTGATAGTGCTCCTGAGAAAACATCCGTCCCTCCTCATCCCAAAAGGAAGGCAGGCCTTCCTCAAATAGCTCCTTGAAAACCCGCTTGAAGTTATTAACCTATGCAACCATTTCATCAACTCTGTCCTGGACCATTTTCATTAAATGATGCTTGTGGATAAACTTCTTAGCCCATAGTACTATTGATATCCTATATTTTATTCCCATGTCATGTAATTTCTGGTATGTTAATGAATTTAAAAAATTCAATGTGTTCTGGGCTGTGGTAAGGGGTCTTTTTTCCATATGTTCATTCACTAACTTTAGTCTTTGGTGAGCCAAGTTGATCAGAATGCATTGATCATCGATAAAATTCAGATAGTGCCAGAATTTGGTAATCTCCACAGATAAGGTGTCCCAAATGATATTTTTTCCCCCCTGGAGAGGACCTTTCCCAATGCTTCTCTCTTTCAGTTCATTGAATTTCTTTTGCAGCTGATTCGTGTCCTGCAATATTTTATTTTTATTCTCACTTACTTTGGCCAACTTGGACTTTATCTTTTCATTTTCTACTTTTAACTCTTTTATTTCTTCATCTTTCAAGCTTACCTGGGACATAGGTACCAACAAATCATCCGCAGAAAAATCATTCAATGGCTTCTCAATATTCACAATGGACAGGTCTTCATCGGTGGGAATTTGATTCATTAACTCCTCCATGATCTCCTTTTCATCATTTTGATCTTTTTTCAGCAAGGAGATCTGAGAGATTAGTTCACTCCGTTCAGTTTCCCACCTGTCTTTTTCTTCTTGTAATTCAACAGCTCTCCCTTTATGTTCCATCATCTCTTGATGGATCTTATCTTTCTCTTCTTGCAGAGCCAATAACTCGGAGGACTGAACATGTTCAGTGCCTGGGATTTTCAATTTTTTCTTTAAAACTTGGAGCGCATTGTCCTTTTCTTCTAGCATTATTCTGACTTCCTGGGTGTTATCTTTCTCATTGCCTGAACTGACAATATCTGCTTGTAGTTTCTTAATCTGAATGGCATTGGCCTTATTTTCAACTCTTTCATGCTTCAATTGAATTTCTAATTTATCTACCGAAATTTGTAATTTATTGATTCTTACCATAGCTTGTAACAGGTATGAATAAATGATGTCACTCGTTTGCTTGTGAAGTTGTATCTTGTCCGATACACAGATTTTATCCAACCGGATTTCCATCTCTGACCTCTTTTTGTCATTCACCATGGCCAACTTGAAGGTATTTCTTTCGGCATCTCTGGCAGAGATCAAAGAAGTTTTTGGATTGTTTAAATTTCTTACTCGCGGGAGCAAATTTCTTGTCTCTTCCAGAGACTGTTTCCTTTTCTCCATATAACTGGCTTTGAGCTCCTCTTTTGACTTGAAGGTTGGGTTGGACTCTGAACCATCTACACTTTTAAATGAAAACTGATTTATTTGTACAGCTTTCATTGGGACTAGAGCAACTCTCTTGAAATCATCAGAAATTTCTTCACTCGAAATTCCACCATCTTGAATCAATTTGGATTTTTTATGTGATCTGTCTTCATCTAATTCCATGCTCTCGACCTTAGAAATACTTCTTTTAATTACAATATTAGTATTCTCTGTTATTTGGGATACTACAACTAGCACGGTACTTGTGTCTCCATCAGACCTGGGAGTCTCCCTAAACTGCAACAGATTGGTTGTTTCAGCCAAACCTTCAATAGACTGGTGATCAAATGGTTTGTTCTTGTTGGCCTGCTTCCTCAGGAAGATTACATGGTGGGGATCATAATTTATCCTTGGCTCCTTTTTGAATTCCATGCCTACCAATAATTTTTCAATAAACACCAAGGCACCTTTATTTTTAAAAATGAAAGAGCCAACCTTGAGGGGGAATTTAATATTTGAAGATTTTTTAAAAGCTCCAAAATGCTCTTCCTCAGACTGCAACCTTTGCCTCATGAATTCTAATGCAAAAATTCCTGGGGTCAGGAAAGTGGGTTACTTATAAGGCTACCCGGTAAATCCATATACCCTTAAAACAATGGAATCTTTGTGCAGAAACCGGTCTCCAACTCGGTCCTTGGGTGAGGACTGCATCAGACATTTCATCTCCTCTAGCACACGGGGCAATTCTTCATCGAACAACATTTTATACATTTCTGACATGATTGAATTGGCAAATTCAAACATGTTGATTTGTTTGGGCAAATCAGAAGAGAAGATAGTACTCAAAAACTGTAGTTCAGTGACATTTGAACATAGCAGCATGTTCAACAAGTAAGTCTGAAATTTAAAGAACCGGACCTTTGGGAATTCACTTAATTGAAGATGGATTGCCTCTGCCAAGTACTCATCTAGACTAAATACAGGAACTGACTGGGACTCAGAACCTAAGGAACTTATTTTCAATAAAAAACCAAGGATAACTTCATTCACGCGATAATCATCGTTAAGAACCAAAATTTGACAAACTAAGGATACTACCAATTGAACTTCATTTTTAAAAATATGCACAAGGTAAGGTGAGAAAAGACCATCTAACGACTGACCCTCTTTCAAAATACTGGACAGGAATTGGCAACGGAGTTCAGTTTCGCAACTTTTGTACAATTCGGCAAGAATATACTCATTTAGAGATTCATGATGGTCAGGGTAACTGTCAGGCAAATTGAGGTTTTCACAGATGACTTTGGCGTTGATTTTATAGAGGATTCGAGATGTAGAGTGGCTTACAATGATTCTCTGAGAAGGGGAATAATTCACAGCGCACCATTCTGCGAATTCTGGAAAATGCAGGGTTTGTTCGAGTGCAAAATAATATAAAAAGGATTTACAGACATTCAAGACATCATTTCCTTGTGAATTATAGTGCCATAACCTTTCCTTACTGACTGATATGCTTCCTATAGATAGAAAGGGGTCGCACACGCATCCATCTCTATCAACCAAGTAATATTCCCTGTCATCTATAATACGACCACACCCTTGCAATTCCTTCCCTTGGTCCATAATCTAGTTGACAATGGCAATTCAGACGGATGAATTATGGGTGTTTAAGTCTTACCTGTTAACTGTAGCGACGTGTGCTCGAAACTGACAATCGAAGGTTGACGAATCCGCAGGTCTTTTTCACTCGTTCGACGCTAATAGAATAACCACGGAACAAGTCAACTTCCCTTTTATAGGACCCCACTCTAGAGCGTCCTTTTGGCGGTTTCCAATAAACCACTTTCGTCTCCGGATTGCACCACGATTGGCCACATGGACAGCGGTTTATATTCCGCAACCACCCTTTACCTTTATCTGTCGCGCATCTTCCTGCTCCGGATCCATTTGTGACCATTGATCTATTTCACCTTTAATTTTCAACCATCGGATTAAGCGCCACGTAACTAATTCCGTCGGGCGTCCTGGTCTTATCCGTCGTGCAAGTTTCTGCTCCGGAGTCATCCACGATCATTGATGTGATCTACATTTATTTCTACGCCTTTAGATCAGGTGGCACGTATCCAATTCCGCAGAGCGTCGTGGTTTTATCTATCGCGCAGGTTCACAAAGCAGAGCTTATACAAACCGTGGATCTTATCCGGATGGATCAACGACCATTGATCCATATATCACATTAACCGCCAGCATACACTTATTCTCCTCGCATCTTTTGAAGAGCAGAGATAATATAGGCCGTTGATCTTCTCCTTTCAGCTTCACACCGTAGGATCTTTTGATAACTCCTCGTTTTTCCGCTTTTCATCATACTTTCATACTATAAAAAATTTAACCAAAGTATTGCAAACGACCCTTACCTCTTCTTCACTATGATTTTTCGAGCTTCTGCTAAGTAGGGTTGTTAACAACTGGCTCCATCTGGGGATGATATCCTCCCTGCGAGGTATCAAAGAACTCGTAGACCAGGTGCCTGTTTTTTATTTTTCACAATAACTCCCAAAAAACTCATCTTTTGTTTTTCATAGATATATTATTTTTTGTTTTTAGAAAGAAAGCATGCCTCCTGAATCTTAGGGCCTTCACTATGGGCTTCAAATACATTCGGCCTACCTTTTCCGTTGACTTTGTAAAGAAAAATAAGTATTTACAAGCTATAATACAAATTTACCCCCCTCTTTAGGACAGGTAATGTTTCAGATACCTTCCGTTGACAGGATTACTATCCAGAAGAACCCCATTCGGATATTCTAACAGAAATGCGTTTTGTCCTCTGTAACCAGCAACAATATAGGGACCTACCCAGATATGGTCGAATTTCCCATGTTTATATTCTTTGGGGGCATCCCACTTTAAGACCAAATCGTCAATCTGAAACTGCTCTTCTTTGCTTCTTCTGTCAAAAGTATTTTTCATTTTTTCTTGATGTAACTGCACCTTGTCATAAGCCTTATTCCTTTGCTCATCCAGCTCAATAATCTGATTTATCCTTCTTTGCATATGATTAGGTTCTTCTTGCTGATCTTGGAAATATCTCATAACTAGAACCCCTAATGACGCTGTAAAAACGACTTCAGTCCCATACACCAGCTGGAACGAAGACATGCCAATCGCCCTTTTGGTACTAATCCTATTAGGCCATAGAGCATACTTGAGCTTAGTGTGCCAGGACCTTTTATTATCTTCCAACAGCTTCCTGATGATCCTTAATAAGCTTTTATTTGAAGATTCAGCTAACCCATTTCCCTGCGGATAATAGGCAGTTGAATGATTGAGGCTTATATGGCACTTGTGACAGAAATCAATCATTTTCTTGGATTTGAACGCAGCTGCATTGTCTATTACTATTCTTCTGGGGCACCCGAATCGAGCCAATATATTTTCGTCAAGGAACTCCATGATTACATTTTCAGTGGCTCTTCTAGTGGGAATAGCTTCGATCCACTTTGTAAAATAATCTGTGGCTATCAAGATCCATTTGTGTTGTCCCGAAGAATTGGGGTTTATTTCACCAATAAAATCCAAACCCCACTGTTGGAAAGGAGCTTCTACTGTAATTGGATTCAAAGGGAGAGGAAGTACCTTTCTCTTTCCATCAAAAATTTGGCATTGATGGCGCTTACTGGTTTCTTTATACACATCTGAAAATAGTGTAGGCCAATAATAACCTGCTCTTAGAATTTTATTAGCAGTCACTTTCCAAGAATGATGTCCTCCATAATCCCCTTTGTGAAATTCTTTAGCTGTATGCCAAGCTTCATTTTCTAAAAGGCAGTTTAGTAATACACCCCCGGGATCCTTCCAATAAAGATATTGATTTAAAACACAGATTTTGGCAGCTTTCAATTTTATGGATCGAGCCTTTGACTTACTCAATCCTTCTGGTACTTGTAAATTGCGAAGGACGTAAACAATGTTAGAATACCATGGAGATGCCACAAAATCAACCATCACTTCCACTTCTGTATCTAGCTGATTAGCTTGGTGAGATAGGAAATTAATTTGTAAAGCCTCACAATTTGAATGAGCCATCATTTTAGCTAATCCTTGTCCTCTAATCAACTTGGTGGGTTTTATTTGCTTCAAATTCTGCTTGAATCTTTTCATTGTTTGCTCTATAGATGTACTATTTTTCCTCTAAACATATATTTGTGATTATAATACTTCTTCTATTGGTCACACTTATGTTGTTCCCATTATTTAATGTATTATTACAATAGAAAAGTAAAAAGAATATGCTTCTTCTTGAGATGTATCATTTACTTATATGTTCCCCATTTATTGGTTCAATTCAACAAAGCAATTAACCACGTAATCACATATTCCTTTGTTAGCATCAAATTCAAATTTGCTTTCATGGTGGTAACCAACATAATTGAAATTGAGATCACTTGACATAAGTAATGTAAAAGAAAATAAGAAACATTACATGTAGTTGATAGTTAGGGCATTATAGTTCACTAATGACTATGAACACTGTAACCAATCCTTCAACCTATCAAATAACGTAATCAATCCTTTATGTTTGCATGAACATTTGGGTAGAACATAAAATGATACATGAGAAGAGAAGACCAAAAATGTACCATGGGGAATCAATATACCTGAATAGTTTATTTGTAACAGTGGCATACACAATAGACATGTGCTTTATCGCCTTTGAAAGTATGCAGCCTTGAACCAGTAACATCATCACATACGCTTTGCACAGTCAGGTTTATCTACCTGAAATGTTCAAGCTTAGCAACATTGCTAAAATATAGATTTTTATAGACACCTTGTCAATTCTAAAGCTTTAAAGATATCTCTTTTTCTTGTTCAAGCTCTATTTGATTCCATATGAAAGAACAACCATCACCTTATGGAGACCGTGCTAACTGAAGATGCTATTTCACTCTTGCTACATGGTGTTGACAACCTTTGCCCGCTGGTCCAAGTCTCCACATTAAACCAAGTGAACTCACTCAACTCATCAACTATTCGGTTCTGAATTTCTATCTCAGACAACCTTCATAAGCATGAGCTATTACTTCCAATTACATATAACAGTCTTGTACAAGATGGGAAACTAAAAGAAGGAGCTATAATCAAAGTCACCCATTGTACATGCAATGTTGTACATAATGTAATGTATGTTTCATTTCCTTGTTGTTTTTTTCCACTTAATGAATTTCATACCATTGATGCATCACACATTTTTGTCTCCCATTACTCTCTAACACACTTCTTCTTACCATGACTATCACATTGCTTGCACTTGAGGTTGTCACAGTGGATGCACCAATTATTGGAGACCCTTCATCTTACCACTTAGTTGTAGCATGTCCCTCGCATAGTAGTTCCTATGTTCCAGATAACAACTCACTGTAAACTTGCACCCCTTTGCTCGTAAACCCTACCTCAATAAATGAAAACCCTGCCTTGCCTACATCGACTATCCCATTCATATCACTTGCCTCTTCTAGCAAAATTTGGAGCATTCAAGGTTGAGTTATTGACAAGACAAACATTCATGAATATGGAAACCAACGAGGGTCTGGCAAAGTGTTTGGATTTGACCTTGTTAATGCTTCACATGATGAAATAGATATCTCCGCATTCAATGGATTGGCACTCTCTTTGTACAACCAAATACAAATAGGAGTAGTGTACATAGTATCAAATGGCACAGTCAAATCATGCAATCCAATTTTCAACCATTTGAAAATCCATCATGAGATTTTCCTAGGTTCCTCCTTGACCATCCAACCATGCTTAGATAAATACCCCTTAATACCTTTACATTGCTTTAACTTTAAAACTATTAAAAACATCCAAACTATACCTATAAATTCCATGGTTGACCTTCTTGGACTTGTAATTTCATTTTTTCCTTTATCAACCATATGGAAATGGGACATACCATGATAGTCATGTCCTTCCATAGTTGTCTTTTCCGCAACAAACTTTTTGCAACAGACCTTTCCGCATTCAGCTTTCCGAACCGACCTTTGCGCAATTTTCAAGTTTCCATTGTAGTCGTCGAAAGACCGTTCTTTAGGGTTTGCATGGTCAAGTGTCCACTTGACTAGGTCCGTGTACGACATAAAAGGAGGTATGGCTGCAATGCAAAGGAGCTGAGAATTGCTAACTTTAGCATATGCAGGATGGTCATGGGCAATGGCAGAGAAGTCATTGTTGTCCAATATGGCGTAAATTCTGGACCAGTGTAGATGGAGGGTTTTAGACACTCGTCCACTGGTGTTAGTGAAGATATCAGCATTTGGTTCCTTGCTCTTTTTCTCATTCAGAGCAGTCTTAGACCTGGTGTTTCTAGACATATTGGCGGGCTTGGAGGTAAATTCTAGTAGAAATTTGGCAACCATAATTAAATTTTACCACGGTTAAAAATAACAGAAAATGACCGCAAAGAGTAAGAAATTTATCGATGGACAGCTTGGAGATCAAAGGATTGGTGAGCTGAATGAGAAAATCACAGTAAAAATCACAAGCGCAGTGAAAAATTGCAAGTGAAAATGGTAAAGAATTCATAAAATCAAATGAATTAAATAAGCCAGGGATCAACGACATAATAGATCTGGGTCGTAGATCTCGCAAAAATGGATGGTTGAGATTAGAGCGGGAAACCAAAATGTGGACATGAAATCAACCCAAAACTTTAGATCTTATGATTGCAGCAATCTGCAATCCGCATTGCGGGTTACAGAATGCGGAATGAGATTAGTAGCCAAGAAAAATTCTTTAAAGTTCCACAATCTGAAATCCGTAAAAGATTTGCGGCTTGCAGGATAACAATGTTACAAACTATATTTTTATTGAGTTTCTGCTTTTCGCAATCCACATTGTTGGTTGCGATTTGTGAAACCAAAAAATGAAAATTATGCGTGAAATGATTTTTCCGCTTTCCATAATCCGCACTGCAAAATACGGAAAGCGAAACCGAAAAGATAAGGTTTTATTTCGAAAAAAATCCGCAGTTTGCATTGTGGGTTGTGGAAAGACAAACATTTTTTAAACAAAGAAAATTCTAATATCCGCAATCCGCATTTGTGGGAAAACGATTTCCAAAAAACCCCCCAAAAATGACTTCCACAATCCATTTTTTGGTTGCAGAATGTGGGTTGTGGAAACACAAAATATATATAAAAGAAAGATGGCACTTCCCCAATTCACAAAACTAAAAAACAAGGTTTTTTCAAGGAAATTTTATTAAAACCAAAACACAGTACTTACAGTAAATAAGATAAAAACTCCCATAAAAGACCTTGCCTTCGAAATCCAATTTAATGGATGAGTGGGGATCCCATTTTATGCTATTAAAATGGGATCTGTTGATGCCAACAACAAGCCGCAAGATTGTGGAAGCCAGTTTTTGAAAATTACAATTGCATACTTGCAATTGCAGAAATAGAGTTGCAGAAACTCTATTGCGGAAACAATGTTCCGGAAAGGCAATTGCAGAAAGGAGCTTGTTGAAATAGTGTTGTCGAAAGGCACTTGCGGAAAGGAACTTGCAGAAAGGGAGCTTGCAGAAAAGTTGAGTTGCGGAAAGACTCAATTGTAGAAAGGTTGAGTTACAGAAAGACTCAATATTTTTACCCTCTTAATGTTCCTTTGCACCTCTCGATGCAAATGCTAGTTCTAATCCAAATTAAAGTCCACGATTCTATATTTAATCATTTAATGCATTCATTGCTAAGCTATCTTGAATATGCATTGTCTGAATAGAAATGTAGTCCTTATACCCTTTTGGCGGATACTCTGCTCACAATACCATACAAACAAATAAAAATATGGTTAAATACTTCTCCATGTTAACTTTTTTCACTCATTCTTTATTCTCCATATTAAGGAAGTGGTTATTCTATTCACTCTCGATAATTAATTAGCACTGGTAAAAATAGATATTAGTGACTGGGAAATATTGTTAATAAATTAGATATTAGTGATAGGGAAATATTGTTAATAAATGATTAACTCAAATTGAGTAACATTACAATTTATTGTAAAAGTCATAAGGAAGATTAATATAGAGCTAAACATGTTTATTTTGACATTTCGATTTCTATAGTGTTGAGTTGTATGCACACAAAATTGATTTTAAGAAACTAGTTAAGGGCTTTTATTTTCTGCCTACCTCATTTATGTTAACCAATGATAAGAGGAAGGAATGGGCTCAACTACTTGACATTGGCCATGTAACACATGTTGAAAAATCCACTACCATTCATTTGTATAAGCAAGAGGCCCACACTTTAATTAGGTATTCATAGGAATCAATAGAACACAAACACTCACACAAACAGGAGGAGATACACACACAACTCAATTGTATTAATGAATAAAACTTACATATATAGGAAAATAATCAACTAAGCTAGATCCTAAGGATATGCATCAGATCCTACAACATAGGAGCTGTTCAAACAACTAATTTGTATATAGAAAACTTAAACGAATACAATGTTGCATTATCTCTAACAGCCTCCCTTAATGCATAAACGGATTCTTGACAACACCCAGTTTATATCTAAGATCCTCAACGTGGATTCTTCCAATTGGTTTGGTAAAAATATAAGCAACATTCTCACTTGTACTGCAATAGATCAATTCAATTTCTTTAGACTCAATCTTTTCTCTCACAAAATGATGTTGCAGTTCAATATGTTTTGATCTGGCATGATAGACTGGATTGTGTGCCAACTTAATTGAGCATTGATTGTCACATTGAATTCTAGTTGCTTGTTTTTGTTTTGTTCCAACATCTTCAAGAATGCACCTAAACCAAATGGCTTCACAAGTCGCACTGGTTGATGCTTTATATTTAGCTTTTGTGGATGACAACGAAATAGTTGGTTGTTTCTTACTGCTCCATGACACGACTCCTGAACCAATGTTAAAAGCATATCCAAAAGTGGATTTTCTGTCATTAGGATTTCCTACCCAATCAGAATCAGAATAACCCGCCAACTGAACACCAAATACATCAGTATATAAAATACCAAAATTACCTGTTCCTTTTAAGTATCTCAGAACTTGTTTTGCAGCTTTCCAATGTGTTTTGCATGGCTTAGCCAAGAATTGAATAAGAATGCTAACATAATATGATATGTATGGCCTTGTAGTAGTGAGATAGTTTAGACTACCCACTAGTTGGCAGTACAAAGCACCATCTGCTTCTTTGGATCCATCATTGTTGTACAATTTGACAGTTTTATCCAAAGGGGTTGATACAGCTTTGCATTCGCTCATTTGAAATTTGTCAAGGATTTCCCTTGCATACTTGCTTTGAGTGATGAATGTTTTACCAGACTCTCTCCAAAAAGAAACGCCTAAACAATAATGCAAGTCACCAAGGTCCTTCACTTCAAATTCCTGAGACATATTACTTTTAATATCTACAATTAATTGATATGATCCACCTGTAATGATAAGATCATCCACATAGGCAAAAATTTACCTCTTTGTCTTTCTTAATATATAGCCTTAAATCATTTTTACTTTTGAGAAATCCTTGATGTTTAAAGAAGGAATCAATCTTGATATACCACGATCTAGGATCATGTTTCAGTCCATAGATAGCTTTCTTTCATCTACACACAAGATGCTCCTGACCTTTCTGCACAAAGCCTTTAGGCTGCACTAAATATACTTCGTCTTTTAAATCATCGTTTAGAAAAGCAAATTTAACATCTAAATGGTGCATTCTCCAGTTATGTTTAGTAGCTAATGCAACTAGCAATTTGATAGTGTTTAATTTAGCTAACGGTGCATATGTTTCTTTAAAGTCAATCCCTTCTTGTTGAGAATAACCCTTTGCAACTAATCTTGCCTTAAATTTGTCAATACTACCATCATATTTGAGCTTAGATTTGAATAGCCATTTAGATTCTATGGGTACTTTATTTTTGGGTAATTCTACTAATTCCCAAGTTGTATTTCGCATAATAGAATTATATTCCTTAGTATTACAGTCACCCATTCTTCCTTATCTTTGGCTTGATCATAATTTAATGGTTCTTTGACATTCATTACATTAGTCATCAAGGCATAATCTTTAAACTTTACAGGAGCTTGAGTTTGTCAATTTGACCTTCTAGGTACTTCAATACCTGTTGGAGTTCCATCCATGATTCTTCTGCTTTCTGTTGTATCTTCATATGAGGTAGTATCACTCATGTTTCACTCTTGTTCCTGAACCTATTGTTGTTCTTGTACCTGCTATTGTTCCTACACTTTTTGAACAATTTTATCTATTTTGACATTCTCATATGGGATTTGTTCTTCATCAGCATTGTTCATCCTGTTACTTATATCTGTATTTTCATGAAATACAACATCTCTACTAGCAATCAATTTGTGCGAACTGGGATGAAATAATTTATATGCTTTCTAATCATCACAGTAGCCAACAAAGACACATTTAATGGATTAAGCATCCAATTTCCTTTTGTCATCTTTAGGAATGTAAGCAAAGGCCATACAACCAAATATTCTTAAATGACTAATTTCTGGTTTATAGCCATAAAAGACTTCAAACGGGGTTTTGAGTTCTGATTTATTTGTTGGACTCATGTTCTTTAGATACACAACAGTGTTAATTGCTTCAGCCCAAAAACCATTAGAAATGTTTTTACCTTGAAGCATGTTGCGAGCACATTCCACCAATGTTCTGTTTTTCCTCTCAGTGACTCCATTTTGCTAAGGTGTATTAGTCGCAGTGAATTGTTGTTGGATCCCATTGTCTGTACAATATCCTTTAAAATCTCCATAAGTGTACTCACCAACTTGATCCGATCTAAAGATTTTTATATATTTACCTATTTTCTTTTCAACTTTGATTATGGATTCCTTGAAGTATTGAAAAACATCATTTTTTCTTCTTATGAAGTAAGCCCATGTGAGCCTAGATATGCAATCAACAAATATCAGAAAATACCAACCACCAACTAGTGATCTTGTTTGCATAGGTCCACATACATAAGTGTGTATTAATTCAAGGAGTTCAGTCTGTCATTTCTCTTCATGGTTAGGAAATTCATTTCTGTGTTGTTTTCTGAGTGCACATGCAACACATTCTATATGATCATCTTTGATAACATGAAGACCTTAAACCATAGACTTTTTCTATAATAACATAAGATCATTGTGATTGAGGTGTCCATACCTTTGATGCCATAATTTGACATTTGAAATGGCTGAAGAGGTTAGTGCTTGATGGTTTCCCTTGATTGCATCCAACTTGTATAATCCACCAAGTCTGGATCTTGTCACTATAACCCTGTAATGATCTTAGACATCTTTAACAGGACACTTATATTTATCAAATTCTAATTTCATATCATTATCGGTGATAGCAGAAACATATATTAAATTCTTTTTGATGCCTGGAACATACATCACATTATGAATCTGTTTAAATTGTCCATCAGGTAGATTTACACTTTTACTCCATCACCTTGGACCTTGTGTGACCTGTTATCACCCAAATAAATGTGTGTTCCATCAGAATTTTCATGATACTCATCATACCTGTCTCTATTATAGGACATATGGGAAGAAGCACCTGAATCTATAAACCATGCATTTTTTTCATCCATTTCAGCAGATAGAGCATGTTCAGATATAAACAGCCTGAGATTTTTTAATCCATTGACATCAGGGGTGTTTTTTCTTACATAGTTTCCATTATGTTTTATGTATCTGTTATTGGACTCATTGTTTATCTTCTTAAAACAGTCTCTAGCAATATGACTTGATTTGTCTCAATAATGGCATACAACTTCTCTATTAACATTAGAGTCAGTGTGTGGCATACCTCTATGTCTTGTATGAAACTTTCCTTTGTGTTTGTTCCATTGATTTCCTCTATGTGTGTGTCTACCTCTTACCATCAGTGCATGATCTGCAGTATGAGATTCTGGCTCATAAATCTCCATTCTCTCTTCTTCTTGTAGTAGGATTTCGCTGAGCTCTACAAAGGTAGGAGGAGTCTGTCTTGCTGCAAGCGTTGAGATGAACACTTTATAATCTAGCGATAAACCTTTTAATGTAATAGTCACCAGATCGGTACTAGAAATTTCTTCGCCAATATCACCCAGATTATCTCGTAAATCTTTGATGGGGGAGAGATATTTAGTTATGGGTTCGTTCACTTCCATCTTCATAGACAATAATTTAGTCTTCAAAAACAAAATTCTATTTGAATCTGACGTCCCATACAAACCTTTGAGTTTATCCCATGTATCTTTGGACGTCTTGCAATTTCTGATATGAGGAATAATATTGCCTTTTACAGGCATACGAATCAATACCTTCGCTTGGACTTCCTGTGTATTCGAATATGAGTCTGACAATGGATCTGAGGGCTTCTATTCATCCCCTTTCACAATCAACCACAAACTGGGAGCTTCAAGTACAGTTATTAATTTGAATTTCTAGTTTACATAATTCTCTCCATTTAACTTCGATGATTTAGTGATATATAAATCAGCAAGGGACATGTCTGCCATTTTCTAATATTTGAAGGGTGCCCAAAGACCAAATTCAATAATAATAAAATACCACTGGTTTACCTTCTTTACTGACAAATTGATTGACGCTTGTTGCTTGCTCCTGAACCTACGTCGTCCAAAATCGGTGTAAGGAAGGGTAGGTCCGACGCTCTTTTCCTTCTACTGATCTGAGATGCCAGTGCACTGAGTTTTGGTAGAGGAGGCATGGCCCATGCTCTGTCTTTTCTTAGTGAAAGCAGATCCAATGTACTATATTCTCTTAGAAACAACACCGACAATTGATTGGGAAACGAGCTCCTCTCCTCAGCCTTTTGTTTCAGTTCAGGCGGCGATGGGAGATCAACAATTACTGACAATGATATCTCACTGATTTTGTGGACAGGAAAACATGCAGACATGTAAATAGGTAGGAAGATCCTCCACATTCCTCTCTATGCACCAACGATTCTCCTTCAATGAGCTCCCATGCTGCAGTTGGGAAGTGTTGTCTCCCACGCAACGATCTCTCCTTTTGATTGATGCTTTCATATGGTAGTAGCCATCCCTCCACCGATATTGGTAAGCAATGTTCTCTTACGAGCCTCACTCACACGGATTTGTAGTCTCTACATCCTTCGGTGATGGACTAGCTACAAGACTCCTTCCACAAACGGTACAAGATTCATATTGGCTTCACGATTCTCACACCCACATAGGTTTCACGATTTTCAAATCCCAACACTATACCAATGCTCTGATACCAAGTTAGGTATTCAGATGAATCAACAGAGCATGAAGGCTCACACAAACAAGAGGAGATACACACTCAACTCAATTGTATTGATGAATATACATATATAGAAAAATAATTAACTAAGCTAGATTCTAAGGATATGCATAAGATCCTATAGCACAGGAGATGTTCAAACAACTAACCCAGATATAGAAAACATAAACGAATACATTGTTGCATTATCTCTAACAATTTTTTTATAGATACTTAGAAAGCATATGGTTTTCCAACTTTCATCCTTTGGCTCTGAAATTTTTGAGCTATGCTCCAATGCATAGTAAGTTGATGATACAAAGCTCCACCTTAACTTCCCTAAACCTTTTACAATATTGTCTTTTGGGTCTTAAATTTTTGAGTTATGCTCCAATCCAATGTAAGTTGATGATACAAAACTCCACTTTATTTGGCTTCAGTGAAATTTTTAAGATTAAGATTAAACAATAGCATTATAATTACGTCGGAGGCGTTCCCTATGGAGACGTAGTATCCAAAGATTCCTAGTATCCCTAGCAAATAAAGTTTTGACATGTGTCTCGTTAACTTAGCAAATGATGATTGGACAAATGTCATGGAATGTGGGAGCTCTTGTGGTAAGGTAGATTGAAAATCCATGCTTATGATATGATCAGCGCGCTAATAGCAACATGAGTGACTCTAAAGACTCACGTGCATCCCTGGAGTTCAGCAAACAGTTCTACCCCTCGGGCGTAACTTGCAGGTCTAGTCGGGAACTGCACGCACACCAAGACCCTCTCCACACACGTAAAGGTGCACCAGCATGCCTAGAATTGCACCTACGACATCAGGACATCCGAGAACATAGATTCAATGCTCAAGAACTGGAGCTGTCACACACCGGGGAATCGATTCAGTGCTCTAAAACTCAAGTCGTCTTCTATCGAAACTGAATTCGTTACTGTGTAAAAGAAAATATTCATAGATAAGTGATTTTCTTCCATTTTCTTTATATTTATTTTAATGTAGTAAAGGGCGTCAAGTTTCGTGGATTTATATTTTGGCGAAAGGGCAAGCAATAGACAGAAATTTGCCCTAGATTTGCTGCTAAATGGAGATGGAGATGGTTTCAACTATAATTCATAGGAGAGCACATGGTTGGTGGGCGAGCAGGTTGCTACCGTCATCGGCAGTTGGTTGCTGGTGGACATATGGGCAGTTAAAAGTGTGAGCATTTGTCTGTTGGATTCATAGGGTTGTATCTACCATCGATTTGGTGACGACATGGCTTTTGAATCCTTGACCTACCTTTTTGAAGCGTGAAATGTTGTACTATGAACTGTTTTATTGTTTATCAGTTACCGAATGAAGTAGCATTTCATCTTTAAAATGTGCTTGTTTATATTCCAGGAAGAAATAGATTACCAATATTTTTTATTACTCTGAATCTTTAGCATTTTTCGATAATCTTTTAACACTTTCAATGTAGATTCAAGTGACCCTGCAGAGGACTGATTCCTTTCTTCTGACTAAACAACTTAATTGCGCTACTTGCAAGAGATGGAGTATCCTTTTGGAGGATTGAATCCTCACAACTTAATAAATATTTTCTTGTTAGGAAGAAATTTGGTTAGTCTCATGAAATTATTGTTATATGATGAGATTTTAAAAAATACAATTGAAATCCTTGTTGCTGCTGCAACGTCTCCCAAATTTCTAAAATTTTGGACCCTCCTTGTTGATTTTGTTGAAGACCGTTTGTTCCCACTCTGCTACACGATTGGATTGTTTGAGGCCAGTTTTTCTTGCTTGTTGGGAATTCGTTTTGGTCTATGAATGCTGTGGACTGTAGAACTTAGTAGGTTTCATGTTGTTCTATCGTTGCCAAAGTTTGGCCGAGGATTAAAATGGGATCTTTAGTTGCTGCTTTTTCGGAAGTCAATTAGAGATTGTGTCGATGATTAAAGCCTTTCGCATATCCCGTGTTGGATTGTTGAAAAAAGGTCTTGCTTTTCGATGTTTCGGAAGATGTTGTGACTCTGATTGGAGGGCGAGGGCTGATTGAGTTCCACCATTGCGGCCCCCGAATAGACTAACTGTCCGTCGGATTGCTTGTCCTTTCGCCGACGTCCTGTTCTATTTTTCTCTGATGCTGACTAATCTGCGGATTTTCTTGACCGTATAACTTCCGTCGTTGCGGCCATGTAGTGCACTAACTATCCGATGCCTCAGTAGATCTGAACCCCGACGTTTTATCGCACCGATTCTTGGTTTGTGTTCCAGAACCCCTAGATTGTGGGTCACCCGCCGTTGTGGCCACGTAGCGCACTAACCGACCGATGTCAAGTGTTTCGATTCACCGATGGGGGTTGTTATATGCCTGTTTCCTAATCGTTTCCCCATCGATTGTTATGAGCTCGTTACTGATTTCATAAATGACCGGTGTGCCTTGTTTATCAGGTTGAAATTTTCGTGTGAAAACCCAGCTCCGATTTTCTTTTCTTTCAGTACTCATTTTATTGGTATTATGGTTTGTGTTTATTGAAGATAGACGGGATAAATGATGAGTTTTTGTTTGAGCATAGAAAGACATAGGATATTTTCTCATATCCCTTTGAAGATTATTGCGGCGAAGAAGATGTAGCTGGAGGACAAAGCATGCTAAAGCATAAGGCAACAGAGTTTTTGCTCGAGGAAAAGAAAATAATAAGGTTCTGAAGAGGGACCGATGAATGGTAGAGCGTAATCATTAAAGAGCAAAGGCTCAGGCTTGGGCAGTTCGTCAGTTACCTAGCTATTCTCGTTTTTATAAAAGTCTTTATTTGAAACGTAACGTTGAATTATGAGCATTCGCAAAATGACAAAACTATGAGATTAAAATGGTTGGAGGTGAAACCGAAAGGTTTTGAGCTGGTTCTTGTATAAATATACAAAAGATATAGGGAGGAAGGGGATTTTTCCCAGTGAGACTTGTGAACTACTTGTTGTAAGAGGAACTATTTTGTTTTGCAATCATAAAATTACAATTTTGCCTGTTGGAGAAAGTGTTGTGTGGAATGTTCAAATGTGACGAAATGAACAATGTTGAAGGGGAACTATTTCGTTTTCAGCTGTGTTTCATTAACTGTGAGATCATTCTAACTTTATAAACCTATGTTCTTGTATGAATGTTCTCTGGTTTATTTTGTGATAATTTCCACTAAGAGTAATGGATGTTTTAACAGATGACGAGCTATCTTGTTGTGCATATCTCTATTCATGTTTATGTGTTTTGATTCTAAGAACAGCTATTTGTGATTTATCTTAACATAGGAGCAATAATACATTACTCATTAATTGATAATCTTGCTCCCTATAAGGGACAGTTTAGTTAATCTTGTTTTTCATTTGTGTGTGATTTAGATGCGAGAGAGTCTAAGATGAGAGGTAAGAACCTGCGCATCACATTGTGACTGCTCCTCGTATTCTTTATCAATCTGCATGTTATATAGCCACTTGCATATCATACTCAAAGTCAAAAATATAAAAAATAGATACGATGGACCGGGCCGCAACCGATAGAACCCTTTATTTTTGTTACTTGACCTACGGTAGTCATACCGCAAACTGGACGGATTCCCCATACCAAACAGTCACGGGCTAGTTGGGAACGTTTACTGGGGAGAATCCCTTGTTGTTGTTGCCTGTGAATTTCCAGGCCTCAACAGTTTCTGGTGCTAGAAGGAGGGCCACCAGTGCATGGCTGGCCGGGGAAATCCATTTCCTTGAAATTACTCCACCAGTGAACATTTGTATTCTGTAGACAATGAAGTTGTTAATAATCTAAGGAGACACACTAGGGCCTATGTAAAGAGTATTGGAGGATTACCCACTATCCCTGATTTACCTCGAAGAGAATACAAGATGAAAGATCGTCCCATCTTGGAAGATTCGGTGTTGGTTGGATATTTGGAAGAGTTAGTAGAAGTAGCATTACAGGAAGTTGTTCAGCCTTTGAATCAAGTAGGCCCAAACACAACTTACTGCTCTCCTGTGCATACTCCTGTTCCCTAACCTCCTCACTCTCCACCCAGAATCATGGCAGGCATAAATGCAAATCAGCCACTTAACCCACCAAATCCACCACCTGCTTGGAAAGCCAGATCACCCCTAAACTTAACGCCTTAGTTGCATGACTTACCTCAAGCTTTTGAGAAGATGCTGCCCAACTTTGATCCAAATGAGAAGGTTTTAGTAGATGACCATTTTCAAAGATTCTATTTGGCAATATAAGGATTAAGGGCCGGGGAACATGAGGATGTAGTTTGTAGACTTTTTCAGCATACCCTTAAAGGAGCAGCAACATCATGGTATTTTGGTTTGCCTGCAAACTCTATCCCAGACTGGGACACCTTTGAAAGGATTTTCAGAAGTAAATATGCAACCCAAAAAATTGATGCGGCTCTTATGAAAGGACTGTGTGCTTTAAAGAAAGAAAGAAAAGAGAAGGTGCATACTTTTACCCAAAGATTTGCAGCTTATCTTAAGAATTTTTCTGAAACTGACAAACCCTTGGATAAAGTTCTGATTGAGTATTATACTTCAGCTCTAGGGCCTGATTTGGCCATGTTTTCCAAAATCAAAGCCAAACCTACGCTAGCAGAGACTTATGAAGAAGCGGAGAGAGTAGAGGCTGAAAAGGAAAGCCTCAAAGATTATCCTGAGCAATCAGGAGAGAAAAATGTTGGGAGAAAAGCTTTGTTATTTACTAAGCCTAAAGAGGAGCAATCACACGATTTCGAAGGAATGGCAAAGATGATGCAGAAGCTCTCTAACAGAATAATAGACTTGGAAAAGGAAAAGGAAGCCCAAAAGTTTTATAAGCCTTATTACAAGAAAAAGGAGGATAACAATCAATCCCAACCCCCTCCACACAGTCCTGCATCGATGAACTTAACAGAGGTGGGGATGGATAACTTTTGCACTTTTCACCAACAACCCCATTATAAAAAGAATTGTCCTCAATGGATAAATTCAATGACGTTGGTGATGAATCAACTATTGGATTCCAAATTAACCGAGGATAATGATGAAGAGGGAAAAGACAACAATAAATTAACAGAAAAACAAGAGGATGATGCCATGGTTTTATGGGACTGTGCATCGTTGTTTGATACCAAAGAAAAAAAGGATTCGAGACATGAAGATATCTTGGAAACAAATGTGACGACGAGAATCCAAGGGTTGATTAAAGAAAACAGTCTTATGCTCCCAAAAATTAAGAGACTTCAAAAGAATGTAAAGAAATTTCAAAAAAACACCTCAGCTAATAAAATTCTGGAATTTACCATCACCAGTCAAAATCCGAAACAGAGCAACATGCCTACCAAGCCCATTGAAGAGAAGATCAATAATGGTAAAACAAACCTCACAGAACATAAGATGGATTACGACATCGTGGAGGATATCAAAAGGGTGAAGGCAAATATCTCGTTATTTGAGATGTGTAATGTGCCGCAGCAGAAAGAAAAGTTATTGAAAGCACTTGAAATATCAGAGGAGAAGCTTCCCACTGAAAATCAGCCCCAAGAAAAAATAAATGGTGAAGCAAGTGTGGGAGGTAAGCCTAAATGCAAGACTCCACCTTTTCTCCTTACTTTTGAAATTTTCAACCACATCGTGCACAACTGTTTAGTAGACTCGGGGGCATCAGTAAATGTTATGACGTTGTTGGTCTACAAAAAGATAAATGGACAACCTAAACCATCTACTTGGAAGTTCATTCAGTTGGACAGAACGAATGTGAATATAATTGGGGAAATTGAGGATGTTCTCATTCGCTTATCTTCAAATGATAAGGTATGTCAATTCATTGATATTGTAGTAGCAGACATACCTGAGGCTTATGGACTTGTTTTGAGCAGAGATTGGTCGGCAAAGCTGAGTGGATATTTTGCTTCGGACTGGTCACATCTGTGGCTACCTTATAAAGGAAGCCCAAATCAAATTAAAGTTTTAAGAAAGCCCCACATGAAACACAATGTTACTCAGTTCGAAGGTAAAAATGAACCAGTAAATTCTGTTTTGGGAAATTACTTCATTGAGCTAGAACCGGGAAACTATCAAGCGGAAGAATCCAGCGATACATCAGATGCTCAGCTTGATCTCCTTCGGTTTTCACAGGCTGATGAAATTGATTGTAAAATAGTAGACTTAACTGTAGATGTAGATGTTGATTCATGCACGGTAGTGATAGGTGATTTTTGGACACTTTTCTTTGATGGGTCTAAAACTTTGGAAGGGTCAGGAGCCGCCTGTGTCCTGATTGATCCTAAGAAAAATAAACATTTTATTTCATGTAGGTTAGAGTTTGAATGCACCAATAACATAGCGAATACGAAGCATTAGTTCAGGGACTAAGAAAAGCAATTGAATTAAAGGTAGAAACTCTGAAAGTGTATGGGGATTCTGAAATAATTGTAAAACAGATTCGAAATCAAATACATTGCATTTCCCCTCATTAAAAAGCTTATCAAAGTGAAGAATGGGATTTACTTAAATGTTTTCATGCATTTAATATTGTATCGATTCCTAGACTTAAGACTGCAACAACTGACTTGTTAGCCACCTCAGCGGCGAGGCTTGTGCCCTCTAATAACCGGTGTTTTATTGAATTGCTTTTCAGGCCTTCGGTTTCAGATATGATTACCAATTTATGAGTTTTTGATGATGATCAGCGGATTCTAGAATTCTTAACAAATGACGAAACCTTCAAAGGGGCAATCATTGATGATGAAGAACATCAAGCCGAGCTAAAATTTGATAATTTCATTCCTAAAGGAGTCAGGACTTTAGAGCGGATGTTTGATCTAAATGATAAATTCAAAAGGCCGGTGAATATGAAGACTCATAGCTCATCTCTACAGTTCGAGTTGATTAATTTAGGGACTGAAATTGAGCCTAAATATGTGAATTTGGGAAAGTGTTGCTCTCCAGGTGAAAGAAATAAGTTCATCAGTCTGTTCAAACAATACAAAGATGTTTTTGCCTGGACGTACGAAGATCTGAAGACATATGACACCAATATTATTCAGCATGTTATCCCCATCAGATCTGGGGTCAAGCCCTATCAACAGCCTTTAAGGAAAATGCATCCAAAACTGGAGCCGCAAATTTGGAATGAAGTAAAGAAGTTGTTGGATGCTAAAATTATCTTCAAAGTTAGGCACTCGAAATGGGTTTCCAATTTGGTACCAGTAAGAAAGAAATCTGGAGAAATTAGACTATGTGTGGATTTCAGAAACCTAAATCGCGCTTCAGATAAAGACAATTATCCTGTCCCACCCATGGAACAGATATTGCAAATGGTTTCAGGTTCTAAGTTATTTTCTTTATTAGATGGATTCTCTGGCTACAATCAAGTGTTAGTAGCTGAAGAAGACAGACTTAAAACGACATTCAGAACCCAATGGGGGACTTTTGCTTACAGAGGGATGCCCTTTGGACTCATAAACGTTGGAGCTACTTTCCAGAGGGCTATGGACATAGCTTTCTGCGGTCTGATTGGCCATAGTGTTGTAGTATACCTCGATGACATCACAATATTCTCAAAGAAAAGGTAAGAACACACATTCCATCTAAAACAGATTTTTGAACGTTGCCGAAAATATGGTATCTCATTAAACCCCAAGAAGTGCGTGTTTGTTGTTACCGAAGGTAAGTTACTTGGTCATGTGGTTTCTAAGAAGGGGATCTCCATAGACCTAGAGAGGATCAAAGCTATCGAACATATTCCCTTACCCCATAATAAAAAAGGCATGCAATCAATTATGGGGACAATAAATTTCGTGGGAAGGTTTGTGCCGGATTTTGCTCAAATTATTAAACCTTTGCAGCAAATGGTAAAGCAAAGTGTACAATTCAAGTGGACTGATGTAGAGAAGAATGCATTTAGTAAAATAAAGACATCTGTTGCGCACACACCCTCCCTCAAAAGTCTAGATTTTGAGAAAGATTTTATTTTGTACACTTTCGCATCTGACGATTCGCTAGCAGCGGTGCTAACCCAGAAAAAAGATGGGGGAGATGAGTTCCCTATATCATTTATGAGCATTGGTCTACAGGGAGTTGAATTGAATTACCTAGCTATGGATAAACAAGCTTACGCAGTGTTCAAAGCAGTAAAACAATTCAAACCGTACATACTTAAGAACCATACAAAGGTGATAGTTCCACATCCAACTGTGAGGTCTCTTTTCGTACAAAAGGAATTAGGAGAAAGAAGAGGCAAATGGGTAACAACTTTACAGAAGTATGACCTCGAATTCAAGCTAGCCTCCATAGTTAAAGGGCAGGGATTGTGAAAACTAATGACTGAAAGTAAAGAGAATGAAGAAAATAGATGGGAAGATGAAGCTGAGTTACATTTGATGGATGTATGTCCTCTTTTCACAGCTCCAGACTCCTGGTATCGAGACCTTGTGCATTACCTTCAGGAGGGGGTGTTACCACAACATTGGAATTCTAAGCAAAGAAGAACACTGCGTCTTAAATCAGCCTCATATCATATTGTTGAAGGAATATTATTCAGGAAGAATTATGATGGAGTTCTTCTTAGATGCTTAGAGAAAGAAGATGCGAGGAAGGTCATGATAGAGTTACATGATGGGCCTGCTGGAGGGCTTTTTTTCGGAGATACAACAGCCCATAAAATTCTCAGAGCCGAATACTATTGGCCCACACTGTTCAAGGATGCACATGCCCATGTCAGAAAGTGCGACATCTGCCAAAGATGTGGTGGAAGACAAGCTAAAGTAGCAGGACCATTAAATCCTGTGATGATAACATAACCATTTGAGCAATGGGGAATGGATATCATTGGAGAAATAAAACCAAATTCGTCTCTGCAACACAAGTATATTCTGACGGCAACTGACTACTTCACTCGATGGGTCGAAGCCATTCCGTTGCGTAAAGTGAAGGAAGATGCGGTCAAAGACTTCTTGCAAGATCATATTATGACCAGGTTTGGGGTTCCAATTTCTCTAGTTTTTTATAATGCTAATTATTTTTCCTCTGTTAGATTAACTACATTTGCTCATGAAAAAGGAATTAAGTTGCATTATTTTGCAAATGATTATCCACAAGGAAATGGTTTGGCTGAATCTACAAACAAGAATCTGATTAGAATCTTTAAAATGATTGTGATAGAAAACTAGAGAAGTTGGCATTCAGCATTACCAAATGCTCTTTGGGCTGATAGGGTCACCCCCAAGACTTCTTTAGGTGTGTCCCCGTATGCCCTTGTTTATGGAAAAGAGGCCATTCTGCCCCCCAATATCATGCTACCCTCTTCCATAATAGCTCAGGAGTCAAGAGGATCAGATAATGAAGTCTTGCATATGAGAATCCATAATCTTTTGAAGGCAGAGGAATCTAGATCCAAGGCCAGAGAACGTTTTAAACAACAACAGGAGGTAGTGAAGAGGTGGTTTAATAAGCACAAAGATGGACCAAAAGAATTCGAAGTGGGAGATTTGGTTCTTAAGTGGGATCACCCACATGATGAGAAGGGAAAGCACACAAAGTTTAAAAAATTATGGGTAGGCCCTTTCCAGATTGCAACAAAACTTGGCCCCTCAACCTATAAATTGCAAGATTTACAGGGATGGGAGGAGAACTTACCAGTAAATGGTTTAGTTCTTAAACCTTATTTTTCTTGATTTTTGTTTTATTTTTTGTTTTGTTTTGTACATAAATAAATTGATTCATTTTTCCGCTTTGTTTTGTTCCTTTTCGCCTTGGTTTAGTTTAGTTTTCTTTTGATTTCAATAAAAGAGGCACACTTTTGGTTGCATGGAAAGCATCAGAGCCCTGGATAAATTGAGACTTTTTGGGCATCAGACTGTATCTTATTGCTTGAATCCAATGGAATTTCTTCTAGTACGTAGTTTTCCTAAATGGCTATGAACACATTGAAGTCCGGCGTAATCCCTGAAATAACTCAGAATCAAAAGGTCTGGAATACTATTTCGAGGCTCCATCCATTTCACATTTAAAACACCTTAGGGGGTGACAGCAAAAGACCCATGGAAAGGGGAGCAGGGTAAACAATATATTATATCTAAATGATCCCATGCCAAAAATTGAAAGCCTAAAGGCTAATAAGAGTCAAAACTCCTAAAAGAAGCAATACATATCAAAGCAGAGTATCGAAACATATTGATACAAATTTTCCAAAATTTCTTCTCCGTCCATGAGCTGAAAAGTAAATACATCTCTCACACAAAAGGACACTATGGATAGAAGAGACTGAATACAATTCAAAAAGAAAGGCACATGGAGGACTCATAAGAACAAAAGGTTCAAAAGGCACAAAAAGTGCAAAATAGCATGGGAATGAGGAACAAATGAATATTTTTGTTTACCATATGTTACGATCCTGTGGTGTCTAAGCTGGAAGCTACCCAAAGACAGAGGTAAAATGAAATTCATCTACTTAGCCTCAAAAGAGTTATATTAACGTTGAGATTTTGGTTTCCATTTCCTAAATTTGGACTATCATCAATGATGAAAAGTACATATATTTGTCGTTATAGGAATCCAGACATCTAGAAGATTTCATCATGTTGGTTTTACTACTAAACAGTCTGTTACTTAAGGAGGAGTTTATTCAGAGACCTGGGTTCACCAGCCAGCCACCAATTGTTGCAGCTGCAATGTCTCCCAAATTTCTAAAATTTTGGATCCTCCTTGTTGATTTTGTTGAAGACCGTTTGTTCCCACTCTGCTACACGATTGGATTGTTTGAGGCCAGTTTTTCTTGCTTGTCGGGAATTCGTTTTGGTTTGCGAATGCTGTGGACTATAGAACTTAGTAGGTTTCATGTTGTTTTATCGTTGCCAAAGTTTGGCCAAGGATTAAAATGGGATCTTTAGTTGCCGCTTTTTTGGAAGTCAATTAGAGATTGCACCGATGATTAAAGCCTTTCGCCGATCCCGTGTTGGATTGTTGAAAAAAGGTCTTGCTTTCCAATGTTTCGGAAGATGTTGTGACTCTGATTGGAGGGCGAGGGCTGATTGAGTTTCGTCGTTGCGGCCCCGAATAGATTAACTATCCGTCGGACTGCTTGTCCTTTTGTCGATGTCCTATTCTATTTTTCTCCGATGCTGACTAGTCTGCGGATTTTCTTGACCGTATAACTTCTGCCATTGCGGCCATGTAGCGCACTAACTATCTAATGCCTCAGTATATTTGAACCCTAATGTTTTATCGCGCCGATTCTTGGTTTGTGTTCCGGAACCCCTAGATTGTGGGTCACTCGCCGTTGCGGCCACGTTGTGCACTAACCGACCAATGTCAAGTGTTTCGATTCGCCAATGGGGGTTTTTATATGCCTATTTCCTAATCGTTTCCCCGCCAATTGTTATGAGCTCGTTACTGATTTCGTAAATGACCGGTGTGCCTTGGTTATCAAGTTGAAATTTTAGCATGAAAACCCAGCTCCGGTTTTCTTTTCTTTTAGTACTCATTTTATTGGTATTATGGTTTGTGTTTATTGAAGATAGGCAGGGTAAATGATGAGTTTTCATTTGATCGCAGACATACATATGAGATTTTCTCATATCCCTTTGAAGATTATTGTGGCGAAGAAGATGCAGCTGGAGGACAAAGCATGTTAAAGCATAAGGCATCAGAGTTTTTGCTCGAGGAAAAGAAAATAATAAGGGTCTAAAGAGGGATCGAGGAATGGTAGAGTGTAATCATTAAAGAGCAAAGGCCCAGGCTTGGGCAATTCGTCAACTACCTAGCTATTCTCGTTTTTATAAAAGTCTTTATTTGAAACGTAACGTTGAATTATGAGCATTCGCAAAATGACAAAACTATGAGATTAAAATGGTTGGAGGGGCAACCGAAAGGTTTTGAGCTGGTTCTTGTATAAATATACAAAAGATATAGGGAGGAAGGGGGCTTTTTCCAAGTGAGACTTGTGAACTACTTGTTGTAAGAGGAACTATTTCGTTTTGCAATAATAAAATTACAATTTTGCCTGTTGGAGAAAGTGATGTGTGGAATGTTCAAATGTGACGAAATGAACAATGTTGAAGGGGAACTATTTCGTTTTCAGTTGTGTTTCATTAGCTGTGAGATCGTTCTAACTTTCTGAACCTATGTTCTTGTATGAATGTTCTCTGGTTTATTTTGTGATAATTTCCACTATGAGTAATGGATGTTTTAACAGACGACGAGCTATCTTGTTGTACATATCTCTATTCATGTTTATGTGTTTTGATTCTAAGAACAACTATCTGTGATTTATCTTAACATAGGAGCAGTAATACATTACTCATTAATTGATAATATTGCTCCCTAGGGACAGTTTAGTTAATCTTATTTTTCATTTGTGTGTGATTTAGATGTGAGAGAGTCTAAGACGAGAGGTAAGAAATTGCGCATCACATTGTGACCGCTCCTCGTATTCTTTATCAATCTGCATGTTAGATAGGCACTTGCATATCATACTTAAAGTCAAAAATACAAAAAATAGATACGGTGGACCGGGTCGCAACCGATAGAACCCTTTATTTTTGTTACTTGACCTACGGCAGCTGGAACGCAAACCAGACGGATTCCCCATACCAAACAGTCACGAGCTAGTTGGGAACGTTGACTGGGGAGAATCCCTTGCTGTTGTTGTCTGCGAATTTCCAGGCCTCAACAGTCCTTTAACTTAAATAATGAGTGGTGAAATCGCCGGAAGATAAAGAGTTGGAAACTCTATTTTTTTCTTTAAATATTGAGAATAAATCCCTTTGGTTGTAGGTTAAGAGTTGGGAAACTTGGATTCCAACCTTTTTCTACACTAAGTAGTTTATACTTTAATATCTAATTATAATACCAATAACTAATGATGACCCCCGAAAAACTTGATCCATTTAGCAGTAAGAATCGCTTTATTGATTGGAACACCGAATAGTAGTTAATACTGTGCCTTGCCTGTAGATTGAAAGGCACAGTAGAAACATGAAGCGTTCAGATCTTGATCAACATCAGATCAACATTCCATAGGAATTCCTCTGGGAGGATAGGAGAGGAGGATAACGAAAGTAAATGGATGTGGAATCCTGTCTTCAAATCATCCTATTCAATGTTGAGTCTGCCATCGATTGAAGTTGGCTGAGATCCGACGACTAAGGAAGATTCTGCTGGTTGAGGTAGCACAGAGCATAACGCGGAAGACGCGGAATAGTTGTGAAATCGAGCTTAAAGGCCCATTTGAAGTTCGCCTTTCATTTTGTCATGTTTCTAGATTGGATATTGGAGGGTGGTTTGGCTGAACTGCTAAATTGGGGCAGATTCAAATTTAATGGAGGCTTTAGAAATCTAACTATTTATTAATATACATATAAATTTAAAATAAAAATGAGATAGAATGAATGCCTGTTTTATTTGCCTCATTACGTGGGAGGGTCTCCTTACCATTACCAGATGGAGTAAGCTATCTACCGGACCATTTGCACCAGGCCCATCTGACGTCGTCGGGTGATAGCTTACTCCGTTACCTTTCCGTGAGACCAAGAACAACAGATTCCAACACCTACTTTCATACCAACTGCGGTTCTCAATTCATCCATCCATAAATTTAGCCATGAAAATTATTGTTTTTTAAGTGCAAGTTTAAAATTATAAGTTTTAGAAATGTATAATTTTAGTCAACTCCATAAAAATAACTAGAAAGATCTAAAACTTGGAAGGTTTTACCAACTTCCTTGTAACAATTAATCAACTCCTTTGTTTGTTTTATGGAACCCGATCCAAGTTTAAACCTTGGATTCTTTATCCTTCATGATCACAGAGGTTAAAGTTTTAAACTAGCATACACATAGGACAAGATTCAATTTGATTTGGTCAATTAGATTCTTCATTATTGCATTATACCGGAGTGTAATAATAGTTTGTTGTAGAATTGATCTGCAATGAAAATGCAAGAAAAGAAGCAGAATTTGTTGTTCTTGGTCTCACTATCACAGAAAGATAACGGAGTAATCTATTACCGGATGGAGTCAAGTGGACCTCGATGCAAATGGTCGGGTAGATAGCTTACTCCTTACCAGATCATGCGATGGAGCTCGAGAATGCCCCACGTGTGAAGTATGCACTCAGTTGAAGTCCTCTTTGACGCGTGGCATCATTAAAATCTGGGCTCACCTTTCCAAGAGCTCGATTAATTGATCCCGAGACCACAACTTAACCGATAAGTTAAATCAACAACAGAGAAGACTTTGTTATAAAGTGAAAGATAAATTGCATTATGTAAATTGTTACAAACGGGAAAAAAATCATGTGGATTTGTTCAAAAAGGAGTAGATTGAGTATCATTCAAATCCCAATGAGTTGAACAAAAAATGTAATTCTCTTATTACAAAGTGATTTCTTTTAAAGGTTCGATGTCGTCGAGTATACTTTCATACATATATCAATTATAATAATTAAGAGTAAGTTAATTGAGAGTTAGTTAATTGTTCTATATTTTGGTTCATTTTTTAAAGAAATAATTAGTTAAAATTTCGGAATTGCATGGATTGTATATATTGTTGGAATTATATAATTTAGGTGTCAAGGGGTATTTGAGGATGTCGAGCTTATTTATATATTTAAAAATGCAATTTGAACTATTAAAAATGACAATTTCAATAAATATTTCATTTTCCGATTTCAAATAAATAATAGAAAAATCCAAAATGTAAAACAT